>BFEA01000169.1:2638452-2653537 GCA_003427395.1 Chara braunii | reverse complement strand
TTTTTTTGCCGGGGCCAGGGGTGTCGACCCCCGGCCCCCGGGACCCCCGCCAGGGCCCCGGGGCCGGGGCTCGACAACCCTGGATATCTCAACTAGTGTCATGTTTTCCCATCAAAGCACATGAGAGAGACAATCGTCGAGGAGTCGTGGTACGACCGCAATGATTAAGAATGCTATGAGAACGAGTAAAACCAGGATCTCAATGACGAGCACAGTGACACCATCATGATGTGGGCTGCTTCGATGAAGATGAGCACCACCAAATCGATCACTTTCGACTATCATCACGACGAGCAGCCGTGTCGGGACCACTTCTATGACCACAATCGATTATGTATAACAACTCGAGGATCTATCTTCCACCTGGGTATAGCCAGACGCGTCATTCGACAAGCACTACCACCGTGATGATAACATGGTCGCGACCACCAAAGGTTAACAGGGACCCCCACTAAATCCTAAAAACTGAAAAGAGTGAATTTTGCATGCAAACACACTTTTGCCTTGGGGTTTAAGGCCCCTTTGATCAATTTTTTTTTAATTTTTTGTTTGCTGTTGGTTTATTTGGTGTCCACTCTATGGACTGGTGACAAGTCTGGCGTAAAAGGTATGGGACGTTTGTTATAATGACCCTGAAAAAATCCTGAAAATTTAGGGCTCTGTTAACCTCTTCTCGATGTCCCAAAGGACGTCGTCCTGGGCTGAGGCAGCTCCTCCGTGGTACTGGATGGCGAGAAAGCACGGGACCCATGCTCGGTCAGTCGTAGCGATTCTGACCCTTTCGACGAGCGGGGAGGGCGCCCTGCCCTGCTGCAAAGTCCACGGTATGACCCTGGCCAAACGATTCTCAACGCAGATCTCGGAGGTGGCGGCAAAATATCCAAGCGAGGGCTGTAGGTGCCAAAACAGAGAAAGATCCCCAACTCAGCAGCCGCTACAGCGGCCTCCCCATGGTGCCTCTGGCCGCTCCTTCCTGCTGCGCCTAGGCATTTCCACACACAGACTTCTCACAGCAGTCAACGGCTGGTCGGACGGTGCACATGCGGAAGGCTCACACCACTCAGGTTCCTTCATCCTCGTGGGCTAATCACCCACTGGCTCGCATGCACATTGGACTCCCTGGTCCACGTTCTAAGATAGGCAGGATAGAGGAAATTCGCTGGCTTCCCGAATATGTGCAGGTCCGCACGGCCCCAAAACCCGGTGCGGCGACCCCGCTAAGAATAGAAAAAGTGGAGATAATAAAATAATAGCCACAAAAATTAACGGCAAAACCCCGTCCGGCGAGGGGAAGAAAAAAACGGGCTTTACCAATATCGCCTTGGTCCTGCCGAGCTATCCTACAGGCAGCAAAACCTTGGGGAATAGCCTCGTCGAGCCCTCGACCCCATGGTTTTTTCGCGCCTCTCCGTTGCTCCCGTGCCGTCGCTCGCTGGCTTCGATCCCTGAATCCGCTTGTTGAAAGTCCGACGCCGTAACCAAATGCTATGCCCATGGTTGAGCCTAGTACTAGTCGACACTTATACAAGTCGGTACTAACAAACATCCGCATAAACGGGCACCACATGGTGCGTGAGCCTACTGAACCATTCCAAATTCACATTATAATTAATGTCGTCTTTCATTCGTACACGCAAGTCATAAGCAAGTGCACCAACCAAGAGACAATTTTTTTTTAATCCTAGTTTAATCAGAAATAAAAATTTGGTCGGCGACCAGCACCAGCCTCACCATTATCAAAAAGAAAAAGAGATCACGCACGCCTTAAGTCCGCGCGCCCAGACACTCTCTAATTTAGTTAACCATTTAGTCAACGTAAATAACAGATATGACCGTGACTCACGCGGTGCACTCATACCTTAAACCAAACCTATTTTCTGTCACTTGCAAAAATCAGGGCAGATACCCTTGTAAGGGTATTCGCGCCGACAGCGTTGACACGGCTCTGGAACGACATACTATGGTTTGGGCCCTAATATTTTGGGTGAGGACACAGATTCAAAGGCCGAGGTAATATCCTATTATTTCCGTACGATAACTGATCAGCTTTGCCACGGTATTGGAACGGCATGCTACGGTCTGAACCTATCAAGTCTGGAAAGTTTTCACTAGTTTGGCACTGGAACAACTACGGCATTGGGCCCGAAACTGCTTCTACTCACTTCGATTAGATGACATTGGGTTGGCACGGGCTGCTGCAGAATCAGCGCCACTATCTCGGTATGGTACATGTCCGGTATTGGCAAAACTTACAGCTGGTTGATACAATCTCTTTGGTACGATTGTTGATTCAACGAATTCAAAGCCACTATTCTGTAGGTATGGGGTTAAGTGAGGTCCAGGTACTTGGTGCGGGTCGACTATTCAGCGGACGCGAAACTGGTACCGGTGCAGCGCAACTAATCTTGGAATTACCGAACCGAGAGCCCTCGGTACCAGGGGCGAGGTATATTTCGGGTCTGCGGGCTTGAGGCCGCCGGTTCTAATAATGCTAGTGCCCCTTTTTGAGGCCAGGTGCTAGTGAGTTGCGGAATGGACCAGCGGCAGGCGGCTATTTAGAATCCTCAGAGATGAGACCGTGAGTGTGGGATACAGGCGGGGCCGACCAAAGAGCGGGGGCATGCGGACTAGGGAGGACAAAACCGCGTGCCTGGCGTACGCAGTGCACGAGCATTTTGGATACGGCCGGATATCCCTGTTTGTCAGCAAGGGCTATGTGCCCTGCGATCGAGCGATCAAGGAGGAGGAGAACGATCCGACTGGAGGAGAGGACTGGCGTGCATGGGGGAGACGGGTCAGCGTGCCTAGTGTATGCCTTCCTCGTGAATGTGAAAAGGGGGGGAGTTCTTCAGCACATGCATGACGTACTCAGCGTGGTATCACTGACTGGGAGGGTGCTTAGTGTGAGCGTTGGCGAACGTTTAGGAGGCGACACTTGGCGCAAGGAGATTGGAATGGGGCAACACGCGGAGGCGTGCCAGGCGTCCTCAGTGCGTACGAGCATCCTGATCAGGACTCGCATGTCCCTGTTCATGGGAGAGAGAGACACAACCGTGGATCGTCGTGGTATCCAGCTAATGGAGGGGGAAATATGAGCTCAACAGAAACAGTGTGACAAAGAAACCTTGATGTCTTTGGCTGGTCTGCGTAGAGCTTCACTATCACATGTCTCGTGCTACACAAAGCAGTGTTCGATACTGTCTGTTGAATCACATATGATCGAACCCTGGTCATGACCTTCCTCGGTCTCTTCATTCAGGGCACAATGTATGTTGGGCCTCGCAGCAGCTCATGATCGCTTCGAAGTGCCCTGTACCGCCGTCATAACAGGACCAATTGGGCATGCCGAGAGAAGTGTCAGGTCCAGAGGAGCATTCCGAGCCCGATTGGAGCCTACTCAGGGCATTTTTCAGGAAGAGCTCAATTTCGCGGTAAGCCTATAAGAGAGTGAGCGTAGAAGACAAGAGGTAAGTTAAGGGAACAACGAGTAAACGACAAACTCGAACTTGGAGGGATCAGAAGTGTGGGAACACACGAGCGCTCGGATGGGCTGAGATACCCCTCCAAATACGCGCGATCTGAGCGAGAGGACTGAAGGGAGAGAAAAAGAAAAATGAGAGTGAGAGAGAATGAGTAAGAAAATGAAGGGTAATAACGGAAAGAAAGGCGGGGGTTAATTGAGTGCGTGCATGGAGAGAGTGGGGAAGGAATATCTTTTCTATTTGTTTATAATAAAAAAAACTTTTTTTGGTCAAATGTATTAGACTTTGTTCCCAGACATAGGCATATGAGTTATAAGTGCCTAACTCAACAGACCAGCTTGTGTGTGCTGAAGAGAGAGACCAGTGAGAGAGCGGAAGGGAGTATCCGAGTAAAGTGTGAGAGCGGGATCAAGATGGGAATGCGAGTGGAAGGGACGAGGGGCTAAGTGACGCGAAGGGGAACTGTTTTCTTGTTGCCTTCATCCCTGCACTCTGCTTCAATCGTGCCCAGAGAAGATCAATGAGTGAGTGGTGCACTAGTGTGGGTGAGGACAATAGTAAGCATGGGAGAGTGAGAAGAGAAGACAATGGCCCACAGACGGGCTCGTGGTTGGCCTAAATGTGTGAAAGTTCGAGAGCAAGTCTACAAGTTCTGAACAAAAAGTCATCGTCGGCCCTATCATTAACAAGAAAATTAACATTCGAGCAGCTCGGTCGACCAGGGAACTGACCTCATACCCAAGCTCGAATCGGACCAAGTATTGCCTATAATCTCAAATCCCTCCCGGCTGCAACATTTGGACGGAGAATTTCTGTGTGCATGACACCAATGTGAACATCTGATTGAGTTGAACTGAACTCTCTTACTGAGGGAAATGGAGCGTGAGAGTAAAGGTATGCATGACCGAATGGGTGAGGGAGGACGAGAAACATTCCACATTTTGACCTGACTGACATCAGATACAGCGACCGAGCTGTATGTGTACAGTGCGCATACTCCCTTACACCCACACAAAGGCGTAGAAGGGAAAGCGGGCAAGGGGGAAAAGGCTTTATGATCATCCCTTTGCAGACCTGTTAAATGTTCCAACAACTCTTTTAAAAATTGAGCTTGATGATTGGATTGGAAGTTCTCTGATTGGAATCGCGTTTTCGGATCGAGCTCTCTGTTTACCCAAGAAGGATTGATTTGAACTGAACCTGCAAAGTGACTCGCGAGTCACTTCACCTACAGCTACTTGGCTTAGAGCCTATAAGTTGCATCACTATTTACCCCCGATTGATTACTTGGGCCCAAACTTGCGAGCAGATTCACGAAATATTTTCAACAAATCTCTTGAAACTGAGCCAATGGTTGTACTACAGGGTGTATACCTGACTATAGTATTTGAGACTAAGTTGTGTGTGGGCTGCTTGGCTAGAGTGTATGCAGACTCGGTTGGATCATGGTGTTTCATTGTCGCCCGACCATCTATTCCTAAAACGACCCTGTCGATTGATATGACGTTAATCTACTTTGGTTTATATTGTCTTCCTCACCCATTCATTTTGCTACTCCCCCAGTTTGTTCAGTAAAGTGGTGCATTGTGAGAGGGCAACAAATCAGCTCCGATATGACCAAAGGGGGCAAGATAAGAAAATGAGAGAGCGTTTGTGAATGGCCCAAGCCCCAGATATTATGCCCACCTAAGAAACAAGAATATTATACTTGAGCGAAATAATTCATTAAAGTGCTCCGATAGGCAGGGTGTAACAGGCAACACTAAACCCCGACCCCCTGCTAGTCGCTGAAGACCTTGAAAGCGGGCGCAACTATTGACAGGCGATGTAGCCCTTGGTTTCAGAGAACAGTAGGCGACCCTCCCCAGGTTTCCTCACAACAGTTTAAATGATCTCAAGCGAATGAATCTTCTGAAGATGGTTTCACCGGCCCTCACCTATGCATCAATCATTAATTTGAGATCGTTGAAACGACTCAAAGTTGCTGTTGCACCCATATGTTGTTTGGTAGGGACAACATAAACCGTTTGCAAAATATTCCACCATTTTGACAGTTTCAGCTGAGAGGATCTGCAACAGCCAAAATAAATTGAAGTGGTTGAAACTTATAAAACCATTTTGAGGTGTTATTATCCATGCATCCATCAACTATCTAAAACTGTGGGGATGATCTGAAAAACTTACCTTCTAAAACTGGTTTCAACCGATCCCCCAAAACATCAATCACCGATTCGAAACAACAAAGATGAGCGGTTGAAACTTCGAAAAACAATTTCCGCTGGTCACATTTTTTATGCTTGAATGTGCGTTGTTGAAACCCCTTTTAGAAGATTCAACCACTCTAGGATATTTCAATAGTTTTAGCTGGGGCGCTCTCAAAACCATTGAAGTGACTTGAACTGGTTGAAGTTTTTCAAACAGTGGTCAAAACGTGAAGTGTCTGAGGTTTTTGAAAACGTTTCCAAGTCTCTCCATCCAAGTCTAGAACACCCGCCAAAAACTATGACGATCGCTTGAAGTGTTTGAAGTTTTTCGAACATGTCTTCAAACCCTCTATCCAACAAACCAAGACCAAGTTGAAACTAGCGCACCGACTTGAAACCTTTGTGTAAGTTTGAGAATATAAGAAAGCTTAAGAATTCATACATACGTTAATCATTTCTTCTTTCTACCCACCTTTCACCCTCATTTTCTCCTTTGGAAGAATCATCCTTGGAACTGAAATTCATTATTTGTCTGTATGAATTTATCGTTCTCCAAACTTGTTAACTTGTTTGATTCACTTCTCAAATTTTTGGTGTTTGTCATAATCCATTGAAACAATGTATCCTCTTCTCACTTGTCATCCAACTAACCGAATCAAGTTGTACTATAAGCAGATGAACATGATATTTAATTATGCAATTTCATGATGACTTAGACGTTTCTTTGACCTTTACTACAAAAGCAATCTTTTTCCTAGTAGTAAGAACTCTGCGTTTCCATGCAATCATTTCTTTTTTTTCTTACGTGTTCTATTTAACAATGTTTAAATTTTATCGAGTTTTTTTTTTTATAGCACGAAAAGACTTGAGCCATGTGTATACTTTGTTAATTTCCCTGTTAGATACAACAATCTATAAGTGTCCATCAATTGGATCTTTGTCCTTGACATTATTATCGTTTTTACCCAAATAAAACGCTCAATCAATATAGTTATATTTTACTATTTAGTATAATTTTGAGTCTAAGATACAACAATAATGATCGGGTGTTTTATTCGGGTCAAGACGATAATCTTTCTGCATTCGTTCTCACATACTTTCTTATGACAAAGATTCATTTGATTAACATGGTGGTAAATTACAAACCTGTAATTACTTAGACCTATAAACTTTTCTAATCTAACGAACATGTTGTATGAAAAAACTTAGTGAATTACCTAGCTTCTATTCAGAAAACCCACAAGAGTTAATGCTTCGAACTATGTTACAAAAACTTTGGGACTTGGGATTGAACCGTGATATCGACGTTGGTCGCGTCACATTGTTTCACTCTGGTCGGCCTAAATTCGAGGTGTTCCAGAAAAACTAAGTTTTTTAAGCACTTTTATTATTCAAGGTTTTCCTAAGAAACTAAGTCTTTTATTATCTGCGTCGAATGTGAAGTCCTCTTTGAGTTTGGTCACAATGAGAGACTCTTCAGCAAACCATTTGTACTGCCAATAAAGTTTGTTATTTAGGCAGTTCCCACTGACATGATCGGTATATATGATGTGCAACTATCGAATCATTGTCGTATCTTTTATCCATGACAGGTGGTATCGCAGATCTTTGTGAGTGGAATGAGTGATCATGCACATGAGGCAACATCTTAGGAAGCATGGAACATTGAATATGTTTGCAAATAAGAAGCTACATCTACTATGGTATAAGAGGGGTTGTTAACTTATCCTAGTTTATCATCGGGGATATGCATGGGGGTGGCCTCCTTGATGGTGCATCCATCATCCCAACATTTTGTTTTCCCAGTTGACAACCATATCTGAAAGTCTGCAGAAGTGGGTCATCAGTCCTTGGATCTTCCTTATGTTGTGCTCGTTCGCCTCAGCCATGCTCGTAAGATTGTTAGCGAAGAGGGAATACATTGGTATCGCCTCCTCCGGGATCTTGGTGATTTGAACTTTCTTTAAACCACCACTCACCCCGCCACAAAAAAATGGGGGGTCTGGTAGACCAAGTTAATGAGGGTTGTCAGTACCATAGTGTGGAGAACTAGTAGAGTGGCCCGCAGGTGGCGGAGTGGCAAGAACGGAGTACTTTTCCATTTGCCCGCAGGTGGCAGAATGACAAGCATGAAAAATGCAACGAATCGGCCCGAACAGTATTTCACTATATAAATTATTTTATTTTATTTTATTAATATTTTTTTCGAATAGATCATATGATCAAATCTACCAGATCTCAAAATCTTCGATTTTTTTCGTTTATTCTTCTGAGCACGAAAATCGTCAAAGTTTACGGTTTTTTTTTTTTTTTTTTTTTTTTTAAGGCTGACCTTCGCTTGAATTGTCGTCGACCTCCGCTTCTTCCGAGCTACCAGCCTCTGATGGTCCCAAAAAGCCAATTTTTTTACGTCGGGGGGAATGGTGTTTGAAATTTTCATAGTGGTTTAGGTTGGCAGAAAGACCTTTCATGATAAGTAGGAACAAAAATAGAGCTAGAGGGTCACCTTGTCTTACCGGCCTCTGGAGCCGGATCTCAGGTGTAAGGGAGTCATTGCTCCAGACCCCGTTTGTAGCATTGTGATGCAAGAGCATCTTCGAAAAATAAGGCCGAATTTCATTTTTCAAGGCACCTGTTTAAAATATTCAATTCACATGGTAATATGCTTTCTCAAAGTCAATGAAGATGGAGGTCGCATTCGGTTTTATCTATCATACAAATTTTATCATCTCATTGACGACGAGGATATTCTCCTGGATATTTTCACTGCGCATGAATCCAGTTTGCGACAGGTCTGTGATGTCTTTCAACATCTCAATCAACTCATTAGCTAACACTTTCGCTAATAACATGTAGATCACTCTTAGCAAGGTGATTGGGCGATAGATCCGGATGTTTAGCTTGTCCCCATTTTTATAGATGAGATACAACATCCCTTAACCCACCATCTATTCCATTTAGTCAGTCTCTCATACCTGTCCATAAAAAATCATCAAATCACAGTTGAGGGTCAACCACATGGTTTCCTATAAATCCTGGGTAAACCGTTAACCCTCAGGGTTTTCTCCTACTCCATCTGGAGGAGAGTCATCCACACATCCTTCCGCGTGAGGTGCTTTTCTATTGCTTTTCTTTGTTGTGGGGTGAGTTATTTATCCAGGGGGACTAGAAATTCTCCTACATCTCTTTGGCACCCCTCTGGAGGGGCTCCTTTATGTGTGATGAGAAGAGGTTTTGAAAGAAGGAGCATGCGACCTTTTTGATGTATGCGGTGAAGGTAGCTACCTCATTTTTCCTCTCTGGTCATTAAGGGCCTCGATGGTAGTACATCGAGCTCTTGTTGTTGCCAAGCTAAAGAATCTGGTGTCCATAGTTCCTTCAGTGGTCCATTTGGTGAGTCACCATCTGGTATCACACACGTTGGATATCATTCGTGTGACGGTATGAGTATATGATGTGTCCTGTTGTTCCGGGGTGTGAAGGTTTTTATGAATTTCCATCTCCTATTGATTTCATCAGTCGGCGACTATTTTAGAAGTTTCTTTACATCTCCAGGCGAGGAAGAACTTGAACAACCAATTGTTCAACCATAGGATCTCAAATTCGAAGTCGTGTCACATGCGTGGCCAGTAGTTCCGACCCAACCCAAACCTTAATGTATTATGTCTAGCCGGACCCATGTAAATACATTTTGTTTTACCCAGACCCAACTCACCCAGGTTGGTATAATATTTTTCTACTTGTATCCAGCCCGCCCAGGCTGATTTCAATTTTTTCTACTCGTACCCAGCCCACCCGACATCTGCAATAATAGCCTTACCCCTACGTAGCCACGTCAAGGATAAAATTTCATTCCATCGCATTCGGCCGCACCCGAACCAGCAAATCAGCCATACATGCCAAGGTGGGTAGTATGGTACAAAGTGTTTTTTTTTTCTTTGTCACTGTGTGTGTGTGTGTGTGTGTGCCAGGTGCGCAGGGGCTCTAGCACTCGTGCACCACTCTTGCTACCTCACAACATGTGCTATGTTGTGTTTGCTATGTTGTTGCTGCAATTGCTTTTGCGACACTCGTCATAGCCACGCTTGCCAAACTCACTGTTGCAGCCCTGCTCACGCTATGCACACTTGTAGTGTTTGCCACCAAGGACGCCGATGTAAAAAATGTTTCCCACATGCATGCCACTGCATGACAGCCTAGTGGAGGTCAACACCATAAAAAATTCCAAATTTCAATTTTGATTTTTTTTGGCGGTTTTGATATTTCTAGAAACTGCACATGTGGTTAACGGGGACCCCCAGTTTCAGCTCATGAGTAACAAGTCCAAAACTGAAATCGGGGATTGAGAGGGATTTTTTTTTTTTTTTTTTTTTTTTTTTTGCCTGTTTTTGTCTTAGTTCAAGGTTATTGTGTACCAAATTTGGTCTCATTTGGAGCATTGAAATTTCCTTTGATAAGACCATTTCCAAAAACGCTGAAAATTCTGAAAATTCGTTGAATCAAAAATGTCATTCGAGTGCGCTTTTGCCTTAATGTTTCACCTTTTTTTTTTTTTTTTTTTAATGGTTTGTTAATATGGTGTGCACTCTATGGAATGATGCAATTTTTGGTTAAAAAGACCTTGTGATTTTCTTATAAATAGCATTAAAAAAACGCTGAAATTTTGGGTCTCTGTTAACCGCCTGTCCACAAAACCATTCAAAAGAAACGCAACTTCATAATAGAATCCAAGTATTAAAACAAATGGAAACAGAGTCACAAGAGCAAGAACATTTGAAGCTTCTTGCTAAGGAAATCCAAGAATTAGAAGGCCAACTATTGAATCACATGGAGTATCGGTGACAAGGACGGAGGATTAAAGACAAAATTAAAATTCATCCTTTAGACACAAATGGAAGGGGCGATGGATGCGCGTTTCATTGTTATGGCGAGAGTCAGAACAGGCAGGACCATTATTGAAGCCCTAACTGATTCTAACAACAGAGATGCACTGCAGCCAACACGAAGATAGCTAGAGACTTCTTTAAAGGTCTCTTCAAGTCTGAAAACGAGAACATCCCCCAAGATCAATATAATACTGAAATTGATGATTTTTTGTTTCCTCTCACAAAATCATTATGAGACAAGCAAAGGGAAATGTTAGAAAAACCGATTTTCAAAGATGAAATTTAGAAAGCCCTAATGTTAATGGAGGAAGAAAAAACTCCTTGTATAGATGACTTACCAAAAGAATTCTGAAAATCAATGTGGAACCCAATTTCTCAGGACTTAAAATATTTCTAATAAGATGTATGGTCTTCATGGGATATGGGTGAATTAGTAGGACAAGGGGTATTAACCTTGCTCTACAAGAAAGGTGAAAAAAATTCAAAAAACTAACAGAAAAAACTATCAGCCTATAACCTTGCTTACAATAATTTACAAGTTAGTGGCGAAGGCATTAGCTGATCGGATGATCATAATTATAGCAGATATTATTCGCCTAACACAAATATAATTTATATTTGATAGGAATATACAGATAATGTTCTTCTAATAAATGACCTCATAAAAATCACATGTCTGTCAAAGCACAACGCAACCTTCATTTTCATTGATTTTGAAAAAAAATATGATTATGTGGATTGTTCTTTTTTAGATACGTGTATCGAAAAAATTAATTTTAGTTCATGTTACTGAAGATGGATTAAAATTTTACACATGAAAGCAACAATCAGGGTAATGGTAAACGACG
Source organism: Chara braunii (assembly GCA_003427395.1). Lineage (NCBI taxonomy): Eukaryota > Viridiplantae > Streptophyta > Charophyceae > Charales > Characeae > Chara > Chara braunii. The sequence goes on along the minus strand of BFEA01000169.1, from coordinate 2,642,117 downwards.
ATGCAACTCTTCTCATTTCATTGTATAGATCAGTAAGACAATGAGACATTGCCCCATTCCTCTTTGTCATTATTATGAAAACTCTCGCAACCAATTTCCGGGTACATAAAGATATCAAAATGATTCAAATCACATCTATTCTAGAAGATACAATCCAGTGTGCTCTCTCTTAGTGGATGATCTGCCATTAATGGTAGATTCATCTCATGAAAAAATATCAGCAATACAAAAACTAATGGAACGTTTCTGCCTTTTATCAGATATGAAGCTTAATTGGGGTAGCAAAACCCTTGGATGATGGATCTACCACCAAGGCGTGAGACCTTCAGAACGACCTAGAGTTAAATCGTTGCCTAAGGATCAACCCATCAAAGTGTTATGAATCTCTCTAACAGCAGAAGACAGACCTAAAACCAACAATGAATTGATTGCTCAACAAACCCAAACAAAGTTGGAATTGTGAAAAAATATACACACCTCGATAATAAGACGTACATGAGTTATCAATAACGTTGTCCTGACCTCAATACGGTATAAGCCAGCAATATGGGCGTTAGATTAAAAAAAACGCTTAAAGTACTCCAACAACAATTAAGAGTTCTTTTCTGGAAAGGTAACCATAAATATCAAAAAGTAATTAGTCGTGTTGCTTAGCAATCAGTGATCCAACCAAAATCCAGAGGAGGGTAGAGTATTATAGACCCAGCTACTCAAGCATCAATTTTTTTCATTCAATGGATCAAGCGTCTACTCTTTAATCCTCAAACCCCATGAAGCGCTCTTGCATGGGTATAAATTAGGAGATTCGCTTCCCCTACGCCAAAAAGAATTGACCCATTGATGTGGATAGAAAATCGTGACTGATTTCTCCAAAGAGGTAGCACTAAGGAACACAATAATCATATATCATCAGATCGACAAACAACACGAAGTGGCTTGTTTAAGGATTCATTTTGAATCACTCTGCTTAAAACATGAAGAAAATTACCCCTAATAGATAAACTAGCGTCAAAAAATGGGAGGAAGTGTGTCAACAACCTATTTTTAATAACAGATGGATCAGAGAATCGCAAAGAAATGTTCTTCACTGTATGGATTCCCTATGGAAAGGTTGGGTAAGGAAATGAGTCCTAGGAGTAAAAGACATATAAAATCTAATAAACAATGATTGGAAGATAACATTGAATCTACAAGACCAATTGAGATATTGCCACCATACCTCTAAAAACTTGAAAAAGTTAATAGATCTAATTCCTTTAGAATGGATCCGCAGCTTGCAAAATGGACCTAAATTCAAAATAAATGATTGGATAGCAATCAATAATCATATGAATGTAATTCACAATATCGAAGTCATATCCAGTAATGGGGATATTCCCGTGACTCTATTTGATCTAGCACAAGATAACTAAGTTATCCCGAACCAATTGGAAAAGATCCAATGGATGGAAAATGATCAGATCTTTACAATTCGAGTATTGCAAAAAACAAAATCTTTACTGGTCTTCAGACCCTCTAGTCTCATCTCTCATTTGGATCTTGATCCAGTATACTAGACATGGAATAACCAAGACAGTAAAGGAATTAACTACAATCGAACTCTTCATTCTTTAACGGTGAAATCTACTTACAGGATGCAAAGACAAAAAATCAATCTGAGAGATAGGGTGCTAACTAGATGGATGAAACATCCAAATCTAAGTAAGAAGGACCTTAGCCCAATCAAATGGTTCAAAGACACAAAAATAAGACCAACGGAGGTGGTCTCACTTCAATGCCAAATTGAACATAGTTGTCTCCCTACCAATGATTGGGTGATAAATAGAACTTCGCTTGAACAAAAAAGATTAATCGTTCCCTGGTGTAAGTTTTGCAGGCCAGTCTTTCCCTCCAAATCGATTCCTGAAACGATTGAACACGTTTGTATGCAGTGCCCGGGAGCTGTTTGGCTATGGAGATGGTGGGATCGCATTTGGAAACAACTAGAGACAATCACTTCATAGCCATGGGGTTGAAGGTTAATAGTATTAGAAACTTGGACCCCAGAACCCTTAGATGAGTTTACACAAAACATATTCATTCTAGGGAGAAGAGCAGTCATTTGGAGTATTTGGAAGAGGTGTACGTATGAATGGGAAGGACTTCGTCTTAACGGGCCAGAATTCACAAACTCAAGTAAACAACAAATTCAATTGGATATTTATTCTAAATGGGAACAGACGAAAGAGAAAATTCAACATCTATAAAAAAAAAAAAATTCTCAAACATATTCATAATCTTAGCCGATGCTGGCTTGGGGGGCATCAGGGGGTGAAACTAAGAAAGGTTGTATCACTGTATGGAAAGGAGTGGAAAGAAAGGAAGACGAAGAGGTTTGTAGAAACTATCGTTTGGTATATGAAGATTGGTCATTGGGCGATCCAACCTTGCCGTTGTGTCCTATGAAAGATTTCGCAGACCCTTTTCCCCCTTCTTCATTATTTATAGTTCCTATATCGTGGTATGACCATAATGATCCTAATTTTTGTTGAACGTTTTTAAGAAGGGAGAGGAGAGAGATTTCAAGTGTAATTGTCGTGGATCACCACTCTGGCTTGTGGCTTGGCTTGGGAGAGGATAATTAGGAAAACACTGAGGTAGCAAGGGCAACAATGAAAATTAATCGGGAAGCTTGGATTTCTAAGCTTTATCAGGCGGCTCTTTACAGAGTTGATGAGGCATCCCGGTGGTCCCTTCAACCAATTGTGATCATTCTGTTGTTCAAGGGACGCTGGACCGGATTTCCAGCAGGTGCAACTCCCTAATAATTAATTGAGCAATGTTTTTTTTCTTCTTCTATTTTAAAGATTTTTTTTAGCGGCGGCATTGGGCCAGTGGTTGGGCATACTCATAGTGATATTTTTTTGCTGCGTAGCATGGCGAAGGTCTTCGCGCCCCTTCACATTCGCGTGTTCACGCGAACAGCTCACAAACATATATTTTTTTGTAAAAATAAAAAATAAAAAAATATTGTCTCGGTTTTTTATTTTTAACTCATGATTGGCTACGAATTTGAACATGACTCCAAGGCAAACGTTGCTTGTATTGTTATTTTACATAAAAAAAAAAATTTCAGATTTTTCTGAGAACTGTTTTTTTTTTTTTTTTTTAAATATTTTTTATATTCGCATTCAGAGGGTTTTGGGCGCTTGTTCGCGTTCGCCTTTGAACGCGAATACGGTACTACGTAGCTTTTTTGTATGCATCTGGCTACAAATACGGCCAGATTTGGATGGAGCTGACCGGAATTACATCCACAGGCCTAGAGCGTATTAGTAAATGTTGTAGTGCGAGTATTCCCTTAGATGAAGCGACAGGGGCCAGGTCCAGTTAAACCGCCAGTACCTGCCAGTTGTCAAGGCCTGTGGCTCAGCCTACCGGTAACCCGAACCTTGCCGAGCCTCGAGCTATCGGTAGGTAAAAAAAAATAAATAAAAAAAAATCACATTTCTTCTGCCCCCCCAAAAAACGAAATTGAAAAACAACGACGACCGTTTTGCACTTTCCATCTTTGGCCCGCACAGAGAGAGCGAGAGCGAGCGAGCGAGAGCGAGAGAGAGAGAGAGAGAGAGAGAGAGAGAGAGAGAGAGAGAGAGAGAGAGAGAGAGAGAGAGAGAGAGAGAGAG
>BFEA01000169.1:2614668-2637914 GCA_003427395.1 Chara braunii | reverse complement strand
AGAGAGAGAGACAGAGACAAAGAGATCGCTGCACTACTCTCGAAATGTGCTAAACGAGAGTGAATCTTCCGCTAGAACATGGAAAGATACACCGCCATGATTTGTCCTTTGTGCATTTCGACAGTCTCAGCGGGCTGCGCGGAGCACCCCGCACAGGCTTGCCCGATGGACCACATATCAGATATTAAACTGATTTGAACAGATACTACACTTGTTCTGTTTTGTGTTGTTGTTTTTTGTTTTTTAATTTTTTTTTTTTATTATTATTATTATTTTAATGCAGCGATCGGGCATTGGCTTGCCCGACCCCCGAAAGTCGTGGCGCCTATCGGTGCGAATACCCTTACAAGGGTATCCGCCCTGGTTTTTGCAAGCGACAGAAAATAGTTTTGCTTTAAAGTTTAAGTATAAAGCGCTAGGCGCGACCGCGTCTGTGATTTACGTTGGCTGGATGGTTGACTAGAGTAAAGAGTGCGTGGGCGCGCAGGTTTGAGGCGCGCGTGATTCTGTTTCTACCGTTGGTTATATAGCCGGAGCGGACGCCGATCGGTTCGTCTCTATTTTTATCCTTATTTTTACTTTTGTTTATTTTTTATTAGACTAGGATTTACGGATATTTTTCTCTGGTTGGTATGTTTGATTGAAGTATGCGTGCGTACGGAGGACGACCTCGACAGCGGCGACGACAACGACAGTGTGACTGCGGTAGGTCTTGGCATGCGGAGTGGCGCGAGTGGCGGCCGTGGTACAGCTTTGGTAAGTCGGCGCAGACGCTGGGCGGCCGCGCGCATGGTTGTAGGCAGAGATGAGGCTCAGGCCAATTTCCCTGGCCCTGAACGCAGCGCCACACCGCCTTATATGGCACTCCGCGGATATTGGTCTCAAGCTTGGGCTTAGCCCTATAGGTTATGGCTTTGGGTTGATGTTACGGAGGTTTGAAGATCGAGGTCGGTGGGCGTTGGCGCAGCAGTTACAGCGGAGTGGCGTGGAGAAGACCGAGGGGTCAAGGGCCCGATGGGGCTATTCCCCTCCCGTTTTGTTTACAGGCGCGGCGGAGGGGGGGGCTGATCCGTAGGGCTCCCCGTTAATTTCCCCGTTTTATTTTTATTACTTCTACCTTTCTTTTCTTTTGTTTATTGTTGTATTACTCGCCTCCCGTTCTGGGACGCGATACCGGGACACGAGGCGGCGGTGGGGCCGTGTGGAGTGTGTGGTATTTGCGAAGGTTGCCTGAAGTGCAAATACAAGCTGTTTTTGTGACGGCGCCATAGTCGCCCCTTTGAGGTATTACAGGGGACCCCGTAGCAGCCACATCCGTGCTCAAGACTTTGACGAGGGAGCCTACGGGAGCTGCACCCATCCAGCAGGCACGATACCTGCTACAGTAGGGGGGGGGGGGCTGTCCTCAGCTGAGGCTTTGGGACACCTGTAAAAGTCGGAACGATAGGGAGAAGATGTGCGCGGCCACGGTGTGAGGATCGCCCGTGAAAAATCCGGGACTGAATCCGGATGGGAACCGGGGTAGGCGCATGGGGGGAAGTAAAGGAAAAGGCCAGGTGGCCTTTGGTAGCGCCATGGGGCATTGCCCCGGCTGAGTCCTTCGGGACATCCTTCGGGACATCCGTTAAGACGGGAACGATACAAGGAAGGTTCGCGTGGCGCCTGCGCAAGGACGACACGCATAGAACGGGGAAAGTCGGGGCGCCCTGGCGTCTTAGTTCCGCTGTTCTGCTCCGGAAGGAGTGCGCGCTGTAGGAAGCTGCGTTAGCAGCAGGCGCTGTAGGCCGGGCGCTGTACAGTCGACCGTATTGGGGAAGCAGCGCTGGTCGGAACGGGCAGGAGCTGAGTGAACCGGGATGGGAACCGCATCCAGGTGCATGCGAGGCGGAGGGAGTACTGCGATGATCTATGGCGGGGTTGACGCTCTGTAGCTCGCCAGTTTCTCAATGAAATCGGGCGGGATAAAGTGTTAGACAGGGGTTTTTAGACCCCGCGAACCCGAATCTGTCAACAGGAAAGGGCGAAAATTAGTAAAGTAGAAATTAGTAAAGAAAATCAGTGCGTCGGGCTATGGCTGAGGTGAAGGAAGAGTGGAAGAAGAAACCAGTATTTCGCTCGTTTCCGATTGGATTCGAGCGAGGAAAGGTGCCATCCTGGGGTTTTGGCCCCGGGCGAAACCGATGGCAAGGTTAGTTTTGACTTTAGGTTAGTAGGGAGAGTGTTAGAGGAAGGTAGCACTGCGCGGAATTATGGCGGAAGCCCAAAACGGCGAACACGAGAAAGGAGAATTCGCCCGTTTCTCGACGAAAACGGGCGAGGGGAACTGCTATTCTCAGATTCCAAGGGCGGGCGATCGTGATAGTAGTAGTAGATTCGAAGTTTGGTAGTTAGTTTTTGAAGAAGCTGCGCCCGGGAGGGGGCTGTGAAGAACGGGGACGAGCCTACCCTGACTTATGTAGAAGATTAATTTCATTTTGTTGCCCTTTTTTTATCGTGGCAGAGAGGGAAAACGGGGGGGGATCTGTCCTTATTTAGCACACATAGTAGCGGGGAAGGGATGCGCCTAGTGTCAAACTGAAGAGAACGATGAAGGAAAGTGGGCGGGAGAAGTGTGGAGTTGGGAGCTCACGGCTGCATGGCTACGAACAAGGGGAATGAATCTATTCATATTCTAGGGAAGGGTTCAATCGATTCTGCACAGCCTGCTGAAGGAAGTGTTGTGAGGCCGGCCGAGAGCCGGGAGACTTACCTGCCGCCCGACGTGTTGGTCATCCTGCCAAGGGGAGTAACCCCGCTATTGTCCGCATACGGGGCCTAACTGGCAAGGCGGGATGAGCCGAAAGACGAGCTATAGAGTACCGCCATAAGTCGAGCTACATAGTATTGTATGTTGGTAGCGGGTGATTCTGTCGACGCGCCTTTCCGTATTCTGGTGAAAGGTTTGTTCTCAGTTTTTCTTCTAGTAGGCGTGGGGGCTTACCCGTGGAAGCGTGCGACGCACGAGTGAGTCAGTACGCGGAACTACGGTGCCAGACTGTAAGCAGGTCGGAGTATGGGCTGCTGAGATGTATCGAGGCCTGTGCTAGCACGGGATTCACCCTCCCCCTCACGTTGTGAATATCCGGGAGTTTGCAGTATGGTACAACGACAGATGGGTGTGAACTGGTAAAGGAAAGGACATACATGGTCACCCTCTTGCTGTTGCAGGAGAAAGGAGATCCGTACGGTGCAGACCGGACCAATCGGAGAAGAACTGTGGGGTTGAAGGCTTACCTGGCCGTTGATCGCAGAGACTGTAGGTTGATCCGCTGATTAGTGCACCATCCATTTTGCAAGCCTGTGCGGCAATGGGCTAGTCACGGAAGGACAGATTTACATGTTTTGCCGGTGCACTGCCTACTTCGATGTACCAAGTAATGAGGAATGAACAGCGGGAGTTGCAGACTCGCCTGCTGACCAGCGGGCCGTCCATCATAGCAGTTGAGGTAAAGAAGAGACCAATTGTGGGGTCTGAAGACTTGCCAATTGAGGAGTGGGGCGAGCAAATTTCTGACTGACTATGGTATCATTCGTAGCCGCGGTCATCATCCAGTTCTGATAGGCTTTTGAGTGGTGACGCTACTGCTCAGGCTCCTCGTGGCCATCTCGCTTTGCTGAGTTTGGCAGCGTTTTTCACTTGTCATTGGTTCACGATGACGCAGTAGGTGGTCATTGTACAAGGCTGCATTTCAAGTAGAATACAGAAGAGGAGGAATGTACGAAGAGGACAGTAAAGGAAAGTTTTGAAGGGGGTGAGCCGGAGCTACAAGGGAGGAGAAGGCTGCGTTTGGTACCCACGGCCGTGTTATGAGCTGTAGACGAGGCGGTTTGGAACGGGAAGCTTTATGGGATAGCAGAACCCGTTGACAAGGGTTTATGGCTGCGAACTGAGGGACGTCAGGGAGTCAACGGCTGAAGGCCGACTTCAGTTAACCAGGCTGTTTTGCACTTTGGCCACCATTGCGGGGCCCTCAGGCGTTGAAGGTACCAAGGCCCTCTCTCGTGAGTCTGAGTGCACCCTTCTTGGATCTGAGAGTCTAAAACTTCCTCTTTCTGCCCGTAATCCGCACCAAGGCCTCTGTGGGAGGTTCGCGCGACCGATTGTGGGAGCGCTGCCGGAACTCAGGAGGAGTTATGGAGGCAGGGAACTGCCAGGTAACCATTGCTTTCCTCTTATAAACCCAGATTATAACCCCTATCTGTATCCCCCATTGCGTCGCTGACTGAAAATATGATGTGCAACCCTACTTTATTTATTCGTTTGACTTTCAGGACACTGGATAAGACTAAGTAAAGGAATGTCTGTTCAAGTTTTAGTTTCAACTTTATTGATTGTGTGAATTTAGATTGCTGAAAAAAACTGCATCTGGGGAAAGGCAGGATGGAGGATTGGTTTGCTTGAAGGTTGAGTGGGTCATTAAGGCTGGGAGGTCCCCATAAGTTAGGGGAGACCCAGTACTTTGTTTATTTTGGTTTGCATGGAGCGTCAGACCCTTCTATAATTTTAGGGGGTCTGATTGCTCTGGAGGTTGGGATGTCCCCATAAGTTTGGGGAGACCCAGTGCTATGGTTTTGCATGGAGGGTCAGACTGTTCTATAAGTTTAGGTGGCCTAACTGCTCTGACTTGCGAAGGCTAATTATGGTTGACTTTTCAGGGGCCAAAGGCATTCTGTAAGTTCAGGTGTTTTGACCGCCTTGCTTATTTTGGGTTTTCTTCTGTTTATTTGTTTTCTGAACGAGGAGGTATGAGCTGTTCTATAAGTTTAGGTGGCTTAGTCTCTTCCTGTTTTTATTTTGAAGAAGTAATTTTTGGCAAAGGGCAGACTCCTCTATAAGTTTAGGGGGTCTGACTCAATGCCACGCACATGGTGATTCAGAGAGAAGTAAAATTGGCAGAGAGTTAGATCCTTCTGTAAGTTCAGGTGGTCTGACTCAAAGCCTCGCACATGCTGGAACTCAATGATTATAACTTGGCTATACTTTACTACTATTCTATTTAAGAACGAGCTAATCAGTTTGTTCTATAAGTTTAGCTGGTCTGACTATAGCCTATCACAACTTGAAGAGAGTATAATGAAGAATAAAATTGATGGTAAGCTGGGGCAGACTGAACTTAAGTTAGTTCAATCATATGCAGCCTTAGAAGATAAAGGGAAGACAAATGTATATAACTTGGATATTTTAAACAGTTCAGGGCGACTAGAATGGTCTAGTCATGTGCCCAAAGAAGAGAGAAGTAATTGTGCCCTCTGTTTGTGTATACTCTTTGGCACGTTAGACTCATTCCATAAGTTTGGGTGGCCTGACCTTATGTCTAATGTAAGCAGGGTATAAGGGGTTAAGTTATTGAAAGATTATGAACTGTTGTTTGTCCAGATAAACTTGGGATGGTGAGAGTACTTACCTTTGTGGTTTGGCCTGCATGTGGCTGAGTGAGGTTACTACTTGGTTTGAGTTTCAGTTTGATAGGTAGTTGCTTTAGTCGTTCGCCACGTGCAAGAGCTATAGGAGTTTGGTTTCGATTCCTGCATTTTCTGAGCTAAGATTTTTTACTTGGATCAATTCTCGCATTTTCTGGGATCATTTTTTGTACTTGGCTTCGTATAAATCTTGGCAAGCTACTTTCTCTATGGGAAGCGCTGCCGAAATTTTTACAAATCTAAGGAGTTAGTCAATTGTTGACTTGTCAAAGTTCAACTTGTCTTTTCTTTATATCTGACCTAGTAAAAATCTGGAAAGTCTCCTTTTCAAAAGGAGTGCTGCCCAAATTTTTGCTAATTCAGGGAGTTAGACAAAATTGGACTTTGAAAAGTTGAAGACTATTTTTGTTTTCATATTTGGACTGATATAAATTCTGAAAAGACACTTTTTCTACGGGAAGCGCTGCTGGAATTTTCTTGATTTAGAGGAGATAGATTATATTCTGACTGGTGGCGATTCTGACGATCCACCCTGAATTTTCTTGATTATGTCAGGGTCTACCTTTGCTTTGGGGCAGTGGCGTAGAAGTAGGCTTAGACCCAGTTGGCAGATGGCTTGAGTGAGAATGTGCTATGGAGGTTCATTCTCCATATGCTGATAATTTAGTTTGGGTATTGACCTGTCTTATGGTACAAACCTTTCTTGGAACACTCGATTCAGGACTTGGACTAGTTTTAGCTTGATCCTACGAGGATCATCTTCTGTTATCACTGATAACAGGTCGGTTGCCGATTCGTCGGTTTACGATTCAACTCCAAATCCACTCCTGTCACTCAACCTATAGGCTTTAGCCTTGTGATTTGAACTGTTTTGTTGTGTTTTTGCCCGGACTTTATTTGAATGGTCATTTAAAGACGAGTACTGAGTATTTTATTCGAGGAGTTGCACAAGAGTGAGGCTTGTATGGCTAAAGCAAGGGGTATGAGTGCAAGGAATGGTTGAAGTTGACCCCGTGTAGTGCGTGAACTTTTGTTGGATATTTGATTTGATTGCATGTGTGTTTTTGGTTCGGACTCTTGATGTGATTGCCTGCGATTACATACATATATGGTTGAGAGGAGTCTCACTGTGACTGTGAGAAGTGATCGTCCTATATAAATAAGCCTTATGTATATATTTATATGTGCTTTGGGTATTCGCGCGACTTATTGTGATCGTGCGCAAGGGTTGACCTGATTACGACTTGAGAGAAAAAGGAGATCCCCTTTTATCCTTGCTTCTTAGAGATTTTATAGTCGGACGTTGGTTTTGGGCCGGGATTCAAGGTTCTTGTCCAGGACATCCCAAACCCTAGACTCTGCAGGGAAGGAATCTGCCCCCGTGCAGAGCCTATTTGCCTCGCCTACCGAGACGCTCAGACCAAAGACCGGAGGTCTCGCGGCGGCTGCACGACTATTCCTTCAGTCGTGCAATGTCGTGAAGGATTAGACCCTCACGACACTTCGAGTCTGACACTTGAGTGTCATATGCGGTACTCGGATCCATGAGGGACCGCTTGATTATGGACACAACATAGTACGCCATCATTGTGACTGCTTGCGTACGTTCGCATTGCGAGTCGATATGAGTTAGCCCTGTGTCCGTGCGATTTTATACTAAAGTCTCGCGCGTGACGCCGATTCGATTTTCCGCGTTGGAAAGTTATGGGATGACTACTAAAGGGACTAGGAGTGTTGTCGCGTTGTTTGGTATGTGTGTGTGTTTTATTTTTGTGTTTGTAAAGTGGTGTGCTCGTGGTGTGTGGGATGCGTCCTAGTCGACTGACGACGAACCGCGCTTAGGACCTCAGCCCCCCAAGATGTCGGTTCGTGTGCGGGTCCGATAGAGGCATACTACCGCGCGTACCCCCTATGCTACAGCGAATGAGAAACGCCCGATTGCAACTGATTAGCTTTCGTACTGTGGACTGGTAGCTCGGCGGGGATACGCCCACCGAAGGGAGGTGACAACTCCCGTAAGGTGGAGGTAAGTCGTGCCTCGCGTAGGCCCTATCCTGTCGTCGGGGCTCGCGACAGGTATGGCTGGTGCACTCGGTCGGAGCGGCTTGCGGAAGCTCCATGTATATTGCGACGAAGGATTTAAACCAACTCCTGCGTGGCGCGACCGGGAGGGTCCTGCGCTGCCTTGGTGCGGTGCCGGACCGATGTGCCCGACAACGTTAACGGTTGCGGCTTCTAAAAAACAACGGGGAGATACTGATGGTTTAATAGTACGACCTATCCGTAATACTATCTAGGCCCTAAGATGAAAAGACAGACGACCTGACCCAAATTTACACTAGGGGCACACCCGACGAGTCCCATTACTTGCCAGTGAAAAAAAGGTTCAGGCCGGATTAATAGTACACCCAAGCCCTGATACTACCTAGGCTTGCCTAGTATGCCCACAGGTCATGGGTCACCCGCGCCAAGCCTCTACCAGCCGTAACTGGACCCCGGGCAATTTTTTTCCTCGGCCGTAACCGCCCAGACCCTATTTCAACACCTAGCCCCACCCACCCGACTGTATCCACCCCTCTGATTTCCACACCTAATTGCCTTGGTGCATACTGATCTTGCCATACCCACACCCGTCCAAAACTGCTGGGTACGGCTGGGTACGGTCGGGTCGGGTCACTGCCACCCAATGTCAGCCTGTGGGATGAAGTCGTGAAATTATGTACTCCTTCGTAGAAATGTTTGGGGTGCGGATTTGTAGGAGAATAACTGCCATTTGCAGGGCCCCTTTTAGGTCCTCCTTTATAAGGATGAGGTGGATTTGTGATTTATAAAGCTGTGCTGGATCCGAAGTGTAGATGCATGTGAAAGATCGGTCCATGAGGTGCAAGTATATGAAGAAATCGACCAGTTTGAGAGAGTTTGTGAATGGAGTGAACTGCGGGTTGCTCAGAAAGCGGTAGGACACCTACTTTTGGCTGTCAAGCAGGTGATTAGTCACACACGTCACCACAGTCAAATGTGTGTTTTTTTTCCCAACAATCGCATATGACGCTGGACCTGCTTTCCAGCAGGTGCTGCTCCCCACCAATAGATGGAGCCTTGCCGAGCGTGCTAGCGGTGCCTGCTCCTACCAGCAATCCTAGAATTAACTCGGATTGTGTTAAAAAAAAAAAAAAAAAAAAAAAAGGATCCACATAAATTTACCAGCAACCTTTCGTCTTCCTTAACATATTGCCATGATATTGGAGGTAGGCAAAATGGGAGTGCCAACTCTTCTTTCTGCCTCCGTGTTGTGCGAATAGATGCACATAATGCAGATTAACTCTAACTTCAACATTCCCAACATTGCCACCCATCGTCCCTCCTCCTCGTTTGCTGTCCAATGGACCATCATGAATTTGAAGTCCGGTAGGATCCAAATACCTACCCCCGCGGAGACCGATATGACCCCCAACCTCACGCCCAGCACGACTTCCTGATCGGAGTAGGATGTGAGCCTGGAAGTGCGAAAAGGGGTGTGCCAAGGATTTTTGGGAAAGTGGGGGTGGAGTCCCAGGTCAGAACTGAGATCTCCTGTGGCAGAGTTTTTCGGGGGCACGAGTGCAATTTGGCGGAGAAGGCAAGCCGCCTCTGGTCATAAAGCAGATGGCATGCGCATGTCATTCAAGGCCGGGCGAGTCATTGGTTTCGAGGACGACGGTTCGCTGGAAGGTCTCTCCGGGATTGGTGGGGTTCCGATGAGTCGGGCCGTCGGAAGTTGCCACGTGGCGCCGGTCGTCGTGCGTTCGGGTTAGGCCCTCGAGATTCCGGGGTCCTCTGGTTACCGCGTCGTCGACAATTTCCGCAAGGCGTGCGGGGCCAGTATGGTGCTATGGCCTCCCACGAGACGATGCGGCGTTGGTGATACGAGAGAAGAAGACAGAAGGGAGGGAAGCTGGTGGAGATAACGACGAATCCGGGGTGGGTGAAGTAGTAGGTGCGGTCCTGTGTGGGAAAATCAGAGCACCGGGGGTCACTAGTGGTGGCGCAGTGAAACTCCCTAGGACACAGTCAATTCTCGGTCATGCAAGGATATCTCTGTCGGAGGATTTCACCTATCCAAGGGGTGAAGTAGTCTGGGTCGTACAACAACGACTCCGAGCTCTCTGAGCGTGTTATTATGTCATCGCAGAGCTACGGGATGTCTAAGGGCGGGTCTGTGCCGAGTGCGATCACCGCGTGCGAGCACGTGCGAGTTGCGCTCACACGTGTTCGCACAGGATGAATGCTCCGTCGCAGACCCCTGTTGACCGTATCCAATCAGATAGTACTTCTGCAATCGACAATTCTTTTGGGTTTGACGAGTCGACGCCCGGGGGTATGTGTAAATGCGCAACTCAGACCGCGTTTACACGTGTCCTCGTGCGGCGTTCGCTGGTCCAGACATCCGATTGTCTAATCACTCCGTAATTTTTGAGCATGCGAGATGCAACAACCACAACAACTCAATCAAAAGATAAGCAAAAAAGAGAACAGGATTACCGATTGCACAAAATTCCTATCCTACTCATGAGTGCATCAAAGGCAATAGACAAAGGCAAAGGCAAGGATCCGGCAGAAAGACAAGCAACCAGACATGGCATCCATACATCCATTCATTCAGCAACATACATACATAGTGCATCTGAGATGGAAATCGCGAAGACAAATGTGAGCAAAAACCCAAGTCCAGATTCTGAAAAAAAAAGAACAAGAAAACGGCCAAATCACTCGGAGCCGAAATCAAAATTTATATACACGAGAAAGAAGGGAGAAAAAATAAAAGAAACAGCAAATCCGCGTCCATCGACCTCAACTTTCTCTTCCTCTCACTCTCTCTGTTGCGGACAGTCCGTCGTCACGCACCAACCCACAAGGCCGTCACCCCGCTTAGTCCTCCCGCACCTGTCAGGTTCGCCCGCGCCCACAATTCGCCGTGGCCCGCGTCAACCCCGCGCGTTTGGCACCAGCTCGTCGGGTCGCCCGACTCCTGCTCTACTCACCTCTTACTTCGCTCGGGTGCTGACCCTCTCTGATCGCGCAACCCCGAGCTTCCAACAACTGGTTAAGAGAGTTAACTAATCGCGCAGCCAGAATTTATAGCGTGCATGCATGCGCGAAGAGCACGGAATTACAAGGACTTAGAAAGAAGATCAGAGGGGTAGGGATTGCCTACGTCTGCATGGCCCGATCGCGGCGTGGGGGACGTAGCCGCTCTCCACGCATGGATCCGATCATGCAGCCCGCGGGGCTGGCCAGACACAACAAGAGAAGATGAGAGCGGGAAAGACGAAGCACAAGAAGAAAAGATACAGTTACAATGGCGCCAGTCCAAAATTACAGTTACACACCTGATTAATGGCGCCGACTAATCAGAATTCGGTTGAAGTCGCATAAAGAAGCGCGTAAGCAAAAGGCGTCGCGCGGCAAAAGAAAGTCCTAATTACAAAATTCCTAAATTCCTAACTAATGTGGGAAAAGCAAAAAGCACAAGTTTCGGAAAAGAAAGTCCAAAATTCCGAGAGCCATCGGGGCTCGACAAGATTCGAAAAAGAATTCAAAAGGAAATTCAAAAGAACGAAGCGAATTCCCGCGCGATGTCCGCGCCCAAATTCCAAAAACCGAAACAAAAAAATCGACGTCAACAGTTATTAATCGTGCGCATGGCGGCGCATCGTAGACACAGCCAGTCAATCAATCGATCGTCCTGGGACTGACCCGACCCTGAACCCAACCATCCGAAAAGAGGCGACGAAAAAGACGAAGAAACGAGGGCACCGATGCAATTTCCTTCCAATCCCAATCTCCCGTAATTGGCCCAACCTTCCCAGCTTAGGACCCCTGATCGCAATCGCGCAGGAAATCGCGCGGTGCGGAAATCGGTTCGTCACAGGCCGGTGTCGGGGCATGTGTGCGTAGAAGGCTTGGTGCGGCCAGACTACCCTTTAAGCCCAGTGATGCTCTGGTTTATCCTTTAGATGGTTCTCCTGGACACATACAACGTCCCACCATAGTTTGCCTTATACCCCTCTAAGCTGGTCTAATATGGCTTGTGCTTTTGTCGGGTTTGGTGTGGCAAGTCCATTCAGGTTCAGTGATCGCAGGTCCAAGTCTGCCGTCAGGAGACAGTCCTTCCATGCTTGGCCCCTGCCATATAATATGTAAATTTCCCCCATTTTCCACCGTGGACTCTACTCGTCGTTTGTTAGTCCTGATTTTTTCCCACTCCACCTGCTCCTAGTTGACCGAGGTGAGTACACCCTTGCGTATAATCTTCGCGGGGCTGGAGTAGAGGTCCTCATTGGGCCAGGTCCGAGTTGGTCCCTCCTTTGGAGGACCTTCCTGCTATGTGGGTGGTTGAAACAGGGACTGCGCAATGTGGAGGACCTGTGAAAAATCTTGTGTCAGGCGAGGTAGGACGACTCCCCATTATCTAGTGCCCTTTTTAAAGTCGTCATGTTATCGAGCATTTTGGAGAGTTGAACGTACTTATGGTGACTATTATGGCCCCTGAAAACAATTGTGCGCTCATCCGTCCTTTATGTTGTTTTGATGTTGTAGATCCAATCTGCTTAAACCACCAGTACTTCCTAGAGTCATGCCTGTTAACTCGCCACGATTTTACGGGCTACTACAGGAGTGCCCAAATTCATCCGACTAGAAACATTTCTTCTCTATTTCTTCCCGCGGCCGATAGCTGGGCCAAGTACTGGTGGTTTAATATTGAACTGTTATCAATGCTTAAGATTAGGCTGGCCAGATTGCCAAACCTTTCACAACGCTTGAGTTAACCGCTACGGCAGACTAAAAATCAAGCACTGGAAGGGGTAGGCATGGTCTTAGACCTTTGGATTATCATATATTAACGACCTCAAGGGACTGAAAATTCAAAATGGCTTTCTATCGTATTACACGTTTGTGCCTTATGACCAATTTAAATTGTGAAAGAAGGGCTTATTGAAGGGACACTTTGAAATTAAGTATTTTCTAAATGAACTCCACTCAGTGCAGTTGAACACTTGTGTGTTATTAAGAGTTGTGATAAAGTTTGTATGTTGCACAAATTTATGAGGGAAACCCATGTTTACTATATTGAAAGTATGATTTTTTGTGTATATCCCAAGGTGTGTGAACACTCTCCTCTGATCGGAGTAGAGGGTCATGACGCTATGAAGGTTGATGAAGCAATAAAAGGTTATTATTGTTACCCTCAATCCGCAAAGTCTGTCGATGGTTTAATGGCAACTTTGGAAAATGAAAAGTTGTCTACCCCCGCAGTCAAGTGGAAACTTTATGATATTTGTGGATTTTATGGGCACCGTCCTGTGGAGACTTGACAATACTCGTGAATATTATTGTCATTGCTATTCCCCTGCATAGTACCGTAGAGGCTCAATGGTGCCATCGGTCCACTTCGGAGTTAATCTCCTGAACGTTCGTCAATACCCAGCTAAGGGGGCTTGACATCATTGGGACATATTCCCAACGTGGACTGCTAGCCGACGTAACCTGGCAGTGGACCCCCGGTTGATCAAAGGGAAGGACGTGAAGGGTTGGCCATCCCAAAGGGACTAACTTGAAAGAAGATCGGCGGGGAACAGTAGGTCAAGTCAAAGGCATCTGCAACGCTGAAGTAGGAAGAAATCGCTATCATTACACAATCAACGAAGGCACCTTCACTACAAAACGACACGATGGGCCATACGTTTGATCAACCAACTCCGATGGGCGATGCTGGAGGCCTGACCCTCCTCTGCTAGACTACAGGATGAACAACATGTTGTTGATGATGTTTCTCTAAGAACAAGGTCTCGGTTAGAGAGAAGCCAGGTGATGTCTAGGGCAAAGGGACAGGGCTCCCAACTACCGCCCCAGAGTAGACTATTGGCAGGTTTTTTTTTTTTTTTTTTTTTTTTTTTGAACTCACCCCCACCAGTGTTAGTGGTGCTGATAAGAGCAGACATCACTGGCACCTGGGGAGAGGCTCCGTCTATTGGTGGGGAGCATCACCTGCTGGAAAACGGGTCCAGCGTCCCATATACAGACTGAATTTGGAGTACATCAGAAAAAAATTGTGGGGGGTTCCTGCCAGCATTGATTACCCTGGGATCCAGGGGATTGACTGAGCAGGATATTGGGAGGAAGGGGGAACCTCTTCACCCTGAATCCGGCGCCAGGTACCTACTGCTACACACGAGTTCCTGCCTCCCCTTACCAGCTCCAGTCCCACATCATAACGATCTTTTTTTGATTTTTCTTTTTTTTGGGAAAATGTACAACATATTGAAAAAGACTGCCAGGATTGATTGCCTTGGTTTGTCCCAGGGGATTGACTGAGCAGTGCTAGAGGAATGGCTGTCCCATTGGCTTGTCTTTTGACTGAGAAGCCCAGTTTGAGGTCCACCTTGTCGCCTGCTGTCCCTTATGAAAATATTTAGGAATACATGAACGTGATGTTTTTTTTTTTTTTTTTAATCGTTTATGCAGAGGCATTGATTAACCTGCTGCTCTTATAACCCCTTTTTTTTTTTTTTTTTAATCGAGATTGYTGTTAAACGGGCCCAGCGTCCCTTGTACCTCTTCACCCTCATCTGAGTGGCGCCAGATTTCTCTGATCAGTCCTGGTACTAGTTTGGATGACCAAAACTGGAAAAAAGTTGACCGAACTACTTGCTTTTCGAAAACCACCTGCAGCAGCACATAGTAGATGTCCTGTTGTAGCCACCTGCAGCAGTCCAAAGAAGACACCCTAAAAAAAACACTCAGAAGGAAAACAACCCAGACAGGTATTTTCCCTATCACTCATAGCCATACCAACTCAAGGGGACCAGGGCTAGAGCAAGGGGGGGAAATGGGTCTGGGAATTCCGATGGGGGGCGCAGCGGGATAGATGAGTCTACAGTGGTCCAGGCATGAAACACCAGCCGGAAGTCTCTGGGTACTTCCTCATTTTGCCCTTCCTTGACACCTCTCCTTCCCTCACTTTCTCGAATCTGACCGATCTTCCTTCCTTGGGGCCCCCCAAGCCAAGCGCCACTGAATTGTTTGATGTGGTGTAGACTATTAGCAGTAGTACAGAGGTTGCATCCCCTTTCATAGGGAGACACAAGTTAAACATCCTAACAACAGAAAGGTGTGATGGGGAAGAAGAAACCTCGAGTGGAGTCAGACCGGTGGATCGGATTGGTTATCCCTTCACCGACCATATGTTTGTCGTAAGCATTATTGTGCCTGAGTACCCGGTGTGACTGGGATGCCGCTTAAAGGGCTACGAGAAGGTTGATGGAGCAAATATCTTTACAAGGGTATTTGCCCCGATCAGTGCTGCTATGGCGCTGGTGGGACTTACATGATGGGACTGGCAGGCGATTCTGACGGGCTGTTGCCCCCGCGACTTACATGATGGCTTCCAAGAAAACATGTTCAGATTGGGTAGAAGGACGATCCTCTGGGTGATTTGGTGGCAAGATGCATCCGGGTGATGGAAGGGGCGAGGGTGGCAGAAGGAATTGCCACAGAGCAGGTGAAACAGCTGATACAGGGGGAGCTCACCAATCAGGGGCAGGTGGCTAAGGAGAGGATGAGTTTTGTGCATACCTGGAGGGACATGGATGGGATCATATCCCAGTTCAGCAAAGAGTGGTTGGGAGGAAGACGGGGGGGCTGGATGGCGGAGGTGTCCTAGTCTGGAGGCACGCAAGAGCAAAGGGGCGAGGAGGACGACCCACAGGCTGATATGGTGCGGGATTATCAATTGCATTTTCGTGACTGGACGGCAGTGGACCCCAAGCATCCCGCTGAGACCGGCATCGGACTTCACATACCATTTTCCTCCCCACCCCTTGTCGCTGATGGAAATTCTGCAGGATGCTGCCAAAGAGACCGACCAGCGGGAGCGTTGAAGACGGGGCTGGGACTGGGGGCTTGGACTGGGGCCTGGGCGCCGCTGCCCCCCCAGAGCCCCGGCCAGCAGCCAGGCCACCCCCCTCACAGGGACAAGAAAGCAGTCCCCTTTGGGGGCACGGGGTACGGGGTACGGGACGCTGGACCCGTTTTTCAGCAGGGGGGGTTGTCTTTCGCCTGCCTGTTGTTGTTGTTTTCGACAAAGCCGGGTGATGGCCCTGGTACCTGAAGGTTTTCCTATGTATTATCAGTTGTTGCCAAAGGGACGCTGGGCCCGCTTCCCAGCACGTGCTGCTCCCCACGAATAGATAGGAGCCTTGTGTTCAGAAAAAAAAGAAGAAAACGAAAAAAAGAGGGTGGATTGGCCAGTCAAGTGGCATTGCTGAATCTTTCCTGCATCACACTTTTCATGTCTGGACTCCCCTGGAGAGTGTTCAGAGTTAGTGCCCGAGTCCGCTGTCTGGTCAGATTGCTCCAGTACAGAGTGATGTTCCTCGCATGAGGTAAGATAGAGAAGGAGTGGGCGCCAGGAGATATATCGAGAGGGGTGGTAGGATGGGGTGGTAGGATGGGAGTCTCGTGAGTATGTACCCAAAAAAAAAAAAAAGGTCAGCTCTGGAATGTCACAAGCCTCCATGAATACAGTGGATCTAATGACATGTGGTTTTCCTCCTTTGTTTGTCTGTTGTGGTCTTATGGCTGACCAGGCTGCTGCTTTTCCTGCCAGCTCTGAACGGGCCCACAGTGCGGGGCAGGCCCCACTGGTGCCATGTTCATGATTGGAAAGCATGCACCTGGCCATAATAGAAGGGCCTGGTCCTGAGAGATTGAAAAGCTGTCTCCCTGTTGTGGATGAAACCCGAAATTCTCCTGCTGACATGACTGTGCAGTCTGTGCATCATCCCTTGCTGAATGGGTGCGGCTTGCACGGAGCTGATGTATGTGGGACTTCTCCTGTCAGTACACGTCTGCAAGGTATAGTTCCGGGTCACCAATGATGCATTGATGAATGAAGGCATATTCACTCTTTTTTTTTTTCTTTTTTTTTGGGACAAATGCTCCAGTCTGTTCATGGGGAGCAACACGTGCTGGGAACCGGGCCCAGCGTCCCATATAGAATTATACAAATGATTTTGAAATACCAGGGCCATTACCTGGCTTCGGCTAAGAACAATCTGAGAACTATGAAAAAGATTCTAGAAAATTTAGGAAAAACATGGATAACTGCTAACCTATTGCTAGGCTACTCGAGCAGCACTTACTAAGTCGAAACGGAAAGCCACAAAAGCCCTTTGAATGCTCAGAACCCCTGGAATCCCCAACAAAACATTCTAAAATTCTCTAACACTGTCTTATTCCCTGCTGAGCTTTCCCAGGCCTCATGCCCCCTTCCTGCTAGGTTACAGAGCAACACAACTCACCCCAGCTCCGGCCAGCGTCGTACCGACAGCAACCCTTGGTTTTCCTTTGGAATGCCCGGCCCAAGGCATCCCCAGATCTCTCTACCAGGCCTCACGCTCCTGCTATCAACAGGTTACAGGGCAACCCCCCAGCTCCGGCCAGCGTCGTTCTGGCATCGAAAAACCGCAGATCCATGAATATAAAAGCATTAAAAAAACCTAAAATGAGTTGCAAGAGGGGGCATTCTCAAGACTTTCCTCATGAGATAGGCTAAAATTCAGAAAAAAACTGAAAAGGCTTGGAAAAATATGAGAGCGGGGGGTCAAAACTTTTTTTTTTTTTTTTTTTTTTTGNTACTTCGCGTTCGAGTGTGTTGTTGGTGACCTCTCTTACTTACCACAAGTGCAGCTAGATCAAGTCACGAAAATCGTAGAGCGAGTACTATATGCTTCCCCTCCTTTTTTTTTTTTTTTTTTTTTTTGAAACCCTCGTCTCGTCAGTGTTAGTGGTGCTGATAAGAGCAGACACCACTAGCACCGGGGGGGAGCGCTCCATCTATTATTGGTGGGGAGTGTCACCTGCTGGAAAGCGGGTCCAGCGTCCCTTATGCAGACTGAAAATTGAAGTACACCAGATCATGGTTTGAGATACGGCGATAATGACAGGGTGTTCTATTCGGGTGAAAACGGTAGGTTGAACGGATGCCAGATCAACTTTGGCCAGTGCTGGGGCATCGCCCTGTAACCTGTTAATTAGGGGCTTGGTCAATCGACGTTTCATCAAGAACTGAGTGCTAGCGGCGATTACGCAGGGAACCTACCGACCGGCGGGCCCGGCGGGCCCGGCACCCCAACACCTTGAAATTGACGAGGAGGACAGATGGTGTTGATGCCATCGCTGTGAGTGAGACGACGTCCAACCACAAGATGTGGAGGAGGTAGGACAGAGGGGAACGAAACAGCGACACGGTCGGGAAGATAGCATCCCTTAGTCAGCACACAGAAGGCGTCCTTGCCAGCGGCGCTCGGAGAAGTAAAAAGTCGAGAAGTAACGACGAATAGGGTAAGAGGCAGGTGAGGGAAGGAACGAGTGATGAAAACAGACCGCAGCAAAGGGAGAGATGTGAAGTTGACATCGTCTGTAAACAAAGCAGAGACACGAAAGGAAAGAGGGAGACGAAAGGTCAGACAATAACGACAAGGGGGGGAGAAGGCAGGCGGAAGGAACCTGTAAGGAATATAGTCTACAGCAAAGGCCGAGAATCGGAGTCAGCATCGCTCGTTAGGATAGCAGAGAAACGAAAGGAAATGGGCCAGGGGAAAGAAGGAGAGGTGTGAGGATTACAGAAAACAGCAAAAGGAGACTAAAAAATGATGAGGATTGTGGCCATATCTTTGGTGAGTGAGACAGTGGAGGAGGCATAGGTGCAAAGGCAGGGGACTACCCCGGAGCAGGATCAACGACTGGAGCGGATCGACAATCGAAGGCGGGGCCACGCTAACTGAGGGGGAAGCCTAGGTGGAAGAGATAAAACCACGACTCCCGAGATAAAAGGGGGGTGGGGGGCGATGGCGCGGAAGGTCGAAGTGGAGGTGACAGCAGGCGAATGGGGATGGCAGAGGAGCGAATCAAGATGGGAGGGACACACGGAGCGGCTACACACGTTTGGCGCATACAACAACGAGTGGTCTGGTAACAAGTGGAGACGGGGACCCGAATCGGAAATAGCACGGTGATATCCAAAAGCCTGGCCAGGCAATTCCCTATCAGATTCCCGCCCCCAGTGAAGACGCTGGCTCACCCAGGTTCAGTAAGCCTACAACGACTCAATTCTCCTCCTTAGATATCTTGCCATCTCTCCCCTCCTATAATTGCTCTCTTTATTTTCGACCCCCTCTGACACTTCCGCCTCCCTCATACTCCCTCTCCTGCTCATGACCTGCAGCAAAGCAACATTTAACCATTCGATACTTGCAATCAAGGTCATACACACGACTTAGTCATACACTTAGTCTTTGACACACATGAACACTCAGACAAATCAGCAGAGTTCCCTCACAACTCAGATTAAACCAAAAACAATGCTGGCACCCCATATGCGCAGCCACCAAGTCGAATCAAAGGCGCACCAGCACAACCACAAGGAACTGTCACTGGCCACACCTTCATCTCCACCACCGCTTCGTCCCTCCAGCTACCAGCCACCGAAACTACCGCTAAGCGTACCCCAGGCCGTCACTGCACTCATCCTTCGGCACGCCGAGCCTGTTCAGCGCCGCAGCCTTCACATAGCTCCTGCAACATTGCAGTTGAGATCAAAGAGGAATAGAGGAAGGGGCTACACAAATTTATAGCATGGAAGGCGGCGGGGCACCAAAGTGGAATGTGGGGGATCAAAGGGTGGTAGACGAGGAGGACAAAAGAAAGGAAAGTTCTAGAATATCGAGAAGGCCAGGATAATAAAAAGTTTCGCATGATCGAGGTGGCCGTTCAAGCTGCGCGCATAAGTTCGCTCTTAAGGCTTGATTCGACCAACTCGACCAGCGTCCAATCAATAATGCCGCAAAACAAAGGGGGTAGGGATGCAAGAGGGTGGGGAGGAAGACAAAGAGATGCGTGTAGGCGAGGGTCGAGCAAGACGAGAAGTTGGCGCACAGGTGCATAGCGAGAAACCAGTTTGTATAGAGCAAGAATTTGAAAATGGTCGTGGGCGCATGCTCAGCAACAAAAATAAAAAACTACCATAACCAAAATTATAACCGCTTCTTTAAAGATTATCGGGTGGAGGCTAATCAACCGCGCGCAATTAAATCGAAAAAGGACAAGGACATTCCTGAAAGATGCATGCAATTAAAGACCAAAAAATTTTAAACAGAACCCGTTCATCCATGTTTGTCAAGGTCCGTACTTCAGCGTGGTAGACGAGGAGGACCAAAAAAAGGAAGGTTCTAGAATATCGAGAAGGGCAGGATAATAAAAAGTTTCGCATGATCGAGGTGGCCGTTCAAACCGCGCGCATAAGTCGCTCTTAAGGCTTGATTCGACCAACTCGACTAGCGTCCAATCAATAACGCCGCAAAATGAAGGGAGTAGGGATGCAAGAGGGTGGGGAGGAAGACAAAGAGATGCGTGTAGGTGGTAGACCTATCACTCTACTCACAGTAGTCTATAAAATGGCTTTCAAAGCGCTGGCAAATCGTATGGCATCCGTCCTAGCAGATGTCATACACCCGGCCCAGACAGGATTCATGTCCGGCAGGAATATACAAGAAAATATCTTACTAGTTAATGAGGTGATCCAACTAGCCCAACGAAATAAGGCGAACGCGGCCATTATATTCATTGACTTCGAAAAAGCATACGACCACGTGGACAGGGCATTCTTGGACAAATGTTTGGAAAGAATGAACTTTGGTCCTACCTTTCGACGTTGGGTTAGGATCCTTCATCGTGCAGGTGAACGGGTCGATAGCGCCCCCCTTCGAGCTTCAGAGATCTGTAAGACAAAGGGACCCCATCGCACCCTACCTTTTTGTGGTAATAATGGAAGCACTTTCAGCCAACCTCAGGCACAATAAAAACCTCTCTCGTATCAAAATCACTAATATCCCGGAGGAGGCTGTGCCGATCTGCTCCGTTTTTGCTGATGACCTTTCCATAATGATGGAAGCAACGGACCGTAACATGGAAGAAATCCAAAGCCTCATGAACCGGTTGTGCCAGCTTTCGGATATGGCAGTAAATTGGGGGCAGAAAACTACAGGCTGGTGGATGCACCATCAAGGAGGAAGGCCCCCTGAAAACCCGCGAATCACATGGCGCCCCCCGGAAGACCCACTGAGAGTTTTGGGGGCCCTCCTTACAGCAAAGGGAAAGTCGGCGACCAACGACGAGTGGTTGACTGAATCAGCAAACGCCAAACTAAAGCAATGGAATAAAAAGCACACATCGTTATTTGGGAGGGCTTTGGTCATTAATAATGTGGTCCTGGCCACACTTTGGTACAAATCGATTGTATGGCCCACGACGGGGGGCTTAGGTCACTCAAACAGCAGCTTGCAGCCTTCCTCTGGAGAGGGGACAATAATGTCCCCCACGTAATTAGTCGCGTAGCTTGGGATTCAGTGATTCATCCCAAAACCAGAGGAGGACTAGGAATTGTGGACCCGGCCACTCAATCCCAGACTCTCACACTCCGATGGCTTCAGCACATCATCCTTTCTCCGTCCTCCCGCTGGCCACCACTGGCCCTGGCACAAATTGCTGCCTTGGACCCAGAGGCCCCCCCAGAGACTGACCCCCTGGTATGGCTACAAGACAGATACTGGAAGCTTCCAAGGAAAGACAAGACTGGGGACCCGGTGAGCACATTTTGGCTGCGTTTACTTCGCATATGGAGGAAACTCCCGCCGCCCGACGGGCCCAGTCCGGACCGTTGGGAAGAAATTTTCAGACAACCACTCTTTGGGAATCGTCTGATTACGGATGCTTTGGGCCAGGTAAGATGCAGCTCAGATGCCCCTTGGAAAGGTTGGGTCAAACATGGCGCCAGTAGGGTAGGGGATCTATGGGATATAGAGGGAAGATGTTGGAAGAGTGCAGAAAGGATGCGTGCATGACTACGTTATTGCCATCACACAGAAGCAACGCTAAACGAACTGATTGAAAGTCTCCCCCTCCAGTGGCATAGCATCCTTCGAAAAGGCCCTCAATTGAGAGAAGGAGACTGGGTGGGTCTGCCCCATCAGAAGGAGGAGATCGGGCAAGTACACGCTGTCGACCAGACACTGACCCTAATTGAGATTTTCGCCATCCAAAGGGATGACTCTTTATAGGGCAGCCAGGATCCGTTTATTTGGATGAACCAAACGAACATATACCGCATCAGGGTTCTAGACAATGGCAGAGGACAATGTGCCTACCGCCCAACAACCCCGATTGAGGATCTCCCCTTCGACCCCGAAGAGTGGCATTGGTCCCAGGTGGCCATGACTAGAAAAGGACCGACAAAACCACTAACACTACACACTCTAAAATCGAAATCAGTCTACCGTATGCTCCGCCCCAAACAAAGATTGCGGGAGACGGTTGAGGACAGGTGGTATCGACATCTCAATGTGGACCGAGACTTACTCAAGCCGATCCGTTGGTTCACTCAATTTAGGAATAGACCCGCTAAGATTTCGGACCTCCAGTGACAAATAGCCCACCGATGCCTGCCAACAAATGATTGGTTGATAGATCACACCCGTCTGGAGCAGCAAGGTCGGGCATTACCTTGGTGCCATAGTTGCCTATAGAATTATCCAAGGCGAAAAAGGGCCGAAACAATCGAACACATCTTCCTCCAATGTCCGGCTTCGGTTTTGCTCTGGAGGGTTTGGGACAGGATTTGGCGACACATAGTCCCCGGGGCAGAATGGCCATGGGAATGGAGGGCTATACTACTAGGACATTACCCCTCAATTCAGGGAGATACATTCGAAGCAAACATGTTTCATTTGGGCAGGCGGGCGGTCCTGTGGGTCATCTGGTGGAGACGATGCATTTTGGAAATGGAATGGGCACGGGTCGAAGAAGGTGAAGTCACAGAACAATTACGCCTGTTAATTGAACATGAAATTGCGGCCGAAATGGAAGGCGGCCAGAAACAAATTGGATCAAATGAATTCCTGGTCTGACATCGACAAGATCATATCCCGATTCAGTCAGAATTGGTTGGGAGGGGAAAGAAAAGGATGGGTGGCGGATGTGAGATGGTTAGAGAATCGACAACCGGGAGGAGAGCCGCAAGAAGGACACCGGACAGAGATAGCAAGAGATTATCAATTGATCTTCCATGACTGGACAAACCTCGATCCCGACGAAAGGTTACGCCCGACCCATGAATTTGGAGACCCCTTCCCCCCCCACCCACTGGCACTGGAAGAGGCCCTCCCCCCAGGATCATAGTACGCCGGTACGAGCCTCCGCCCTGCTTCCCCCTTTGGTCTACATCTCGGCCTTTCAATACGAGCGCAACTTAATGGTCAGCAGAAGGACAACAGTAGATGGATACACAACAGGTTGGATCAGATGAACTGCGCTGATATGGGACGTTGGACCCGGTTTCCAGCATAGGTGATGTAGTGTCTGGCTCAGTTTCCTTCGGTGGTCTCAAATATATAGAGGGCCAGAAGGAGAACAGGTGGATGTCCCCTTTACTACAAGCTTAGTTTAATGGACAACAAAGATACAGCGGCAAATGGATACACTGCAAGTTAGGCTGGTCCGTCTCAACCTGAGTGTCCGAACAGGGTTGGGCAGGGATGTTAGACTCGGGGCACGTGACACACCCCAGCGTAGACAGGGATGTCGTACTCGGGACAAGGGACGCTGGACCCGGTTTCCAGCATTGGGGGGTCAGACTTTCGACATGATATTGTTCTGAAACTTTTTGTAAATTTTTCTACAAAATTCCTGGA
>BFEA01000169.1:2556864-2575479 GCA_003427395.1 Chara braunii | reverse complement strand
AATGCATCGTCTGTCCAACATAAAAACGACCAGAAGGTAAATGAACAATTGCATAAATCACTCCTCGAACAGTGAGAGGGTCCATACCTGGCTCAAGAGGTTGTTGATCAACACCTCGCAATTGTAACTCAAACCGCTCGGCCTGCACAACATTGTTAAGATGACGGAGTTGTTTCTTGCGCCACCTTCCTATATATCGTCACAAACAGAACTGCCCGGTAAAACCGTAGGCAGTATATATACATATATTGTCACATGCATATCAGAGCACAAAGGCGAAAAACAACAGAAGAAAACAAGAAAAAAATAATTTGTTTCTTTATCTCCTTTCTTACAACTCCCCTTGTTCAGAACCTCTTGCGTACAAGGCCGCCCACGTGGATGTAGGTTGAGTGGCGGCTTCTTCCACCCCTGTTTGTCATATCGACCCACTTGCACACAGCCAAAGGGCAAAGAGGCAAAGAAAAGAGGAAGGGAACAGCCAAATGCAACAAAACAGGGGGCAACAAGCAACAGCACCAAAATAGATCATAGAGGACAAGTCCCACATGCAAGCACCACCCTGGGCGGCTAGATGGGCTATTGCAAAAAAGGGTGTAAGAGTTTGACGTATATGAGGAATGCGGGGAGACTGGCAGTCCTATCCCAGAATGGGCGATGATTGGATCTGGAAACAGATGGGTGGATTAGGACCCCGATATTGGGGAGGGGAGACATATGGGTTGTAGAAGGGCTAGGTGTACCTGGCTATGCAGAATGGCTAGGTGCACCTGACTAACTGTCCGGGTTTTGAGCTATAGGATGAGGATGAAGGAGTCGTGATTTAGGTGGTTTGTTTGAACTCGAGGTAGCTAATGGGATCCAGGATGTGAGGCCTAGAGACTGGAGGTGCAGTTCTGTGAACCAACACTGCGCACCCCTTCCCAAAAAAACACACACACAAACACACTCATTGCGTCTGGGTACTGAGTGGTGTTTCTCGGCCACTATATGAGCCCTGGCTTGCGTAGGACAATTATGTGTCACAAGACTGCACCCCCCCCTGCAAAGCGTCTAGTGCACCAGGGATAGTCGGCTGGACCTTTTTCGTCTGTTGTTGCCTCTCTTCCTCTAGGCTGAACATTGCTCTATGCTTGCGGGTGATGAGCAACCGGACTGTTGCCCCCCAGAATAGATGGGGCCTTGTGTTGGTTTGGGGGGAAAATAAAAAAGGGGAAACTACGCGGGAGTCACAAAAATGAGTTATAATTGCACTACATGGGCCAAGATACAGTTTCCGCTTGCAAAAACGAGTTATAATTGCACTACATGGGCCAAGATACAGTTTCGACTTGCAGTTCAGGCAATGTATACAACCCAGCTTTCTGGCCAGGTAGGGTGCCCGAAGTGCAATTGCAACCTGTACCTTGCACCATAGTGCAATTATAACTCGTTTTTGTGACTCTACTGAAAAAAAAAAAAAAAAAAAAGAAGTTACCCCCCAAAAAAAAGAATAGCAGAAAGACTCTGAAAGAGTAATAGTAATAGAAGTAGCAGCAGTATCGGTGCTGCTTCTAGCAGCGGTACTGTAGCAGCGGTGTTGCAGCAGTAGCGGCAAAAGCAGAAGTAGCAGAACGAGCAGTGAGAGCAGTAGAAGTCGCGGCAGTAGCAGTAACATTCGTAGTAGCCGTTAAATATCATAGTACTTATTGAGTAGTAATAACACCAGTAGTAGTAGTGTAATCGTGCCGGTGGTCGTGGCCGTGATGGTAGCAGCTATAACGGCCGCTGTGCAGTGGTGGTTGTAAAGGGGAGGGGACAAAGGATGAGGTGGTGGGCAAGGCATAGGAAGGCATAGGAAGGGAACTTACAGGCCAACAGGTTGATCGCAGGAAGATCCAAGCTTGTGGTCCTTCTCTTGGGATGGAATCCCTAGCGCCGCTGCTGCTGCCGCCGCGGCTCCCGGCCCTGTTCTTGGAGGCTTGGCGATATCTCGTCTCACTTTCTTGGAGACGATGGGCCAGGCAAATCTCTCCCACGGCTTGACAGAACGCTGAGGGGGAATAGCAGCTGAGGCAGATAAGTGTACACCCTTGTTCACCTGGTGATCGAACGCTTTAAGGTAGGCCGACACTCGCAGGTGCTTTCCTCTCTCCGAGCAGTGATCGTTGGCCACGCCGAAGATTCGCACATATGTGCCCGGGAGATAGTAGGAGGCGTGACTGTTCTTAGCCACGTAGACGATGAGGTAATTGTCGTCCGTGTGCTGACATTCTCCCCAAGGCAACCATATCCCTTGCCCGCTACCGTGTGCGAAGAAGTACACGTGGCACGGCTCCCACTCCCTGTACGGATCCTTGGAGTATAAGATGGTCAGCTTTTCTACGTCACCCTCGTGATACCCGACGTTCCTGGGGAACAGACCACCGAAAGCCGGCGAGGGATTCTCCACATAGTAGAGGCTATACGTGATCGCTGTGTACTCGACGCCCTGGTAGATCATCGAGGCGCTGTTTGACACATAGATTGGTATCTCTGGCAGTTTGCTACACACTTGGAAAGGATTAGCGATGTCAAGTACCTGGGGAAATACCTTCTCAGCTGGGTGAAACCGGAGTTCAAACCCTCGGAATTTCCTTGGCCGCAAAGACTGATCATCGCCGGGTATCTGAGAACCCGAAGGTGGTGGAGGAGGAGAGATAGGAACAGAGGAAGTTCTGGCAGGAGCGCCTGAGGGAGAAATGAAACCCCGTGACTCGATTCCTCCGGGAAAAATATCCATGTCTGCACCGCGCACCTTCTCTCGGTCACCACCAAAGGATCCCATCCTCCTCCCTCCACCTGCCTCAGATGCAACCACCTCTGCCATTACCGTGGAAGGGGGATGCAATAACGACTGGAATTTAGGGAAAGTGGACGAGACACCTCGGCCCCTCTACAAACTACTTTCAACCCTTAGCTTCTCTTGCCGTACTCCTGTTCGTCCGCTCTTGCCGTCTTTATCTCCACCGAATGGGGACCTGACGATAACTATTTTCTTCTCCTCTTGACTGAACTTTCCCTCTGATCTACACTGTTCTTCTCCTCCTGTTTTCCTCCCAACCCGTGGTCAGCCACTGCTTACTTCGTTTTCCATCCGATGTGCCAGCATATGTCTGAGTCATCGGCGTCTTCATCGATTTATGTACAATTACGATGGAACAGATATTGGTCTCGGCGTCTTCGTCAAGTATCGTGTCACATGTTGCTACATCGGTCCTCGATGGAGGAAACCAGAAGACTGAAGATCCGAAGTGCGCCGAGCCACGTCGTCTTCACGGAAGCCGGCAGAATCCAGCATGAAGAGCTGCAGCGTTCACAAGACGAATCGATAAATATTAAATAAATAATGATTTATCTATATATATCTACACACACACACACATACACACACACACACACACACACACACACACACACACACCCCTACCTCCACAGACGCACACACACCACCCACCAACACACACCCACCCACACACACAGCAGACTGTCGGGGCTCAACCTCCCGAATGAGTCGGTGAAAGTCCGACGAAACAGTCTGGCACAGTCATGCTTTTTTGAGTGTATAGCGGATATGACAATACACAACACGGCCTTGCTAAGCTCTCCGTCCAGGAGGATCGATGCGGCCAGAGTCGGGACCGTACTAGCGGTCATGCCATTGGATGTCCATGGCTGAGTGGGGTTTTATGACTGTGTCAGATTAGTTTCTCAGAATTACTGCCATTCTTGTCAGGGGTTTGGAGCGGCAGTCTGCTAGGATTGCACGGTTGGTGTGAATAGAGTCCACCACTTTTCTCAGGGGTACAACTAACTTTGGGCGATGTGGTGCGTCCTTATCCATCAGTCAAATGCATCCTGGGCAGACTGTCGGGGTTCAACCTCCTGATGAGTCATGCTTCTTTTTCTTTTTCTTTGAATAGCCCTTCCACAAGCCCTCTATCCCAGGGGCGGTGAAAGAACCACTGGGATTGAGGGCTTTTCTGTTTGAGTGTATAGAGAATATGACAACACACACATGCAGAGTGACGGCCTCGTTGTTAGACACTCCTAGCGTCCTCGGGCCCAAGGACGAATCCTTGGAAAAAATTGCATTTTTGGCATCTTCGTTCCACAGACCGTTGGCGTAGAGATTCCTCCTTGGAGCTTTTACAGGAAAAAAATAGAAACAGAAAAACAGTTGTACTTGAGGCTTGCAGGAAGTTGCAGCCAATCGGGTGGCACCATTATCCGGATTCTCTCGGCTGAGTGTATAGCGAATATGACAACACACACACACAGAGTGAGGGCCCCATCAGACATTCCTCAGAGCATCCTCGGGCCCAAGGACGAATCCTTGGAAAAGTTTTGCGTTCTCGGCGTCTTCGTTTGACTCATCCTCGCAACATCGGCTTAGAGATTTGTCTTTTTTTGGGGGGGGCACAGGTTGTTTGTGAGGCTTTCAGCCAATAGGGTGCCGCCACATTCCGGATTCTCGGTCCTAACGTCTCTCTACGTGTGTGCCGGATTCGTCTTTTTTTGGGGGGCGAAACAGGCTGTTCTTGAGGCTTTCAGCCAATAGGGTGCTGCCACATTCCGGATTCTCGGTCCTAACGTCTCTCTACATGTGTGCCAGATTCGTCTTTTTTTTTGGGGGGGAACAGGCTGTTCTTGAGGCTTTCAGCCAATAGGGTGCCACCACATTCCGGATTCTCGGTCCTAACGTCTCTCTACGTGTGTGCCCTGTCCTCTCTATGGAACACGGATCCTTGGCTCCAAGGGACCTCACGAGGGTCCCTTGGAGCCTGCCGACGAAATGGCTGGAGAATCCTAATTCCCCAAGGATTCATCTTCTGAGCCTTGTCACATTTTTCAAGGAATTTCGTTTTTTAGGACGCCGTGTAACCACAACTTGGTGACCAAATTGTGACCCCAAGGAGTGTCTTTTTTTTTTGAGAAAAGCAGACCGAGTTAATGCTAGGGGTGCTGGTAAAAGCAGGCACCACTAGCACCCTCGTGGAGGCTCCATCTATTGGTGGGGAGCAGCACCTGCTGGAAAGCGGGTCCAGCGTCCCTTAACATTTGGATTCTTGAATAGAACAGACATTTGACTGGGATGGCCTTCTAGAGGAGGGAAATGTATGGCTACACAACCAAAGCTGATTACCTACATGACAACCGAAAGTAGGTGTTTCACCACCTATAAGTGACCCCCAGTTCATGTGGGCCAGAAACCCTCCCTTCCCCAAACCCTCACCCTTCGGTCAATAAGAAGACCTGATTCTCTGTACTACAGTGGTTTTATTTCCTGGTGTGCCTCTTCAGCCAGCTTCTTGGCCGCCTGGTGAAACTTGTATAGAGACTCTCTATCCTTTCCCCTTTGTCCTTCTCTCCTTTTCACCTCTTTCTTTGTCTCACCCTCTTTCAGCCTCTCGAGTCCAAGTCTGTTCCTTGCTGATTTACCATACTGACATTTATGCTGACCGTTTGATCCTGTCTAGGGGCCCCCTCCCCCGTACCACTGTTCGCCCACCATGGCTAAAGCATGTGGTGGGAAGGGGTCTGGGAAGTCTGAGGTGGGGCGCCATGGCACACCTGGGTCGACTTTGGTCCAATCCTGAAAACTGAGATGATAATTTCTGCCCTCACGCCCCACGATTTCCCCCTCCCCCTCCCTTCCCTCCCCCCCCTCCCATAGAACTTTTGCAATGGGACTCCCCAAGGGCCCCCCCAGCCAGTCATTGCTGAATTGTTGCATGTGTTTCTTGATTTCTGCTTTGACATGTAGGGATGTTAGTTTTTCCTTCACCTTCTCCCATTGAATAGTAATTTTGGCTTGCACTTGCTGCCTGATTTCCTCCTCCAAGATTGATCCATCTAGTCGCACTTCCTCCATCTCAAAAATGCAGTGCCTCCTCCATAGAGCCCAGAGCACCGCCCGCCTCCCCAGTTTAAACATATTATCCTCAAACGTGGTGGTCTGCTCCGGGTGCCACGTTTCACACAGCAGTGCCTTCCAATCTCACAGCAAAGGTTCCGTGATGCCCGTCTGTCTCCACACCCTGTCCCACCACCTCCATAGCCATACCGACAATGGACATTGTAAGAAGATGTGCTCGATTGTTTCCGGTCGACATCAGGACGGGAAGGCAGATGAGCAGAGTTTGCACCATGGCAAGGCAAGCCCTCGCTGCTCCAGGGTAGTACTATCTATCAACCAGTTGTTTGTAGGTAGGCAGCGGTGCTCAACTTGCCATTGCAGTGATGCCACTTTCGCTGGGGAGGCCTTGCTCAGTCTAAACCACGTTACTGAGCGAAGGGTCTCCTTCCCCAAGTTCAGGTCGCATCCACCTGCTCTCCACCACGTCCTTAACGTTTATTTTGGGGCGTGGCAGCCGATAAGCCGACTTGACCGACTGTGCATGCAGTTGTCACTGGCCCTGCTTTCCCCTGCCCATGGGTGGGGTCCAGGTCCAGTTTGCCGGGTCGAAACCAAGACGTGAGATTGGTGTCGTCAGTTTGTATGCCAGCCATCGGTCCCTTTCTTTTAAGACTTGGATGAGGAACAAATCTGATTTTTTGTACCAGCAAACCTTCATCTCCTTCCGTCCTTGTCAGCCTGTCATCTAAGCCTTTGTGGAACAGGTTAACCAACACGTCCTTCCCTCCCTACCGTGCCTGAAATATGCCCACTAATATTTTCCACTTCTCCCTCCTGTCCGGGGTGTCCCTTTATACCCACCCAGTCTCCCTCCTCCAACGCTGGCCCTTTTTTGAGAATGCGAACCCAGTCTACGGGGACCGCAAATATGATTGTCTCTAGGGCCTCCCCCACGTTGTGACAATACCTCAATTGTTCTTTCAGCTTGAGTTCAAGTATCCAGTCTCCCCGGCCCTGGTCCCAGATATCCCCCACTCTTAAGATACCATGCCTGGTCCATCCTTTCCAGGAGGAGTCCGTGCACCGTAGCACCCTATTGTAAGAGTCAGTTATCCACCGATTGCCAAAAAACGTTTGTCTATATACCTCTTCCCAGCGCCGTGGTGGTGTTTTCTCTGTCGTCGGTCATGGTCTGGGTACAAGACAATATCGGTTTTCCAACCAGGTAGTCGGATTTGTGTCAAGGGGTGTCAGGCACTGCCAGCGGAGCCAGCCGGCTAATTTGCTGTAGTGCCGATGTATTCCATGGGGACTGTGCACTGCAAGGCTAACCCGGCTAAGGCCATCACCTCGGTCGTTGGGTCTATGATCCCCAGTCCTCCTTTGATCTTTGGTTGGACTATCGTGTGCCATGCCACTCTGCTAATGGCATTAGGACGCTTATGGTTCCCTCTCTACAAGAATGTTGCCACCTATCGCTGGAGGGTAGCCATCGCCAGTTTGTTGAGTGACCAAAGTGCTGTTTTATACCATAACGAGGCCAATACAACATTATGGATAACCAATGCACGACCCATTTGTTTTTCCAATGGCTTAACTTTTCTAGGACCTGCTGCATCAGCCACTCGTCGTTTAGGGGCGGTCGTCCATCTGCCGACAATTTTACCCCCAAAACCCTGACCTGGGCCTCCTTGGGCAGCCATCGAACCCGTGGGGATTCTGGCCGCCTGGCCCCCTGGTAATGTATCCACCAGCCTTCCGTTTTATTACCCCAGTAACCCCAATTCACTCGCATGTTTGATAAGGTACAAAAACGGTCCATCAAGTGGCAAACTTCCTCCCTGTTCTCCGGCGAGGCGTTCACCATGAGGGTGAGATCATCGATGAAAAGGGAGCACATAGGAATAACCTCTTCTGGAATAGAAGTTACCCTTATTTTCTTGATTTGTTTATGAGTGTGCAGGTTTGCTGTTAGCACTTCCATAATTGTTACGAACAAAAAGGGGGTAATCGGGTCGCCATAGCGCACCGATCATTCCAGGCGAATGGGAGGTGCCGGTTTGCCATTTACCTGCACCCTCGTCGTGGCATTGTGATGAAGGATCTCCACCCACCCTGGTACTGCTACCACTTCACCCCTCTATGGGGCGCCTGATCTTGCTATATTCTTAATGAGTTCCTCTCTCTCTCTCTCTCTCTCTCTCTCTCTCTCTCTCTCTCTCTCTCTCTCTCTCTCTCTCTCTCTCTCTCTCTCTCTCCCCCCCAGCCCATTTCAAAATCATCTATTAGGACCATCTTGAAGTTCCTTCACGCTTCTCTCCCTCTTCTTTCGTCTGAAGCCTGGTCCCAATCCGCACTACTCTTCGCGCCCTCCTCCTTCCTGCCTTCATCCACATACAGGGATTCCCTACCGATATCCCCCCCCCCCCCTCCTCTCAGAGCGTCGGAGCCCTTACATGATGTCGTGTAGGGAGGATTAATCCCCTCATTGTAATCTGATTGGCTGCGAATGAACTTGCGGGGATCGATATGGCTTTCCTCGGGCGATTAACCCTTATTCTCTCCTCTCTACCTCTTGCCCCGCCCCATTCTCTCCCATCTTCTATCTCTCTCTTCGCAACTATACAATCCACAAGCGCATCCAAAAAACTCTCTCTCAACTCATCTGCTAGGTTTCAGGAAGTAGTGGCTAGATAATATAGTGATTGGCGAGTCAGAAAGTCCTGACGAGCCGAGTGTAGTTTTGCAAGGCTGCGCGTCGGGTGGCCGCGACGGACTGTGGGATCTAGGAAAGTCGGTGTAGAAACTGAGTTGGCAGGGTGAGGATCGTTGTGGTGTGGTGGTCGGTATGTGGCGGCCGGGATCGCCAGTACCCGGGTAAAGAAGGTGTACGTGTGTACGAGTGGTTGCATGGTCCGAGGCCATGATCAAAGAGCAAAAGGTTTGCGCGCTTTGATCTTCGGTTCCTCCTCTTATTTTGGGAAGTTAAGTCCATGACGGAATGCTGTTTTTTCTCAGATCTACTCGTGTGCTTGTAACTCCTTCCCTTTCCTTAGTCCGCTTCTTCGATCGAGCTACGTCACTGTAAACATCTTTTGACTTGACTTTTCTCTCCTTCTCTCTTTCTTCCTCTCAGTGTTTCCTTCATGAGTGTTTGAGCGTTCTAGTAACTCTCCCCTCTTTATGTGTGAGATCTCGTCTCGCTCGTCTGGTTAAATTCCATCGGATCTCGCGGGGACGACCGTCGTTGAATTTGAGAGACCAGTGGGCTCAAGTGATCCTGGCTCGTCCCTCCCTTGGTCCCTTGCACACTGTTGCTTTTATTTGGAGTTTCACATGATTATTTTCGTGCATGTCTAGTTGTATTTTCGTACTCGTATGAATGAATGACATGTGTTGATGACAAAGAACGGGCTTCTGCCTCCACTTATCTTTGACGATCGGAATTTCATCGGGTGAACCCAGCCATCCACAAAAATCAGTTGGGAGAGAAGCCTGCCTGTATGTGGTTGATGGCTGTTTCGATATCCGATTCTTAAACATGGTTTATTCTTATTTCCCTCCCTTGAATGAATGATGGTTGCCCTCTTGATTGGATCGAGCTGCATGGACTCACACCTCTTGTCAGCCCATATTATGAACGAAAGATAATGAGAACGTGTTGTTGTGTCTGTTTATTCCTTTGGTATGCTTTCGATCGCATAACGGATTGAGTAGACAAACACAATCAGCCTGTTTATGACATGTGGACCGATTATACTGATCCGACTGGGCGCCAACTTCCCGTATCTCCACAGCTCCACTTCCCGTATAATGAGGAAAGAACACGTGTATGTGAGTGGGACGTGCAAGGAGTCGTCGCCAAGATCGGAGGACATTATTACTTTCCTCCCAAAACAAGGTGCTCGGGGCTCGTAGGCGCTGGCTTTGTAATCGTTGATACTCACTTCCCACCTTTAAGTTACTCCTTATTATTGCCTTTTAACAAATTGATTGTCATCCCGTGGACGACGGTGGCACCTCATTGACCTAACACTCTGTGTAACAGTTGTCGCTGCACCGAGCGTTATTGGGAAAAGGGGTTCCACTACCGAACACGTGGTGAGGACGAACACAAGGAAAAAGCGACCAGGCTGAGGCCGTCCACGTTGGATTCTGAGCTTTGTAACGAGCAGCGCCGATACTTGATTCGAAAACGAGATCCCAGGTGTGTACCCCCGCCCTTCCGTTCAAAAATACGTCTAGTAGTGCGCATGGAAGTTCAAAGATGCTTTTTGGATCAAATGAACGCTTGAAAGCTGCGCATGCTATTTCTTGCCCGCGTGTTGATGGCCATTTCTCACTAATACTGGAACCACATGGGGGATTTCAGTTCTGTCTGTGTCCCCACACTCAATTTTCCAAAAATCCTTGGCGCACCCCATTTTCCTGTTCTTTCAGGGCCTGTTCTGCATTGTAAATCACTCCGATTGGAAGACAGCACAGGGCGTGAGGTGAACGTCACACACCTCCAGTTTATGTCCTCAATAGGCTTATGGACACCATCTGCTCCCTGTACCTCTATTATCAAGTGGATGTCTAGGCATTCTATTAGCATCCCCCAGAGTAGCTCCGGTTTCCGTCCTCAGCGGCTTCACGGTCACCATCTGCTCCCCCAACCTCTATCATCAATGAGGGCTACTCTGGGCTGTTCTAATCTGACAGTATTCTCCATACAGGTAACAGACGACCCTTCACCCCCTAAGACAGTGTCTAATGCAGGTTCCTTAACGATATCCTCCACCAGGGCCTATCCGAGCTCTACGTCAACTCCGAAGGACCCCTAGGACATCCACTGCCGCAGGGACCCCAACCCTCCAGTAGGGATAGTGTCCAACCAACCCTCCCCCCAGCGGAGTCCCCGATCAAATCCCACCCAGCACCCATGGCCCCCCGCAACACCCTGGGCTTTTTGGAAAAAAAAAAGAAAACAAAAAAAAAGCTGAGCCCTAAGGTAACCAACACCAGCTGCCCACAACCCTAGTCTGCATCCCCACAATGTTTATTCATGAACTCATTTTTTCTGTATCAAACCTCGAACCCCGAACCTCATGCTTATCAATGACCAGTCGTAATCTAGCTACACCCTCAAATGGTCTGAGCATGTGCTACGCTGAGCTCGCGTAAGGGACAAGTGTGCAAGCATCCAGACAACCCCATGGACCAAGAACCTCAAACAACCCCTCATAGTGTAGACCCAGCATACAACAGCTGTGACCTAAAGTCCTTGGGTGGTATGCAAGCAGTGTCTGTAACATCCTTACCTGCGTCAGCCCAAGGGAATGTGCAGATGGCCTTGTCTTATGTGAACACCCGCTGGTGTCCTGCGCAGAGGTGCAGAGTTTTGAACCCACAACCTCAGACCACAAGGCGCATTTCCAACCGAGCCACATGCCATGGCTCTTTCTGATGGACACTCCCCATGAGAGACGAGCAGCAATCAAGTGCTTGCCAGCCCCTCACATTTCTGGGCAATCTCAAGCTAGCACTTTCCAGAAAGTATCTGACCACACTTATGGCTCACCATGGATGAGTCTGAAAGCACTCCCGAGCTTAGTAATCCGCTTTTCTTCTGTTTTTTTTTTTTTTTTTTTTTTTTTAACAAGAACAAGGGGACCCACCGCGGCAACACCGCACCTCATCTCCAATCCTGCCTATACCTTGCAGGATCGGACAGGCACACTTTGTGGACTGGATGGCGCAAACGCACCATCCAGTCCACAAAGTGTTCCAGGCTGTTCTCCTGTGCCCCATTCAACCCCTGCCCCTCCTCTCCTGCCAACCCATTCTACACACCAGAAGTACTCAACATTCCAGGCTGCCCTCCAGGCTGCCCTCCGGCACTGTACTTATGTTCCAATACGCTGCAAACAGCCTTCTCTCGGCTGTTTCTGATGTGACTCCCCGTGAGAGGAGCGGGGAGCAATCAACAGCCCCTTTCATTTCAGGGCATTTCCAGAATGTATCTGACTGCACTTCTTGCCACGCCTGGGGCGTTACACAAGTGAAAACCAAAAAACGACGCCGCATTTCTTTCCAGCTGTGGGCAGCAAATCCAGAAGGGGTGCCAACCAACAAATTTCCCCTACCGGTTCCTGTACCCTCCAGGCTCAGCAAAGCTTGGCGCATAGGCCATTTTCAGGCTCGACATGAATGGCTGGGTGAAGTACTGGTGGTTTAACTTGAAAGGAAACTCTAAAATAAAATAAAAAACCTTCACCCCTCAGACGTGCTGACTTTGAAGGAAAAGATCAAAAATTCTTATAACTTTAAATTATGACATCATATTGTAATTATGCAATAATTCTATACTATAGAATAAAATATTATAGAATAAAATTTGATTCTTGGAATAATAAACTTAAAACAGAATTATAGATCATATTTGATTGGGGTCAGTGTTCCTAACCTTCTTAAACCACCGGTACTTGGCCCATACATCGGCGGCCTCTGTTGTATATGCGCCGTGACTTTGGGGCTCGGTGTCTGAAGCAATCTGAGTGCCGAAGCAAAATGGCTGGTGGCGCCAGCGCCAGCAAAAGGAGGCTGGGCCGCTTCCTTTTTTTTTGGCGTGCAGGGCATTTCCAGGGTCGGAGAAAAGTGCCTCGGAAGTACTGGAGGTTTTAACTGCCAGTAAGTTTCCCAGCCATTTTTCTAAACTTCGGCACGCATGCAGCAGTGTCAGGCAGGAGGGTGCCGTTTCGTTGGAGATCCATCAAGACAAAACGGTACCTGGATGGATTCCAGAGAAACGGCACCTTGGTACATTCGGCCCGAGCAGCTGCGTGCACGGCGCATCTTAGCTGGGAAGCGTACTGGTGGTTTAAGTTTGCCAAACAAACTCTGCTTTCCTGTGGAGGCAGTGGATGTAACTAATCTACAACTGTGGCATGTTGGTCCTGATTTTTTCAAGTGCAGTGTAGTGAGTGCCGCCATCTGTGTTGTGATGACCACATCTTACCCAGATTAGGGGGGAGGTCCCACTTGCAAAGACGATTGGGTTCAGCACCTGAACCTGGATGTGTTCTATGCAGAGATGCAAAAAAAGAAGATCAATCATAATATTTTGCACCTCTCAGCAAAGACGTCCAGATTCAGGCATTAAATCCACTGCTCTTTCAGAGTTGGACCTCAACCTAGGTGCTGTCACGAAGATTGTTCCAGGAGGAACATCTGGTGGGACACCAAGGCTTGTGCCCCACTGACTTCGGATAAATTCTCTGAAGTCCAACGAGTATGGTGAGCTCCCCATAACAAATTTTGGGGCTCCACAGACCAGCCCTTTTTCGGGGCTGTTACGAAGTTGCCACCCGGCTGCACCCTAAGTTCGTGCTCATTCCTTTTGAGCTGGACCAGAACCACCGTGCTGCACTTTCTTTTAGGGAGTACTTGGGGAAAGAGAGGGTGCAACTGTGCATGGGAACTGCCACCCGAGCGCTCCCACCTTCAGAACTGAAGAACAATGAGACTTAGGGCCTGATCCCACTACTCTCTGTTACGTAAAAGTTGTGAAGTACCAGAAAAGTTGGGTCTGCTCTGAGTGGGCCGTGAAAGGAGATTAGCATCCCACAACTCCGAAAACAAAAACAAAAAAAAAACAAAAAAGCTGGCGCTTTTACAAGCATTGTGGTGCAATTACGGGGGCAGGCGGCAGATTAACGGACGAAAAGCACGAGTGGCAAAGCAAAAAAATAAATAGAAGTGGCAATGTGGGCCAGACACCACCGGACACTCTCGTGTCGCCAGGGCGTCAAATGTTTCTACATGCTTCCTATGGTTGCGCCATTCCCTACTCAAGCGGAAAGGGGTGGGATCCAAGTTTTGCCTAAAAGCTACGGACGTAGGTAATGTTGGATCAGGCCCTTACTGTGTGCGGTTCATGAAGAAAACAACGCGGAATCTGCAATGGGGCCCCACTCACTCCAAGGAATTTCCTCGAAGACGGTGCAGTGGGGCACTTTCCCGAGTTGCGCGAGCGTTTTTCGAAAGGTATAGGGCCTTGTTAGACACTCTTACACCATGTCCTAGAAAATGAAATTCCTCGAAAACTCTGAAGACGGTCCGAGGACGAATCCTTGGGGAATTAGGATTCCCCAGCCATTTCATCCTCGGGCTTCAAAGGATCCCGATCGTGGCGTCACCCTGTTGGCAAAAGCCTCAAGCACAACTGTTTTTTTGCTACTTTTTTTTCCCCTCAAAAAAGCTCCAAGGACGAATCTCTAAGCCGATGCTCCGAGGATGAGTTGAACGAAGATGCCGAAAAACGCTGAATTTTTCCAAGGATTCGTCCTTGGGCCTGAGGACGCTATGAGGAGTGTCTAAGGACGCTATGAGGCGTGTCTAACAAGGCCCATAGTTGTCAAAATTGGAACCATAGTAGTTGCACGACTCGAGAAATGCTTAAAATTGACTTGGCCCTTGGTGGGACCGACTGGGACGTCTCGACCGTCCGGATGTCAACCATTCACTATAAATAGTGCACCTCATGGTTTGGAACATGTGGGCAGTCCGGCAGTAAGAAATTAACAAGAACATGTGGGCACATTCTGAAAAAGAACATTTTGTTATCCCGATTTTCTGGGGAACGTGTTTCGTATTGCCACCATCGAAACACCCTCAAGGCCTCGTTAGACACTCCTTGGGGGGGGGTGTATACACGAATTTGGTCGACAGTACAATATAATTGACTTTATTCAAGTTTATTGAACCCCTCCGGCGTATGTGGCAAAGCGTGACGACTATGTCATCCTGGCCCTGGACCTCCCACCTGGCCAGCCGTTCTCATTGGACGATATTATCCCATACAAGGTGGGAGGCAAGCTGTATCAGATTCACACGACTCATAAGTTGAGGTCATGGTGCTTCAAATGCCACGCTTATGGACATTTGTGCACAGACACTGCCTGCCCCCACCACCCGCTCAGACGGGAGTGAATCACCGGCCGCCTACAAAGGGACCCGTTTACAGTACACAAGTGGCATACAGTGGAGCCCGGCCATGACGGCTGGGTTTTCTTGGAGCGCATCGCAGGGGAGGAGGCGGCGAGCACAGGATTGGGGTGGACATGGGAAGGCCAAGAGGAACCAAAATGGGAGGCACGCCCCCAGGACACCTGGACCCCACCTCAGCACCCCGAAACCAAACAATTAATCCAGCCCAGCGCTCGACTGGACAGCCGGGGGAAAAGGGTTAAGGAAAACGAGACGCGGGAGAACCAGGAAAGAGAGGAGAGATTGATAATGGGAGCTAAAGGCGGGCTGGACGGGGATGGCCCCGGTAAAGTGGGCGGACGAGATGGGGAAGGCAAAGGCAGAATGAGGGAAATGGTGCACAA
Organism: Chara braunii; assembly: GCA_003427395.1. Classification (NCBI taxonomy): domain Eukaryota; kingdom Viridiplantae; phylum Streptophyta; class Charophyceae; order Charales; family Characeae; genus Chara; species Chara braunii. Next base: position 2,560,227 of record BFEA01000169.1, on the reverse strand, counting down.
TGAGTAGAATGAGCAGATCAGGAACAGGCAACCGCCCCACCCAGCGGTTGGGGGAGCTAAAGGGGGAAATAGGTACGCGGCGTTTCAAAAGGGAGAGGGGGGTCAGGGAGGTGGGGGTGACCGGGCCGACATTTTTTAGGACGCCTTCGGGCCAACCCCGATGGACATTGAAGGGGGGGAAGAAAGGATAGGGAGGAAGAAACGCTAGGTGGCACCTCCCCCCTGGAAGATGTGGTGATGCGAGTTGCAGGGGGACCGGACTCGGATGGTGCTGAAGAGTAGTCTTCAATAGAGGACAAGATGGGGTGGCTGGCTGAATGGCTGCTGCAGAGTCTGCAGAACAGATATGTGGCTCTCGCGGAAGAGTTCTGGGATGATACATACAGGGGGCCGGTCCCCCTGCTGGAGAATAGTGGGAGCCTTAGAATGGCGCTGGAAAAAAGGTTGCCACAAGAGGTGCAATGGGAGGAAGTAGCCCGCAAAATGCTTGGAATACGAACCACTTCCCGACCCCGTGCCCTCTTTCGCACCCTTTCTTTTGCTTATATCATACCAACCCCAGGAAAACCTCGTTTTGATTTCTTGCTTTCGGGTGCCGCATTTTCCTTGAGAGCTTTTTCAAATTCCGGGTTCTGTTTTCCTTTTTTTTTGCAAGTTGGGAAACACATGGGCATTTACGTGCGCCTTAGCGAGCGCACGGGGAATTGGGCTCGGCGGTTGGGAATTCCGGGATAAGCGCAACTTCGATGTGTCCTTTTTGGGTGTGCAAATGTTCTTGGGCGCGTCGGGGAAAACTCTCGGAATTTTGCGTGAATACGAATAGGCGTAGGATTTTCTTTTCCCGCGTCGCTTTTCGCGCGCGGATATGGTGATTTCAATTTTGAATTAGGATAGAGGCAAGCTGTAACTGTTTCGGTGCCTTTTCCTTTTTTCTGTTGACGACGCCGTGCATGCAAAAGCTTCCTCCTCTCTGTCCCCCGCATCGCTCCCTCCCGCGCCTCCCTTCCCTTCTCCCTCCTTTTTCTCTCTCCCCGTAACTGTTTTTCCTTCTCCCTCTCTCTCTCTCCCGCCTTGCTTTCGCGCGCCCATTTCCCTTTCTTTATCATCTGAATCTTGGACCCGTCTTGCGCCACCTCTCGCACCTTTTCTCTTCTCACCCTCTAAGTTTGGCGTACGACGCCCGGTCGATCCCCCGATAACTCCCGCTCGCCAATCAGGTGCGTGGATCGATAGGACCTTCCTATCGCGCGACGAATCTGATTGGTTGAACCTTGAGTTCCGAGGGATCAGCATGGCGTTCGTAGAGCACTCTTCTCAAAGTCTTCTCCTCCTGCTTCTCCTCTTACACCTCAGCTTTCCTGTCCCCTTCTCCCCCTTCTATCTCCCCTGTCGCAACTATAAAACCCGCAAGCGCGTCCGCAAATCTCTCTTACGTTCTCGACTCTCGAGCCAGCTTCCGGGAAGCAGTGGCTAGGCAGAGTGTTTTGAAGCGAGTCAAAAAGTCCTATCGGGCTGACGATAGGCTGGCCGGTTGCGCGCTGGATCGCCACGACGGACTGTGGGATCTGGGTGAACCGTGTCGAGTTTACGACAGCGGGGTGACGATCGCAGTGGTGGGAGTTAGCACGCGACGACCGGGATCATCGGTGCGGGTATGAGGATCGATGATCGGAGTTGAGTTGATTGGCCCGGGGCCATATTGGAATTAACGGCGAATGCGCCTTTGTTGCGGATTGTTATCTTTGGCGTGAGTGTACAGCGGCAACGTCGAGCTTTTCTCTCTCCGAACCTTGTCATCTTCTATTTTTATTTTCTTTCCCTCGACTCTCACTCTCTCTCTCCCTCTTTCTATTTCTTTCTCTTCCTCTTTTTTGAATGATGATGCGTCCGAATGATTGTCCCTCTCCCGGATGGGAATGAGTTTGCATCCTGTTTCTGTATGAAAGAACTTCTACCGGAACTTTTCCATTAGTTTTCTGGGTAATCCTCCTATGCAAGGACCCTATCTTCTTGTCTTGTGAACGGTGGATGTGTGTGTGCTGTGCAATGTGATCTATCCTTTCCTGTGCATATCTCATTTTCGCACCTTCCACAGTGGATGCATGCATGGAGACGTGTGATTCTTTTTTTGATTAGACGATTGTCGTCGGGATTTTGTCCGAGAATGCAAAAGTTTTTAGATATGTAGCTTTGTTTGCACTGCGCATGCCATCTGCCTTATGATGCACGACATCAACAGCCAAGCAACGAGGCGGCCCTGAGAAACAAGGCACCCAGGGACCCACGTTGTGTTGAACTGATCGAACCCGTAGCCATATGCGTGATCAAGGTGATCTGTGTTTGATCTCTCTCTTGTGTCAAAAAGGTTGATTGGGGGACGCGCGAATCGCTTTTTGCTCTTAATGACGTCTCAGGATATTTGTGATTAATTGACATGTGGACTGACAAGTACCCTTCGATTGGGCGCCAGCCTCCCGTATCTCCCGTCCCAACGCGACCTTTTCCTTACAGTGAGGAAATGACACGTGTATGTGAGTGGGACGTACGAGAAGCCGTTGCACAAATCGGCGGGCAGTATTACTTCCCTCCGGCCAACCGCTGTTCTGGGTTTGCAAAAACCGGGTTTGTTATTATCGATACGCACTTCCCACCTTACTCGGTATTGTTGCCATTTAACGAGTTGCTCGTCATTCCGTGGACGGCAGTAGAACCCCACTGGTCGCGCACTCTGTGCACCGAATGTCATCGTTTTGAGCGCTACGCGTCCAGGGGTTTCCACTACCGTGTGCGGAGTGAAGACGAGCATAAAGAAAGAGCCACGCGACTAAGACCCTCCACGTCAGACTCGGAGCTAACCAGCGAACGACGGCGAGACTTGATACGAAAACGGGACACGCGAAGCGTGCCCAAGCCTTTCTGCTCTAAACAACGGACTGTAGCCCGGTGGGAGGCACGACAATACTTTTTGGATTGAATTTGGATCTTTCCCTCTCTTCCCGCCTTGCCCGCGCGCGCATTCCGCAACGCGTGAAAACGATCGACTTGCTCCATCGGACCAACACAGGGGATTTCAGTTTCGTCTGTGTCCCCACACTCAATTTCCAAAAATCCTTGGCACACCCCATCTTGCTGTTTTTCTGGGCCTCTTTTCCGCACAGCTAACACTCCGAATGGAAGACAGCACAGGGCGTGAGGTTGCACGTCACAAGGGAGGGAACATTGGACCTATAGGGGGCAGGGGTGAAGAGAGGCCACAAGATGGTACGGAGGAGCAGCAGAAGAAGCAGGATACTCCAGTGGCCACCACAGGGTGGTAGGAGGCACCAGGAAGTGGAACACGACCCCCCCCACAAGCCCCCCCCC
>BFEA01000169.1:2511504-2550803 GCA_003427395.1 Chara braunii | reverse complement strand
GAGAGAGAGAGAGAGAGAGAGAGAGAGAGAGAGAGAGAGAGAGAGAGAGAAGAATGGCATGACACTTCTTTGGAACAGGGTGATCATCATGAAGACGAAGACCGCGTGGAGACAAGCACATGAAGAATGGCAATAATACAGAACCGGTTGATCCTGCTGAGGAAACGGACCTTTGGGTGTAGTTTACCTATAATGAGGTTGAGGTATCTTTGGATATGAGAAATCGAAATGAAGGATGCTTGACTGTATGTAACTTTTGAAGTTGTTACCAAATAGCAAGGTGAATCATGTCTTCTACAGATAAACATCGACTGGTTGGTGAGCGGGTGCACGCAATCCCTCCTCCGACTGAATTGATTGATTGATTGGTTGAATGGGTTGCCCTTCTTCTGATGTCTTGTGCTTCACTACACGGCTGCCGTGCTGCCTGTCCAACTTAGACCACGTAGGAATAGCAAAGCTTTGGATCTGGTTGCCTTTGGAGATTTGAGAGGATCTGGTTACACCAGCCTGTGCTTCATGAGGTTTTTGGTAGAAGTTTGTTATTGGAAGAGTGAGGAACGCTGGACCGGGTTTCCAGCACAAGCCAAAGCTGGGTGATGGCCCGAGTATTTTCCAGGTTGTTTGTGAGGAATTCACGGTTACATCATTAACTACCAATGTTAACATGTTTCATGTTCAGTAATAAAGAGATTACACGTAGCTTTGTGCTCTTTCATTTGTTGCTTTCATGTTGTGTCTTCACTACATGCTTTCATGTCGTGTGCTCACTGCATGGGTTTCCCTCGTTGAGCTTGCTGGTAACTTGGTCCAGCTTTCACTTGCCCTAGCCAGGAGTAAGACCGATTCCTGTTTGTCCACATATCAATCATTGTGCCTTCCTCACTATTATGGCCTACTAGCTTTGCTTTCCCTGAGTAGACTCCCTGGAAAAGTTGCCTGATTCTAGAAACTTCCCTACACTGTTCCTTTTGACTTGGCTCAGTGGGTAGAGCACCGGTGCAAACCACACTTTGTGGTACGAGGTTGCAAACTTGCAGTTCTGAATCTGCAATTTAGCGCACACAGCCGAAGGGCGTTGACCGATGCAGGCCATTTGCACACTGGTTATTGTATGTTGGGGCTCACTTAGGGGGTACCGGTCCTGGCATGTGGTGTCCCCTTGGGGGAATGGGTGCTACGGTCTTGGTGTGCGGAGTGGGTTGGGTGGGGGGACCTAAATTTCTTCATTATACAGTAAAATTTGTTTTGAACTTAGCTGTGAGGAGGCAGAGGCAGGGCAGCGAGGCGGGAGAATGAGAGCACACACACACACACACACTCAACTGGACGCAGACTCGACACGACTCTAAGGACGCAGACAAAAAGTGGCAAAGTCGCAAAGTCGCAATCTTGGACTCCGAACACAATGTCGCAGCAAGTCACACTGAAGCACAAGTACTCAGGCTGAAAACTGAGTTCCCGTACTGGGCTTGAGTCCGGTCTTAAGTACCGGACTCAAGTTCAGTACCGAGGGCAGAAGTGCAATTTGCCTCAGGGCTGAACTGAGAATTGAACGTCTGAGTCCGGGCACCAGAATGCCGGATGGCGCCAAGTGTCAAAATCCGAAAGTGCTAAAGGAGGAATTTGATAACGGGCGCCAACTGCAGAGGGCACCAACAGTCAGGAGCCCGAGATCAGAAACTAAAAAAAAAAAGGCAGCCTGGCAGGGTGGTAACCAACGGACCAGGGATCGAGCCCTGGCTGAGTCCATAACATTAGCACTCTGAATAGTGAAATACCAAACAGAACAAATTCATGCATTCTGATTTTTCTTTTTTCTTTGTCCAGACTCCAAAAGCCTGTGTTGCTCGCATACAACATCAATTTGGGTTAAACCACCAGTACACACCTCACATCGGCCGTGGGGCCATGTCAGAGGTGGAAAAGCGACGCCAGCCACCGACGGCGTGCCGGAGCCGACTTTCCCGGATAGGTGACGAGTTTCTTTTCAGCAAGGCTGGGACCATGTACTGGTGATTTAATGAAAACGCACAAAGCGATCACTTAGAGAAACAAGCGATGGAGTGCAGTTTTCAAGTGCCTTTCTTTTGATCACTTGGGATACACTCGTTTCTCCCATTGAACGCAGCGACTATCCCCTCAGCCAACCCGCCACCATTGGTGTCAGGCATTACTCCAACTGGTTCGTTGGCAGGCTTTCATGGGGGTTGATTGGTGACCCTTGGCGGATAGTTGGGAGGTTGATAGTGCACTGGTGATTTGTTTTGGCTCTTCAATGGTTATGGGCCCCCGCTATGGAGTTAGGGTTCTAGTCATAAATAGGAGCTTGAGGACCCCTGATGAAGGGTCACAGAGGTAGCCTACACCTGATTGTGGAAATCACGGAGCCTTAAGGGACATACCAGATAGAGCAAAAAATCATCGGAAAAGTTCATGACAATTTAAAGTTTTAAACCATGCGACCAATTGTATCATAGCACTGATTGTGTAGGGATACACACACAAGAAAAGGGTGTATATCAGGGCACAGTAAGGATGAGATCTTGGCCTTGAGAGGACTACAGTGTCTCAAGAATGTGGAGTTAGGGTGTGTGGGAAAAGGGATGGGACGTTCGATTGCCACCAGGAGCAGAACCACCTGCGGATAGTCTAGATCAGAAAGTGTAGCACCCACAGGATTGCATGCCACCAGGCCTCCCACTAGCAGTGGGAATGCTCGAAACGCCAGCCCTGCTGGTGGGGCTGCTCATGATAGCCGTGCGATAAGGACTCCCCAGACCATCTCCAATCTACAAAAAGGTCCTTGGCTGGCAATCAGAGCAAAGAGGGGGGTAGAGGATGGGGCCATGGAGGGGGTGCGGGAGGGGGTGGGAGGGGCATAATCTGCAAATGAGGGCGAAGGGGCAGTGGAAGGGCTCTGTTGATCCACCTGAATACATTCCATGTTTCACATGGTTGGAGTGCCTATCACTCACTATGTTTTTTTTTTTTTTTTTGGCACAAGTTCAGTTTGTAAGGCATGCAAGTGCCATACAGGAGATTGTGTGTGTGTGCACGCGTGTGTGTTTGTGTCTGTGTGTGTGTCTGCGCGTGTGTCTGCGAGCCTCGGCACGAGTTCTCACCACCAAGAAAAAGCATCCCAAACTCACCACATGGAGGCCGCGCTGCACCGCCTCACCAAACTTGTCCTCTCACGTTGGTGGGTCCAGACCAGTTCGCTGAAAGCAATGCAAGACAACAAAATGTTGGTCCAGACAGACTGGCTGGCTGAAACCAGCACAAGACAACAAAAGGTCAGTCCTGACAGCCCAACTGGCTGAAAGCAATGCAAGAAAACAAAAAGTCAGTCCAGACCACTGATCTGGATGTGCCTCCTACTTACCATTTTGGTTGGCCACCTAGAGGACTCTCCGAACTCCCCGCCTGCGCGGTAGTTTTGGTGAGTCCTCACAAATCTGCATTTGAACTTGGGTCTGTATGGGCCTGGCCGCAACCACTCACCAAAATTGTGCGAAATGAAAATGAATCTTCAGCTATTACATGAAAAGATACACCTGTTGATGAAACGTTGCATACATTTTTTGTGTTTGTTCTCACACAGTTTTGTTTTTCACTACTTTCGTTTTGTCTGTCTTTTTTGCTCATTGTATTGGCGCTTCACTCCAAATAACAAAAAATCAGGACTTCTGTTGTTCCTTCGTCTTTATTCTACTTGCAATCCCAGAACAGCAATTCGAAGACATTCACGCACATCAATGGTCACACCAAACACTTGCCCTGGACATGTTCACGCAACATTTAACGGTGCGCAGTGAACATGTCCATGGCAGCGAACATTTCCACTGGACAACGGCTGAACTCGTCCTCGGCCGTCGATCCTTGCTATTGGATGGCCATGACAAATCTTGAGCCCCAGCATCAGCGGCCAGCTTGCCATCAGCCATCCTCCCCACTCGGCTGATGTGACATCAGATGTAGGATTGGCATCATGTACCTGCCTGGGCACCCTGCAGACCACCTGCGCACCCGTAATCATCTGCCTGGTCCCTGTGGGGGCTTCCTGTGAGGTTGGTGTCGTGCAGCTTGACTCTCTCATCGTTGTCGAAGAGGATATAGCTGGTGGGGTTCCCCTGAAGGCTGCAAAAGCCCTAGAAGGCTGCCCGGCCCAAAGAAGTGGAGCCTCCTTGTCTTCCAGCAGAAGTTTTAGTCGAGGGGCCTCATACTGGTGGTTAAAGGGAATGGTAACGAACTGGGTTTCAAAGGAGCCTCCCTCAAAAGTAGGGATTGACACCTCTTTTTTCTTTGTGTGTGTCCCTCTGCAGGAGAAGGAGGAGCATGGTGGGATGCCTTTGAGACTGCATTCAGTCAAATTTTTGGCATCTAGGAGAACAGGGTGGGCCTGCTGAGTGAGGCTATTTCTGGCTTTCCCTTGTTCGTGCAAAAGATATACATTTCATTAGTGGGACCGATGTCAATCCTTTCTGTGTCTGGAAGTTATCAATGCCTCTCGCCCTGTTTCTATGCTAAAACATTTCTGGTTCTGCTTCATATACAGGGACAGTGGGACCTTTTCCCAGCACGTGCTGCTCCCCAGGAATGGAGTGCGGCCATCTTCAGTGGCAAACCCTCAATCAGGTTACGCTCTTACCCCTCACTTGATGGACGACCACCTCTGTTGGTATTTTGAAAATGAAAAAGAGCTGATAAGGTGAGTGAACATGCTAGGAAACAGAGGCAATCCCATCCCATGTGGCTGAATGGTAGACTTCATGATTCCCCTCCCCGCCCCAACTTTACTAGCTCTAGAATTACCACCATTATCTGAGGGGTAAGGAGACCACCAAATAAATTATAACTGATTCAATGAGCCATTTGCTGATCGCTTTGCTTCCTTGATCTCAAATCCCTTTTTTTTTGTCGTTTTCGGATCCTGATGGAATCAAACGGATCTAGTAAGATTGAATAGGTTAATTTTGCACACATACCACGTACAGGTGTAATAACTTAATAAGCTGAAGTGGTTTCAATTTGGGGGGGGGGGGGGGAACCAGCTGTAGTCTGCGGATGTTCAATGGAACCCTGGGCCCGGTGCCATATGGAGCACCAGACACCAATAGGACAGACCTGAGACCTGAGGGGAAAAGTCCAACTGATGCAGATTTTTTTTATCATTGACATTGGTAATCTATGGCCAGAACCACAGAGCCAAGGCAAGTGCAATGCTGTCTGAAATAACGGGATTTTGTTTGGGAAGAAAAGGTTAGAAACTTAAAACCCAACCTTGTAGATGCTGAGCCCCCTCGTATGGCCTAAGTTAGCACTTGCAGCTCCCCAAGGAGGAATAGGTAGAATCACATCCCTGCTACCCTGGCACATCTTACCATAATCTATTACTCTATCGACGATAATGTCTGGCTAAGATCCTGGAGATGCTGGCTGGCAGCGCCAATGGTCTGGCACAAAACACCAAATTTAGATAACTGAAAAAGAGAAGACCACACAAAGTGTGAAGCTCAGGGAAGTTTGTATACAAGCTTGACTCATTTGCGTGCGAGTATTTTTTTGTGCCTAGAACAAAAAGCTGTAGGTACTAAAGAAACAAGTTCCGCATGGTTCCTACCGGGTCCACTGCATCCTACCGAAACACGTAGGCACATGGCAAAAACCAAAAAAAAGAAGGAAAAAGCTCGGAACGTATTGTGAAATTTCAATGTGCGAGACCAAAGATTGAAGAGCTTGAGGATCTGGAAATTAAATAAGATAGGTGACAATTTGCTGCCGAGTCAGTGTTAAAGTTTCCACAGTTATAATCCCGCTTTGCAAAGGGCAGCCTTTTTTCCTTCCCCAATGTCTCAGCCTGAGGAGCGCAAATGCAGAACCTGAACTTCTTTATATTGTGATTCTTGATGGGATTGCCCATGTGCTTCACGTTCTTTGCACAAAAGCCTTTGTCAGAAAATATCTGAAGATCTACATGGCCATTGGCCAGGCGTTTGAGCTTCTCTGGGTGTGTTCTTGTGTAGGTGCATTTTTCTGTAACTGCAATACATGCAAAGGAGGGAAGCTAAATATGTTCAACTAGCCCTTCTTGTGTCTTCCCAGAATCTGCCTTTGCGATCCCAGCTGAAAAATCTTCTGAGGATTGAGATTATGGTCAGCATTTCAGTAACTGCATTGAACAAAGAAAAGGAGCGTCCCCTAGCATTGTGTACTTCTTTTGACACAATTCGAACTCTAAAACCACCATTACATCGTGATGATCTGCCAGTTAACAAATGGGACATGGTTTGGATGAAGAGGCCTGGCCTGCACTGGCTTAATCCTTTCACGGTCAAGGGAGGACAACACATATGGTTAACCATCGCATTCTTCAGGGGGGTGGCTTCTCGGACATCTTTGGCTGGTGGCACCAGCCATAAGAACAAAATATCGCGCCATGTCGGTTCATTCTGAAATTGGCGCGCAGCTCAAATCCGCCTCAGGGAAAAGAGGATTGGAGGTAGTGGTGGTTTGAATTCATTCACGGTGGAAAAACTGTTGGATGCCCGTGGAAGGGTGCAACAAGGCCTCTGCATTGCGCTGGTTGAAGCACCAGTCGTTAAGAAGCTCATTTTTCCAACACACTTTTTCCCCAGCCTTAGGAAACCCGAACCGTTGCGGCACACCATTTGCCTGGCACGGCCAGTCTTTTCCCAATGTTCACTCCCAGCCTTTCCGCGGCTTTGTCTTAGCTGGCAGAGTTCTTTTGAACCCCCCCCCCCCCCTCCTCCCCCACCCCACCCCACCCCCGCACCTCCCCCGGCCCGCTGGTGGTTTACTACTGGGCTGTAGTCAAGGTCAACCTCCTAGGTGGAGCCTGACCCTACACAGCCCGGTAGTCCAAGGGTGGGAAAAATGAAGAGTCGAGAAGAAGAGGCTCCGCTGTTCTGGTGCTATACATGGAGCTGTGCTGTCAACTGTATCTGATCCCCTTCTAAGGATCTGCTATTATTACATGGAGCTGGTCTGTCAAGCAAAAACCGATCGCTGGCTGGAAAGGATAGATTCAGCAATGCTGATCGTTTGTGGTGCTGCTAACAAATGGTAGAAGGGAGTGTGCCATTCGGCCACCAGGCAAGTGGCAAGTAATTGCTACCACATCTTATTATAGTTTGTTTCCCGCTGTCCTTCCCGACATCCCGAATAGACACTGGTAGAAGATGCGCATAGGCCCTGGAGAAGGATTATTCACATACGTCCCGTCGGCTAGCTCAGTAGGTTTCATGCCTGTGGCACCGCGGAGGTGCTGGGTTCTAATCCCGTTGCCATCACTTCCGATGGCCAGGGCCAGTCAACTCTGGTCGCTGTCACTGGGGTGAGTTGCATCACCCTGTAGCCTGTGCCATGCGGGACGTCAGGCCAGGTGGAAGTGCCTGCTCAGGTCCTGCTGCAGCTGGTCAGGACGCACCCAATAAAAGGATTCTGTTGCTGAATTCTCAGTCAGCATACATTCATGGCTCTCTTACGATGCCTATCAAGGTTGAGACCCTCAATTTCATGATACTTCAAGATGCTTAAACTCTCAACATACCTGTCATAACAATTGCTAGAAAACCTGTCATGGTCCAAGTACTCCAAAGTTATGCCCGCAAACCTCAGGTCCCTGGAATGGCAGATCCTGCACTGCTGCCTCCCCACGCCCGACTAGCTTGTCTCCAGAACGGATCTTGAGCAAAAAGGCCTGATGTCCCCCATTTGCTCTTATTCCGGCAGGGTGTTGCTGCCGGCCAGGGCAACGCTGGAACACTGCCTACTGGCATGCCCGATGGTTATCCAAATATTGCAATGGCGGGATGCAGCCTTCCCACTCGCTCACAGGGTTCCATATCCCATGGGACCTCGGCCTCCTACTGCTAGGCAAGATCCAACACCTGCTGGCGCAGTGGTCCACCTTTGCAACCGACCTCTTCTCCTACATGAGGTTGCAGGTCCTTATGTTAGCCTGCAGAAAGAGATGTTCCTTCGAGAGAAAAGACCACCAATTTGGATTACAACAAGCTCAACAGGCAATAGAAGAGGAAATCAGGTCCCGAATGGACCCGCACAGGATCTTTTCTCAACTGGGTAACGGGCTCAGTATCTCTTGGCATGAAGGACCACGGAACCCACCTGGGAAAGGAGGCCCTTTCACAACTTCCAGGCCCCTGACCTTCAGATTAACTCTGTGCTTGTAACAGACCATGCACCACCCTCCCGCTCGCTTATCAGCCAGCCCCCTGCACCCGCTCCCCCCCCCCCCCCCCCCCCCCCCCCCCCCCCCCCCCCCCCCCCCCCCCCCCCCCCCCCATCTCTTGACCCCTCCTGCTAAAAGGGACCCCAACTGCAGCAGGCACTGAACGTTGGGGAGAACGGTGGCGTAAGAAATGGCGAGTTCACCAGTCGGCTTATACACCATCAGGGAGGGACTGTGTGGATACCCCGAGTACTGGGGCCGGCTGCCAATGACGGAGTGGATGCCGCAAGTGCTGGGGTCAGCTGCTGACCAAGAGAGACGCCAAGTGCGGTCAGCAACAATGGAGGAGTGCCATGTGGGGTCAGCGACAACAGGAAAACACAGAATGGCCTGAGGGGACAGGTGGATGAAAGGTAGTTGAAAAAAGTGCACTGTTCGCATAAGTCGGCTTAAAATGCTAGGACATTGCCCGCAAAGGGCAAAAGGCATGGTCATGTGAAAACTTTGTAATTTGACTCTGAGTTTATGTTGTAAAGGGATGCCGGACCCGTTTTCTAGCAGGTGCAGCTTCCCACCAATGAAATGGAGACATCCAACAACGGGTAAAGTAGAGGGGGTGTCTGCTCTTATCAGCACCGCCCCCACAACCATCGCCCATGTTTCAAAAAAAGAAAAAAAAGAAAAAAACAAGCTCGATAACCAATAATCATGGCATGAAATCGACAATGAGTTCCATAATAATACCAAATTACCTGGGGTCGGTCACCTGTGGATATATCTCAAGCCTGCTGTCCTTTTCTCTGAAAAAAAAAAGAAAAAAAAGGATGATGCACACATATCGAACATGGTCCAAATTTTAAAAGATTGAAAAGTCTCAAGATGTCTGGGCTACTATGGTTCCTCACCAGAAACCATTCCTCGGAGCCTGGTGGTTGCTCACCATCTTGGGACATCTGGTCTGATGACCAAAATGACTGGAAATCAGACAGAGAAGTCCGAGACAAACTTTGCAGGTTGCAAGGGGTGGGAGACAGATTGGAGAGGATTCGAGAGAAAATTCTAGGAAACTGGGTAGACATCCTCCTTTCCCACCAGAAACCAGTCCTCGGAGCCTGGTACAAGACAGAGAACAGCGATGAAACGCCCCAGTCTGTGCTGAAAATGGAGGAACAGAAAGAAAACGGAGACTTGATGGCCTCAAGGTGGGCAACAGAACACAGCATCAACGACCTCCAGAAACTCACCCTTCTGTGAGAAGAAGCAATCCAGGCCAACACCAACCTCTACGCTATCAGAGTCCTACAGGCCGAGCAGGGAGGGGGAAGGAAAAGGTTTTTTCTGGTACAAGGCGGACGGGCCATACGAGAGTTGCGTATAGACCCGGGGGCAGGCTGCTGGAGGTCACCACAAGGAGAACAGTGGACCCTGATACAATACAGCACGAAACGGGCCCGACGGTTTCTTCAACCACAAGGCGAGTACATTTCTGAGATATGTGAGAGAGCGGCTAGAACAATGGATATGCCCACCCCTCCGAGCCCGAGGGCATGGAAGGGAGTCTGGTAACAACTTCATCTGCTTCCAAGTCTCAAGATGTCTGGGCTACAATGGTTGCTCACCCACTCAGCTGTCCCAACGGCCAGGTGGCTGGCAGATAAGGGCATGACAGTTCAACTGAATTTGTCGGCGCTGTGGCAACAGATCAGAGGAAACTTTGAAACACCTACGTTGGGACTGCCCCACATCCCAAAGAATTTGGAGATGGTGGGCGGAACACCGGCAAAGACTGGGGAATGCAATGCCCTGGAATCAAGACTGGGTTGTCTCAGGAAGACTCCCCCCTCTGTTCTTCAAGCGGAAGGGTTGGGGGTACATGGCCCAGGCAATCACAGCGGCCATCGCCTGGGTCATCTGGGAGGACAGAAACAAGATCCTGTTCCGAAACGAATGAATGGCAGACGTGCAGATCAAGAACAGAATCAAAGCGATCATAAGGACGATGATACAAGTGGATTGGTCGAGGAAAGCCAACAGAGGCAGGTCACCTACAGGTCGAAGCTGGTTTCTCTTCACGTGGGCCAGAGGGTCACAATTGGCAGCTGTGACAGTTGAAGGAAAGCTCGTACTCTCTCGGTGGTTAACGTCCGGATGAAGAAACAGGCAGTGTACCTGACCCCTCGGTTGTCAGCCCCGAAGAAGGGGGTAAGGTTCCCGTCGGAAAATCCGGGAACAAAGACGGGCTGCAGTTACAAGCCGAACCTCAGTAGGTTCTGGGGGGGCCATGTTAGGCCCTAAGTGCTGGATAACTGATGTCGGTTTGAGTAAATAGGAGGGACACAGACGGCTCAGGGAATAGGCTCAAGGTAGTTTGAAGTTACTGTAGGAATTCTACTCGAGTTAGGCTCGGGGGGGGGGGTGTGTAGCCCGCTGAGGCTAGGAGAGGAATAGATACCATAATAATTTAGAAGTAGGAGATTAGGTAGAGGTCCGAGAGAGTTAATTTGGGAATCAGAGAGTTGGGCTAATGAGCAAATGTTGATGGGATTAGAATAGGGGGGCAAATGCAGAAGCTAAACCGGCTGAAGTGGCTGGGATAACTCCGGGTTGAATTGTGAGGTCCCCGGCCTCATTGTGAACGAGTTCTGAAATATAATGAAGGTGCTTTAAAAAAAAAAAAAAAAAAAAAAAAATGAAAAAGTTTCGGGGTTCTGCATGCCGACCAACCTCGGCACAATCGCTCGACAGCATATCTACAATCCGGACATCCGGACAGGGATCCGGACTGTCCGGAGTCCGGTGTCCGATCCAGGTTTCCGGATCCCGGTCCGGATGGTGGGAAAATGGGGGGTAGCCCAAAATTTTTCCAGGCGGCCCAGGTCGTTTTCTTCCAATATGGGCCGTCGTGGAAAAATACTTGGCCATTTTTTGAGTGTTGTGCACGGCATCCAGACAGGGTTGGACGGAGGCCCTAAGTTTTCTTTCCCTCCCTGCCCTCTTTTCAAAGCAAACCAACCTCGTTTTGGTATTTTGTCGTTTGCACAAGGCCCTTATCAGACATGCCTGGATCTTCCCAGGATAGGTCGCTTAGTGCATTCCTCCCCCCCAAAACAAAGAAAGTCTGAAAAAAAAACGAAAAAAAAATCCTACTTTCAAAAAGAAAACAGCGCCCGTTGTGCTTCGGGACATCTGTTAAAATTGGAACGATACATAGAAGATTAGCATGGCCCCTGCGCAAGGATGACACGCATCAGAAGGGGCGCCTGCAATAACTTGGGCCTCACTGCACTACTGTCCAAATGTGCAAAATGAGGGCCTCGCCACGCCACTATCGAATTTCGTTTCTTCGATAGTTTTGCATCGCCACACATCCTATCGGAAAAGGAGACTTCGAAATTCTTCGATAGGTGTCAGAAATTGGAATTCGATAGCCCTACTGACCGAACTGCGAACGTCCGCCTGCAATGGCCTTTTTTCGATAGCCTCCTTTCCCAACCATCGAAAAACCGCCCAGGCTCGTGCTAGCCGCCACAACCCTCACACAGACGAGCATCAGTTTTTGTTTTTTCCTTTTCCATAGTCAAGTACCGAATTTCCAGAGGGCAGCAACGTTTGTGGTCCAGAAACCGGCCAGATGCAATTCCGCAAACAATTCGTCAAGAGAGGCGCCGTCGCCACACAGCACTATCGAAACTGGACCTGGAATGGAGAACATTCGATACTCCACCTATTCGACAGTGCTGTTTGGCGACAGCGGGGGTTTCTATCGAATTCCGGACTATCGAAAATTTCTGACACTTGTCAGAAAAAAACATAATTCGATAGTGGTGTAGCGAGGCCCTGAGGCTGAATCCACAGCTAGAACATGGAAAGATACATTGCCATCTTGTTTGTCTTTTCTGCTTGTGGAGAGTAATGCAGCGAGGCCCTATGGGGGCTTTGGGCCTTGCTCCACTGCTCACCAAATGTGCAAAATGAGAATGAATCTTCCTCTAGAACATGGAAAGATACACCACCATATGTTCTCGTTTGTGCATGTGGTGAGCAGTGGAGCGATGCTGTGTGCCCGCTCTCCAAGGGAAACCATTTTTTTTTTGCTTTTTTTGTCTTTTTTTCTTGTTTTTGGCAGAAGGGCATGACTGTGTCCTCTCAATTCGTGTGTACCTTCCCTGGATGGGATGCTCGTACATTCCAGCAAAAGACAAAAGACATCAACAGAAAGAAAAACTGAAAAGGATATGCCATTTTAAGGAAAAAAACAGTGCCTGCAACATATGGGGAGTACTTCCTGTTCCACTTTTCCCTCTGCCCGCCACTTGGCGGGTTCTTTGGGTTCTCTTTCTTCCATTTTTCACGCTTTGTTTTTTTTTTCTGTTCTTTTTTTTTTCAGCTTTGTTTTTTTCATGTGGCCGTTGGCAAAAGGCCAACGGCATTCTAATGGGCCTAGCCCACTTTGGTACACCCACGACCTGTTAAAATGCAGACCAAAGTTCAAATCCAGTCAGTGATATCTCATATCTCAAGGCTGTCGCCCTTTCGAAAGAATAAAACAGCCAATGCACCCCAACGGCATAATTCAGCCTTTTTGTGGCACACCCTTGAATTGTTGAGATGCAGACCTGAGATTGAGCATTCCCCCCCACAGTCGTGTTCCCCTCCCTCCCCTCCCCCCGGAAAATACAGGGGTTCCGGACAGACATCCGGACAGGGGTTCCAGACCGGTCCGGATCTTCCGGAATATTCCGGTTTTCCGAAAGTCCGGATGGGGCCGAGAAGTCCGGAGTCCGGGGTCCGGATTCGGTCCGGAGTCCGGTCCGGCGTAGCTATGCTCGAGAGGCAATGGTGCAGTGCCACCGAGAGCGCTGCGCCACCCGCACCTCCTGTAGGGTGCTTAGCGCAGTACAGAGAGGCAGGCATGAGAGAAGCGTGAGCGGTGAGCGATGGGCCGAAGAACATCACATTATAGGGAGCAGCTATGCGCACGTGGGCGTGGAAGGGGATTCACATTGTGGGCGGGTGGTGCTGCAGTGTGGCTATCGCTCCGACTTGCAGACGTTCGTCGACTTGCTGCTCATGTTGACAGATGTAACAAGCTCTGCTCTGCGCCCATGGGATGTGGAAGACGTTGTGGGAGGATGGCATATCGTTTGACTTCGAGATTGGCTTGTCATTCGCACTCAGTCGTGCTCTCTGGTTTGTTTTACGGGGCATTGTCACAGGGGTGCTCTCTAAACGATCGCACATGGTGGGACTTAGGATGAGGATGGAGGAGGGGTCTTTCTGATTGATTCACGGAGACAGGATGATGCTTAAGGGTTGATAGATATGTTTGCCTTCTCCGCCCTTCCCTCTCCCTTGGTTCTTCTATTTTCCAAGGCGGCTATCGTCCATTGGAGCATCCTGTGACTCTTGTCAGCAGGCTTGACGATGCTACTTGCAACCCAGCTGAGTGAGTTGGTGATCGGGCTGCGATCCGTAAGGCTTCATGGGCTGACTAACTTCAAGGCTTGCTATCGTTGGACCACTCGCTTACTATAGTCGGCTATTTCAGGGGATGCATTATCCTCCTGGTATTGAAGCAAGGGGGTTATGCTTTGAAGGTAGAGGGGTTGTTCTGGAACCGGTATGAAGCAGATTTGGTCGCATGGTAGGTAGTGGACTTCAAGGACATTGTTACAGCACGTGGCGGTCTTTCCTTCCACAACCATATAGAAAGGGGCCCAGGGTTCTTCAAGTTTAATACCTCCCTACTCCCCCTCTCCAAATTTTAGGAGATGGTGAACACATTCTGGAGATACTGGCAAACACAGAAACCAATCTAGGGAGCAAGGGTCTCGTGATATAAGGAAGGAATGACGCAGCTTAGGGAAAGGATCAAGAAGTTTTCCATCCAGCATGCTCAGGATTGCAAAGCCCTTCTCAAGAAACTCATGCGAGATCTTGAAAACTGGGACGAACAGCTTGTGAATAACGCGCTGCATCAGCCAACTTATGACGAGCTGCAAAAAGCAAGAGACCATCTTCAAGCTTATATCAATCACCAGACATAGGATCAAAAAGACCACGAAAGAGCCAAATGGGACCACACAAATGGCACAATGGCAAAAGCCTTCTTCAACAAAGCCAAAGCGAAGACAAGGGCCAACACAATCCCCAGACTCAGGCATCCATTTGATGTGAATGCCCCGGTCGCAGCAAATGCCTACACCATTGTGGACTGTGCGTCCCAATGCTACCAGTGCTTGTTCACCTCGCAAACACCCTTCAAGCCCCAAGAACAGGTCCTGCACGCAAAAGAGCAACTACTGCAAGCGCTTCAAACATGTCTCACAGTTGCTCAAAGATCCGAACTAGACATCCCTATCACTCTAGAGGAAGTTAGAGAGACCTTGCAGGATATGGAGGATGAAAAAACACTCGGGATTGACTCCTTCCCCAAGGAGTTTTGGGTACAATTATATCGGAGTGGTGCAAAGGGAAGGATCATTCGGGGCCATGATGGGACAGGGGGTTACCACCATCCTGTACAAAAAAGGGGACAAGGAAGAAATAAGAAATTATAGGTCAATCACACTCCTCACCGTCCGCTATAAGCTTATGGCCAAGACCCTAACTAAGAGCCTATTGTCCTTCATGAACTTGTTAATATACCCCGGCCAGACAGGATTCATGCCCAACCGTAATATTCAAGACAATATCCTGCTGGTCAATGATACCATAAAGTATACCAAAGAGCAAGGTCCAAGCCGCAATACTCTTTATAGACTTTGAAAAGGCTTATGACCACGTCAACTAGGACTTCTTGGATATGTGCTTAACAAAGATGAACTTTGGGTCAGCCTTTGGTCACTGGGTGCAGCTCCTCCATAGATCAGCCTCAACCAAATCATGATGAACGGGCACTTGGCAGGCCTGATTTCCCTTCAGAGATATGTGCGCCAAGGAGGCCCAATAGCACCCCTGCTATTTGTCGTTGTCATGGAGACCCTTGCATCACTTGTCAGAGCACCACCCCCAGATCCATAAAGTACCTATCCCGGAGCTGCCACAACATCTCGTCCCAATGACATCTCTATTCGCAAACGATCTCACCGTATTCATTAGAGCAGATGAGCAAAGCCTTAAAGCGCTAACACAAGTCATCCACCTCTTCTCGCTTGCTGCAGATATGGAAGTGAACTAGGGTGCTAAGACGAAAGGATGGTGGCTAAACCCGCTTGATGTCAAACCCCCCCAGAGCCACAGCTCACAAGAGCAAAAGAAACAACAATCAAGATTTTGGGGGTGAAGCTAACAACATGTGGCCCACCTCCGGATCACGGAGATGACCTAGTTAACCTCGCAATGGACAAACTCGCCAGATGGTATAGCCTGCACACCTCGCTGGTGGGTCGAGCACTCACAATCATAACGCCATCCTAGCAGCAACTTGGTTGCAGTGTGGCCTCTGAACCAAAAGCAATACACCAGACTTAGAAGAGCACTGACAACCTACCTCTGGAAAAATAAAGCCAAAACACAAGGATGTTTGAATAGGGTAAAATGGGACATACTGACACAGCCTTGGACTAAAGGGGGGCTAGGGATTCTTGACCCAGAAAGAGAGAGCGACACAATCATTTTTAATGAGCTTATAAGACCGTACACCCCGTCCAATGGCTGACCAATGCCTACTGGTCCATACCCTCCCCCCAGCAGCAAGGGCACGTACACAACCCTGCACAGGCTACCAAACAAGACATAGCTATCGACCCCCTGTGGCCATACATGCTGAAACTCTAGAGGCGATCGGGCCCCAAACAAAAAAGACCTCCCAACAAGTGGCAGGATATACGGAGACAGCCCCTATTTGGCAACCCCCACATTGTGGATGACTCAGACAACCCATTCCCACTGGCCACGAGTTCACCATGGCTTTCCTGGGTCAAAAAAAGGGCATATACACCATAGGCAACCTATGGAACGTGGCGAGAGGGGACTGGGTTATGGCTGCTCAAATCCAACAGCAGTTGAAGTATGCCAAATATGTGGGTGCCAAACTGAACATGCTACGAGAGGCCATAGCCCTGACTTGGCAGCTCGCCCTTAGGACAGGGCCCAACGTTCAAGCATGAAATTGGGTTGTCAAACACATGGATCTGCCCCTGCCGCTGGTGGTCTATAGAGTTCAGAAAAATAACAAAGACCCTTGTGCTTTGGAAGCCTACGAACCCATGCTACCCGGAGCGAGGATGTCAAAGCTCACACGGAATGAAGAGCTTGACAGCAAAGCACAGTAGGGAGGCCTCATGCACGTAAGAGTGATGGGTGACCAAAAAGAAGGCTTCTATGCCTATGAATCCTCAACCCCAGTGGCAGCACTACCTTTTGACCCGAACGAGTGGGAATGGCAGAGTGGGAAACCGATGCGCGCATGGGACTACACAGTCAAAGGGGGATATAGATCCTCATGAACGGAAGTGGCCATCAATCAAACCATAGCTAAAAGATGGGTCCGGGATTCACCCATAGACCCGCCCCTACTGGCAGACTTGCCTTGGACCGCCTATGCCAAAATCATGCCCACCAACCTTAGGTGACTGCAATGGAAGATCATTCATCGATGCCTCCCCACACCGAACTGGCTCATATCCAGAACAAACCTGGAACAGAAAGGCCTTATGTCCCCCATCTGTTCCTATTGCGGTCGCCACCTGCCCGAGCAACACTGGAGCATTGCCTCTTGGCCTGCCCAATAGTGGCCCAAATCTGGCACTGGTGGGATGCAGCCTTCCACTCCCTCACATCATTCCATATCCTTTGGGACCTCGACCTCCTATTATTAGGAAAGAACCAGTACCTACAGGTCCGGTGGTCCCCGTTCGCAGTTAACCTCTTTTCCTACACTCCACTACACATGCGAATGACGGCCTGGCATGCAAGGTGCTCCTATGAAAGGAAAGACCACCAGTTTGGGCTGCAACAGGCCCAACAAACAATAGAGGAGGTGATTAGGTCCTTCACTCAAGAAGCATGGAAGTTTATGAAAAAGGACTCCCGAGAAGAAAAGGAACAGCAGGCAAAATCCGACATCCTCCACTCCTACAGACAAATATGGCAAGATCGCCACAGGGTATTCAGCGACCTCACTGACGACTTGGATATTGAATGGGAACCTTGGAGGAGCACTCAGCCTAACTGGCAGAGGAGGACCCTCGGCAACTTCAGTGTCCCATACCTCCAGCCTAACTGCATCCTCATTCCACACCCCCCGACAAACCCCCCAACCACCCCCTCGCCCCTTCGCCACGCGGCCAGCGCCCTCCCCCCCCCCAAAAAAAAAGCCCCAACCTTCTACGCCTGCCGCCCCCACAGCCTTCCACCCAGCCAGGCAGACTTGCATGGTCACATCAGACACAAGCGGAAGCACAGTGCCTCAGGGACGCGGACAGAAGAAATGGCGACCTCTGGCCAAAGGGACAGTAAGACGTAGACACTGCCCAGACAAGCCTGTGGGCACGGTTCTGAGTAACTATGGGAACTAAAGGAAATGATGGGTCAGCATCTGGCCTGAAATATTTTTACATCGAGCCTTTGCGGGCTTGAAAGGAGAGCTGGCCTAAAGTTTGCAATACAGTAGCAATGTAGCTTTTCCTTTCGGTCCATTTCTTAAGGGTGGGGGCTGGGGAAGGGTGGGGGCTGGGGAATGGGAGGTGTGCTTGACTACATGAACAGGGGTTCAATCATAGGTGATAGCAACGACAAGGGGCTGCAAATTGGGCGAAAGGGGAGAAGCAGAACAGATCTTTGAGTCTGAGGCCAGTCCTCTTATAGGCAGCCATGGGATTCGCGTAAACTACCACTTACATTAAGCTGTCATGTACCAATCAACTTAGGCTGCAGGGTAGCACTACCGGTCAAATTTCTCTCTCTTTATAGGTGGGCCCTGCAGTTTGCTGTCAATACAGCCACACGACTGTGGAAACAAGCTACAACAATGTTCAGGGACACTGGACCCGCTTTCCAGCAGGTGTTACTCCCCACCGTGGGAGCGCTAGCGGTGCCTGCTCCTAGTTACCTATGCGGGGAAGGACCCTGGCCAAACCCCCGTTTTGTTTTTTTGGCCAAATTTCCTACGATCCGGACCTTCCCGACCGGACGTCTGGACTCTGGTCTGGACCCGGACCGTCTGGATGAGGGTCTGGACGTCTGGATCGTAGCCATGGTAATTAGTAATTACAAACCAGTTTTATAATGATTTTCGTAGAGCTTATTCATAGTTTCATCCGATAATTCACGTTTGGAATGCATACTGAATTTCCTCATTTCAGATTGCTGATGCTGATAAGGACAGGTAAGTGGGGGTCCCTGTTGATCTTCGGGTGTTCGCAAAGGGGTACATAATGATTCTTCACAGGGACGGAAAGGGGGTGTTTTTTCCTTCATGATGAGAGCTAGGGCTGTTTGATGGGTACCGCCTGGAGGGAATTCCACTTCAGATGTGATTGGCATTGGGCAGCTGGATAGGCTGTCTTGATGGGTACTGGCTGAGGGAGAAGAATCACTGAAGTATTCAAAGATCAACTAAGACTACATAGGAGCCCAAGGCCAAGCTACCTGAGTGCTACTTAATAGACCAAGCCAAGGCCTGCATCAGACGTCATATCCTCGATACCCAGGCTATATCAGGCTTCGAGCCCTCAACCTGCTGAGTTACATCGCAGCATGAACCGCCTGGCTCCGACCAGGGTCATCCTTGTAACAACTCAAAGATAGCCACTGGAATGCCTTCCACCCTCAGCAATTCCCCAGATCTCTCTACCAGACCTCATGCCCCTGCCTAACGCAGGTAACAGGGCAGCATAACCAAAACCCAGCGCTGACCAGCGTCATTCTGGCATCGTCCATCTGAGCGTAACGACATCAGTCCGGCATCGGATGGACTACTAACCACCACTTGGGTCGCCCAGACTCCAGTTCTCAGATATCCGGCTCCTGCAAGCCTCGGTCATACTCAGCACAACAAGGCTGCCCATCAATCCCCTTCACCGTACTCCGAGAATACTTGACAGAGCCACCAGCTCTGTTGCTGCTATGCCTTATTCCCATCCTACCGGCTATCGCCCCATCACCAGCAGGGCGCATGGTATCCGGCCACCTACTTTCCCCACTTCCTGTGTGACCCCAACACGGAGGGGTAAGCGCTGAAGGAAAGCACCCCCCACAACCCAAATCCTGATGTGCAAATTCGAGAATGCGCATTGACCCAGATACTTTTGGAGAAACTTAATAGCGAGCAATTCAGAGCAATCAGCAAGCGGAAGCCACCCTGTCTCTGTCCTCGAAAGGGAAGCCCCTCACAGGACCAAATGGAACTAGCTGGCCCCGGCCGGTACCCATCGCGGCATCTCTACGAGATGTCCGACAGCAATCGCATCCGGAATCAACCTCCCCAATCTAGACCCCTTCACGACCACCCTAACTCCATCCTTGTAAAGATTCTCGGGGATCCACTCTTTAGCAGGGACTGAGCACGGTCCTCAACCAGGATTCTCCTGCCCCATCAGAGAGTCCAGTTCCCGTCATCGAAGGGGTGCCCCAGAGCTGTCCAACGGCACTCGAGCCAGGGCAACACTCCTCATAAGTAGCTCTGTCAGCCCCAGTTCTTGATTACTTTCCCATACGTTTCTGTTATTCTCAGCCGAAGCTGGCTAATGGCCCAGGTATATTAGACTGTTGTGTAAAAAATTAAAAAATTAAAAAAAAAATTAAAAAAGCTTTCAAGTTTCAAGATCATTTTACCTGTATTCAGCATTTTTTTCAGGGCAGATACAGCCATGCATGGTCATTCTCTCCAACGAGGGCTGTGGAGAAAAGACTGGGTGCGGTGAACCGTGCCTCAGCATGCATTCTTCAGAGGATAGAGACGTGAGTTGAAATCAAGAAAAACAAACTTAAAAGGAAGATTAAAACTTGAAGAGGAAGATTCTGGCCACTGAAAGAGGTCGGGAGAAAGAGGAGGAGATTGATGCCAGCAGCACAGAGAGGCAACACCAAGATTCTGGCCACTGAAAGAGGTGGGGAGAAAGGGGAGGGGACTGATGCAAGCGGCACAGAGAGGCAAAACACAAGAATGGATATTTGATCCACTGTCCCCGTAGCAAGTTTATACTTCACGTCTGTCAGACTGCTCATGGACATCCAGAGGGTCACATGATGATCTGCACCTGAACGCGCAGCCATTGAGGTGCATTCGTATTCTCTTTTTTTGCCTTCTTTTCTGGATCTGGAGCTCGATATGCAGCCATTGAGGTCATTCTGACAGAGGCCTTGAAGCAAATAAGGCATGGTGGCGGCATTAGAGAGAGAACAATGCCAGCAAAGAAACAAAGAAAGAAAGGTACTGACTGAGCTGTACGTACTCTGTCAGACAAACGTGGCGACGGAGAAAAGAGCTATCTTATGGTGTTTCCTCCTCATTGTACTGGGCAGGGACAGACAAGACTCTGAGGTTCCCTCCGTTCACCCTTTCTCTCTCAGCACTCTTTCTCTTGTTTTCTTTTTTTAGGGCTAACCCCTAACATTATTGCATCCACAAGGATTCCAACTCTTCATGTGGTTATCAAAAATAACATGTGTGACATTGTGTGTACTATTCACCCACCAGGCATGCTCAACTCTCAGGGCACACCAACACTACACCCTTTTTTCTCTCTGGTTTGCATGGTTGGAGGGAAGGGGGGAAAAAGGGAAAGGGGTACTGCACCGCCACACAACAGGGTTCACTAACCACCAGTACTTGGCCCATACATCGGCCATGGCCCCCTCACGTTAACACACTGTGACTTTCGAGGCCAGGCCGCCATTGATAAATCTCATCGATGGCCTTTGTCGCGTTTACGGCACCCGAAAGTTGCGGTGAGGGGCCCGCAACCGATGTATGGGCCAAATACTGGTGGTTCAACTTTCATATGTTCGAAAGATCGCTTGGCCCTTTAATTTGCTGCTTTGGGTGGCGCCACAGTGTCACACACGACCACACCGGGGTTTGAACACGTTTTTTTCCTGAACACAAATTGTTGGACGAGGCAGAAAGGCCATGCTGGAGTATCCTATGGGATACTGCAGTCTGTTTTGCACATTGTGTCCTCCGCGAGAGTAAAGCCTCACATAATGTGCTATTCTAAGTACTCTTCTATATGAAGTGTGTGTTGCTTTTTTTTTTTTCTTTTTTTATGGTAACATCATGGTACAGCTCCTACATCTAGGGGTTGAACATCGTTGGAAACTGGAGAAAATGGTTTGGGGCCAATGTGAGTGATGTGTGACCATCCATCCCACCCCTTAAACCACCAGTACTTCCCAGAGTCATGCCCGTTAACGCGCATGGTTAGGAAACGTACGGGCTACTACAGGAGCGCCCAAATTCATCCAACTAGAAACGTTTCTACTCTATTTTTTTCCGCGGCCGATAGCTGGGCCAAGTGCTGGTGGTTTAAAAGTTGGTCCAGGAGAGGGGACAGGCGACAGTGTGAGGTTGCCATCAGGATTTTTCCTCACATGGCTCCAACTTGAGGAAGGACAAAAAAAACATTCTCAAAAGAGGAAAACAGGCAACATCCCGACCCATGCCTTGTGTGCAATGCTGGTCAAGTGGAAGACATGACGCCCTGCTTACTCACCTGCCTGGAAGTGGAGCAAATATGGGACAGAGTGGCCGCTTGGTGGCAGGCCCTCACAGACACCCTCTTCTCAACCAGAGCGCCCCACATCCTCCTGCCCAGACAAGGGAGAACGGGATGCAAGTTGTACCAGAATACTGTTTCAAAGGGTGCCTGTTGGCCCTGTGAACAATCTGGAAAGGCGATGCACGGTGACTTTGCAAGGAAAACGGCAGCCTCTGCAGCAGGCGTGGGACTACCCTTTGACCCTGGTGGAGGCTGAGTACTGGGAGGACTGGAGACGAGCCAGACAACAAATGGCGAGGTGGCCGGATAAAGTACCTCAGATCTGGCAGCAATTCGCTGCTCGACTGCTCGGGAATGGACGAATAAGCACCCTGCGAGGAAACAGGCTCTGCCTCAATTGGTCGGGCTGGCGCAGGGAGCACCAGGGACCGGATAACAGCTATGGGGCACTCGAGTAGAGGAGCAGGACCCTGACTTTCAACCTTTCCACACAAGGGATGGGCGAAGCCGCCATTCAGCTGTCTAGCCAGAGAATGGCTCTGCTTGCCATCCTCGGACGCCCCCCCTGGGGTACCCCGGGGTTGACGTCGTAAAGTGTGCGGGCCGCTACCCGCCAGAGGGGGCGATGGTCTGCGGCTGGGGACCTGAATTGTCGGACGGTCGGACGGACAAAGGAGGATAGCAGATGAAGAATACAACCAGGTAGAGTCTAGAGCAGGGACCAGCCACTTAATGCAATCTCAGGCTAACTTAGGCAGGGGTGAGGGGTGGTACATCCTTCCCAAGGGAAGTAATCAATGCCGCCCACTCGGGCAACCCAACCATAATGGGGAGGAGTGCGCGTGAGTAACTGATGTATCAAATAGGAACCGGACTGCTGCTCCCCAGAATGGATATGGAGCCAGAACCCTGAGGTTCTGTTTGAAGGGGCAAAAACGACAACAACAACAACAACAACAACAACAACAACAGAACATCCAGAGAGGAGTAGATGACCCCTGCGGAAGGATGACACACACACACACACACACACACACACACACACACRCACACACACACACACACACACACACACACACACACACACACACACACAGATAGAGGAAGACTCTGGAGGACCTGTTCTTCAGAGGAACGTGCAGAGAAAGAAAAGAGTTGTCTTGCAATGTTCACTTGTCATTAGAGTGGGGTCTGTCTTGTATATGCCTTTTTTTTTTTTTTTAGAGGAAACGCCTGCAGTCCCTACTAAGGGGGGAATGATATGAACAGCCCTCCTTAGTATGAGTCGTTGGCCACTCCATCGATTGGTGGGGAGATGCACCTGCTGGAAAACAGGTCTAGCGTCCCTTTTCCTCGTCAGCCAGGTTGCTTAGGTTTGCAAATGCAAAACTAACCCATTGTAATCCATCTGGCTGTGCAAATGAACAAGTGCATGGTCTGCACCTAAATGTGCAGATGCCCATATGCATTCTGACAAGGCTTATTGTCTCTTTTTCGAACGGTTCAGCTTCAGTCTATTGGTTGGGGGCATCACTCCCTCGAACCTGGGTCCAGCATCCCAAAGACTGTAGACATCATTGGCCTCGCACACCACTCACCCAAAGTGAAAGAGACAAGAACTATGGCGGGTATATCTTTCCACGTTCTAGCAGGAGATACATCCTCCTCCATTTTGCATATGTGATGAGTAGTGTGGTGATGCCCTATGTTCAACCCCTTCAGCACTAACTTCGGACCTGACCTGCCAACTAAACTAGGTCGGTTACATAACGGTGGTTTCTAACAGCCCAGCAGGTGAAAAGGCATAGCGGTAGATCAAAGAATGCAAGCATACCAGCCACTTCCCTTTCTAAGAGATGAAAGTTGAAAACATGTCACCCCCAACAAAAAAATAGTGCCATAATTATCCACATTCGCCCCTGTTGTAGATTTGGCCTCTTCAACCCCCCTTTTCAGTGGCATCTCCAAACACTTCCCAACAGAACCCCTGGGTACCCCTCCACCCATTCCAGAAAAAAGTTACTTTCCTTCTTTTCAACTCAAAGAGTTCTTCTTGGGACAGACTGCAACTCCGAGTCTGGGGTGACCACAAAGTTTCAGTTTGCCAGGCTCCACCTATTGGTGGGGAGCACCACCTGCTGACAACCTGGGTCAGCATCGCATACACATGTATGTTCTGATTTCAAATCAATCAGATGTCCATTCTGATTTTGTTGGCGTCTTCTATTTTTTTTCTCCTGCGTATTCTTATGTGTTTCGTGTGTCCGGTCTCCGTCTTCTGATTTCATTGCTGCCTTACAGTTTCCGAATCTATCTGCTAGCCTGCTGACTAGAGCTGGCCTACAGGTTTCAGGTCTGCCCGACATTCGCTGAAGCTCCATCTATTGGTGGGGAGCATCACCTGATGGCAATCTCAGCCAGCGTGCTATAGCAACATTAAATGGTACTGAAAATGAGAAAGAAGAAGGGAACAGGGTCTCTTCGTCCGGTTGGATAAGGATGCCTGCCATTTCCATGACTCCCTAAACCTCTGTCTTCTGCTTCTATGCTCCCCCAACCTGAAATGATGATCCCGTCTTCTTCCTGACCTATCCTGTCCTCTCACCTTTGTTTTTTGTAGAAACGTTTGCACAGTTCTCAATATACTTAGAAATCTGTTGAGAGCCACAGTATACAAGGTGAAAGGTTCCAATAGTCTGACACACAAACAGACATGATAAATATTATCCACACATGCCCTGGAAAGTTGATGAAGGAGGGCTCAGTCTATGATCCCTATTTTCCACGCGTATTGATACCTCTGCACCTTCAGTTAAGAGATAAAGCTCTTGTCATATAGGGAGTCGTTAAACACTCCTCCGGGACACGAAATCCCCAAGGAATTGTTTGTTCCACCTATCCTCGGGGGCGCAATCCCAAAAAAAAAGTTAGAACACTCGTAAGGAAATTCCTCGGGCAATAGGAATTTCCCCAGCCATTTCTTCCTATTGCCCAAGGGACCTCACGAGGTCCCTTGGGCACACGGAATCCGTGTTTCACGGAGAGGAGATGGCACATGGGTAGATAGACGTTACAGCCGAGAATGTGGATCGTGGCGGCACCCTATTGGGTGAAGGCCTGAAGCACAACTGTTTTTTTTTGCTTTTCCTTTTCTTTTTCTGACATCGCTCTTAGGAAATGTCCTCGGGCGACGTCCCCGAGGACCGGTGGAACGAAGGGCCTAAATTTCCTTTTGAGCTATTAGGAATCTTTCCTATTGCCCAAGGATTTCAATAAGAGTGTCTAACGACGCCCATAGTCTGTCAGTACATTCTTCTACCTTTGCAGTCAGTTCCCTCCTCTACAGCGGCAGAATGTCCTCCGCAACCATTGTTTCCTGCGGTCCATCAGTCAGGGGTAAAACCACTACTTGGGACATCTGTTAAAATCCGCATGATACGGAGAAGACTAGCATGGCCCCTGCGCAAGGATGGCACACATAAATCAAGAAATGGTCCAAAAAGGCAAGAGTCGGGGGGAACCCACTACTGGGGTCGATTAGAGATCCCCAATAGTGGCCCTTTGCTTAGAGATGGCTCCGTTCTATTGGTGAGGAGCAACACCTGCTGGAAAATGGGTTCAGATGAATGGTGAACCGCCTTTGAATAACTGAAGGAAAAAAATTATCAAACCAGATGAGATACCCTCATCAGTAACTCTGCCATTTCTGGGGAGGAGGCAAATGTGCAGTAAACCCAGTACTTAACCCCGCCAGTCACCATATAGCCCTGCTGCTATTCTGCGTCTTCTGATCGTCTTTAGAATCCCCTTTCAGCACACCCATATCCTACTCTACTCTGTCCACATGCTGCTTACTAAGTCCCCACTTGACCAGTTGGGGAGACTTGAGATGCAGAGGGGTCGAAGGGCAGGCATCATGGGGAGTGAGGAGGGAGAATGGGCAAGAGGGATTGAATGGGAGGACTGAGGGGTGGGTTGGAGTGGGGTGGGGTGGGGTGGGGTGGGGTGGGGTGGGGTGGGAGGGGGGAGGGGAAGTAAGCGGGGAAGAAAGGGAAGGGAGCAGCTGCAGAGTGGGGGGGAGATCAGGGGGTCAATCTCATCCCCTGCGTATAACAGGGGAGAAAGAGAAGGAAGCAGCTGCAGAGTGGGGGTGAAATCATGACGATCTTCTGGCTTTATAATTCCTAATCCACCTATAGACTTAGGCTAAGCAATGTGATGCCACGCCACCTGCTGCATATATGTTTTGTCTTTACGGTTGCTCTTTCATAGAAAAGCAGATGCCACTTATTTAAACCACAACTCCACGAGTACATTTCCCAGCCATTTTGCAGAAACGCGCCGTGCATGCTGGTGCGTCGGGCGGGATGCACCCGGATGCCATTTCGCCCAACATCCATCCACGCAAAATGGGCCTTACTATATTGAGCTCAATGTACTTTTCTGAAATCCAAAAAAGATGTTTAAACCACCAGTACCCCCGAGGCAGCCTTGCCAAACTTTTGTTTTTCCAAGCCACTGAACCTCTTTCGTTTTCGTGAATTGGGCTGCTGCACCGTGGAGATACAGCAGCTGACCGGCCCTTCAATGCAGGCGACCCGTCGCTCTGTTCTGATTGTTTTCTTTTTTTTCCCCTGAGTATTTTTTCTTTTGTTTTCCCCTTCGTCTCTTTTTCTTTTCTGCCATTTGTGTGCAATTCGCCAATTTCCCCCCTCCTCACAGTAATGCCACGGCTCTCCAGCTACAACCTGAGGGCCCCGCTCCGCTACTCTCCACATGCACAGGACAAAAAAATATGGCAATGTATCTTGCCATGTTCTAGCGTAAGATTCAGTCTCATTTCGCACATTTGGAGTGGTGGAGGGAGGCCCTAACGCACAAAAGACAAAAAGCAGGCCACTGTAGCTGTTTCCCACCCTGCCTTTTTTCGCCGTCTTTCGGACTATTTCTCGATTTATGCGTGCTATCCTCACACAGGGCTGTGCTAATCTTTATTGTATCTACCAGCGTTCCGGCTGAAGATTCCTCCTCATTTTGCACATTCGAAGGCAGTGCAGCGCGAATGCCACTCCGCAAATCTCTACCGAGGTGTGGTAACGCGCCTGTCAGAGTCATGGCACTGTGCAAATCTCTACTGAGGTGCGGGCAATGCGCCTGTCAGAGTGATCCCACGGGGGCTGTACCTTTCTGCTTTTCTAAGTTTTCTTTCTTTTCCGATATATTTCTCAATTTATGCGTGCCATCCTTGTCCAGGGCCACATACTAATCTTCCCTGTATCAACCAGCTTTCAGGGGGAAGATTCATTCTCATGTTTGCACGCTGTATAGTTCTTCACGAGACACACTGCTCCACCACCTCAGGCTGCCGCGCGCCGTTCCCAAGGAAGCTTTTCCCTTTCCAGATTTTTTTGGTTGTTGAATCCTACTGGTATTTCCGTCGGTGGTCGTTCCTTCTCGTTTTCAAAACGAGTGACCCCCGCACCTCTATAGAGGCTCTACCCAGCCCTCTACCAACCCTGTCAAGGACCTCCATGAATTCAGGAGGTCAGATTTTTTTGGCTGGGCGGGGAACTGATGGTTTAAAAAGACCGTGGAGAACACATGCATGATGGTTAGGAGGTTGCATGCAATCACACTTGGGCATACAGTTTGCGGCACATCACCGCAGCCTGTTGGATGACACAGGGGAAAAACAAAAAGAGAAATATCACCTCCTAAGGTGCTTGACTTTCTGACTCTGGGCCTTTTCGCAGACGGAGGCAGGAAAGTCAGATGAGCAGAGTCAACGGATCATTTGGGTCGAAGAGGAGGATGTGTGACTACTCCTGCAGTTGCACCTATCGGCGAAAAGAGTAGGAAAGGGCAGGCGCCTGTGTTCCCTCAAAAGAAAAGGAGTACAGGTTTCTCTCTTCTGACCTCATAAAGGTACGAGGCCACGCCTAATGGGACTGTGACCTTTGTACACATGCCCCGAGGAATTAGGAAGACTGAGCCAATTGATTGCCACTGGTCAAGCTGCATGATATAGACTGGTGACAAGCAATTGGCTCAGACTTTCTTTAATCCAGGTCTTAGTGGGTCGGTACCCACTGGGCACGTAGATTTCTACAGTTCTGACAGAAGGTTTGGTGAAAGTCCAGGGACATGGACAAAGATCTTCACGAAAATTCAGGCACTCCTTCCAGTAGCCCCACTCATCCTCCCAGATTAGAAGCCATCATCCAGTGGGGAAACAATGGACCCATCCAATGTGTGGGCTTTCCCGACCGACATAAAGACGGTCCCTAAGATCCCTGAGGTGGGGCCCTAATATTGTCAACTCAAAGCCGTCGTTATTTTACATCCTTCCTCAAGCTGCCTACCTATTGTACGGGAACCCGCCATTTTATTCGGATGGGAGAGCTTTAATTTCTCGTCTAACAGAACCTCACTCATTTGACTGACTGAGAGAG
Organism: Chara braunii; assembly: GCA_003427395.1. Taxonomy (NCBI): domain Eukaryota; kingdom Viridiplantae; phylum Streptophyta; class Charophyceae; order Charales; family Characeae; genus Chara; species Chara braunii. Next base: position 2,522,472 of record BFEA01000169.1, on the reverse strand, counting down.
CAGTACGAACCCTCCTTTATCCCAGTTGCAGACTCTTCACCAAACTGGTTATCCAGTTCCAGAAAAACAGAAAGAAGAAGCAACCATTGCTGATGGTATCCAAGAACTGCACAGAGCAATCCTTATCCCCATGTGCACCCAGTGCAATTCCAAAGGCTGTGGCAGCAGCTGTGTAAACTTTCTTCCCAAAATCTTGGCAGCATTCTCAGGCTGGAGTCCTTCCCAGTCACCGCATCTCCTGTATAGCTTTTCTCAGCACACTTTTATGCAGATGCAGATGCAGATGAGCTTGGGAAACTACCACACCCTTCTGTGTCCGGACCACCTCCCCTCCAAGCAAGCATGAGCATGGTGGAAGAAACACTGAACAAACATTTCATTGCATCCCATCGGCTGCAACAGTGACTGGATTATGCCTGGCATCCTACCTAGTACCTACTACCGTCTTCCCCCGAACATAACGCACCCTAAAAATGAATGTATACAAGCTATATTTCAGGCCAGATACAGCCAAAATGAGGGTGCGTTGTGTTCGGGGGAAGACGGTAGTTTCCCCATTGACTCAGGCTGGGTATGTCGCCCAGGTTCTCAGAGCATCAACAGTCACTCTACTGGGTTCCCTGGGTTACCCCCGAGCATTCAATGCTGTCCTGAGATGCTCTTTTTGTAGTAAAAAAATAAAAAATAAAATTGCAAATCAGATCGGCTATTATTGTTAACTGGAGGAAAGGAGGTAGTTGGCCTGAAAGTATTGTGCAAGCAACATTCATCAGTAAAAATCCTCAATGAGACCAAGTTCAGGCTTTGCACAGCCTTCCCCTCCCCCTGCCCCTGATAGTTGTCTGCTCGATCTTTTCTGGTTTGGGATGATTCAGTAAATGATCTGCTGCCTGTGTTGGACGATCAGATGACTTAGATTTCAGTATCTACTATCTAGCGGCTTTTAATGGCTGAAGAGGCAGGTCTCCTGGCAACATTATTGTGTTGGCAGAGAGTGAATGCTCTGTGTTACCTGGGTTACCCCAGAGTAATCAATGCATTCTGAATCCTGAGACGTTCTTCTGGTATTTGTTATTTGAAATCAAACTAGCTATTATTTTCAACTGGAGGCAAGGAGGTAGTAAGTGCTGTTTTTTGCATGGGGGGTCCGCACCATTATTAACGAACTAGCTGCACTTAGCAAAGAAGGTTCGCTGTGTCTGTCTCCTTGGATCAAGTGTAGACAGCCAAAGGCAAGGGGATAAAGTCTACCTCTCCTTGACGGGTCACCAACAGGCATGGTTTCCCAGGAGTGCTGAAGACTACCACAGATAGGTTTCCTGGGGCAAGGCCCAAGAGATATTGGTGGTTGATCTTCAGTATCTATGGACGGTATCTAATGATCCATTCCACTGGGACTCTGCCCCTGTTGTTTAAGTGTGTCTTTCGGTTTTCGTTTTGCTTTCCTTCTGTCCCTTTTTTCCCCTTTTACTATTGGCCCTCCCTATTGTTCCATTTATTCTTTCTTTGCACCCTCCCTGAACAGTGACAAAAGACTCAAGCGGCCCTCCGGTTACAACACAGAGGGTCGATGTGAGACCCCACCCACCCTCCTTCTGTCAATTCTCCCTGGCACACCCCCCCTACTCCCTCAGGCCTAGCTTAGTGCGCAGGAAACCCTCTACCTTTTGATGGTGGGAATCACCTGACCAGCCAGCTGTTGCAGGCGCCAGTGCTAAGCAGGTTATCTCATTCAGCCGCAGTTGAAGCATGTTCGAATGAGCCCTGTCATATGGGAACTTCGGATGCTAGGCGCAAACCCTTTTTTCTCCCCCGACCCCATGAGAACCCTAGATGACCCCCGAAATTATGTACCCGGGTACCTCAGAATATCTGAACGTTCTCTCCTAGCTACCACAGGCAGTGTCTAATGGCCAAGCCCAAGGTCTAATCTTTGACAGCCCCTGATCTACCCAAACACACCCTGTTAGTACAGCAGTTCTGTTAATCTTCATTGTTTGTTGTAGTTGTTGTCGTTGTTGTAGTTGTCGTAGCTGTTGCCATTGTGTAGTTATATCTATATCGCCAAGGCTAGAGTCTCTGTCATCAGCTGGAAAAGCCTGGAATCATTCTATACTCTGTCATCAACCGGAATCACCCTGCCTCTGTCATCGACTACTAGAATCCCCCCAATCTCTGTCATCAAGTGAGTCCTCTACTGATGTATGATCACTTATCATTACCATCTGAGAACCTAGTCTCTTGTCATCAACCCGGAACCTCCCGCCTCTGTGATCAACCAGAGTCTTCCCCACCTACTTTTTTATTTTGTGCAGGGGCCATGCTAATCCTCACTGTGCCATTCCAATTTTAACGGATGTCCCAAAGGACAGTCTCCCCCAACTTCTGTCATCAGTTATCTCAAACTCTCCAGATCACAACCTCTAGCATCAACTGTAATCACCCTAATCTCTGTCGTCAACCCGGAAACTCCTGCCTACATCATCAATTAGCACCTCAATCTAGTCTCTGCCATGAACTAGCAATCAAGTAGCTCCCTGCCTCTGTATCTCCGTCCTTAGTTCTCCTCACGGATATCTGATCACCCCTACCCTGGAATGGGACAGCCTATCCCTCTATCCATGCTCCCCCCCAAAGAGCAGGGCGGAACCCCCCATAGCCTAACCCCCCACACATTCCAACCTCTGCCCCTCATTGAGTAACTACATTGATGTGTAATATCATGTGTGTATGTATACTGCACTAGGCTGGGGGGCCAAGTATGTGGGGTGCCATCGTAAAAACAACTGAGTGCGCGCAGGAGAGGACGAGGGCTGACCGGCGTCAAACCCCAATGCCAGAGCTCTAACCAACTAAGCTACTAAGCGTTGACTGCTATTTTGGACTTGCAGTTAGGAAGGAACCGGAGTGCAGATCTCAGCGTAGATGGGGCTGCATGTTAACAAAACAACGGCTGAGGAAAACCAAGAAAAGCAGGGACAACTCGGAGAATGCCACATGTTTTTGGGGCCAGGTCCCATTTGCACCGATCCTAAACTTCTGGCCACTAATTTTTCAGCATCAACGAATTTAGGTAAGTGGGCCGTAGCCCCAGAACTTGTTTCCCGTTGGGGCATTCCCAAGCAAGATGCAGCAGGTTTTGCCCCACCAATAGATTGGATCTTATACTTTTTTTTTTTTTTTTTTTTTTTTTTAACAGGACCTTATGGCCCCGGCTCCTTTTCCATTCTGGGGAGCATCAGTCCGGTTCCTATTCCACCGGCAAGTCAAAAAAATAATACATCATAATTACAGACACACGCTTCCTTCCGTACGGCCGAAGGACCCCTGACCAGCATTGATTACTCCATCCGCATGGAGGATTGACTGTCAGCTTGCCGTGCTATACCCTTTCCTCTCAGGTCTGCTGCACAAAACCTGCCATATAGGACCCAAAAACCAAGAAAGGATCTTGCCCCTTCCACAACCCTCCTACCCCTCAACATGCCCTGAACCCCCACATTTTCTGACCATGCATATGTATCATTTCCCTTTTTCCTAAAACCCCTTATTGTCTACCAATCACCCTCCACCCTGTTTCCGCTGATTCAGTCCAGCCCTAACCTCGTCACCTTGAGCAGTTACGATCTGCCTAGGACCGCTGTCTTAAGCTGTTCTGACTGACCAAACCCTTAGACCCTAAACCCCTTATACATTCTAACAACAATGATTAAAAAGAACAACTGGGTGGAGGACAACTGAAAAGAGAAAGAATAAGAGAAAAAACCTCAAAGAAAAATGGTGGAGGACCTCAGTTGCATCTTTGCCTTCCCCAACAAAACTCAGCAAACTTCGGAGATGGGGGTAGCGACCCACTAGCACTTGCATTAGAAATTTGAAGGAATTGATTGTCATCCATTAAAATCATGCATCTTGATGGCTGATAACCAATTGGCTCAGAGTTTCTTCAATCCAGGTTCTAGTCACTGGTGCAATCCTCCTCATCCTCAAACACAGAAGGTTTTTAGGTGGATAGCAAAACAGTTTTTCATTTTTTTGAGGCTTTCTCTGAAGAAAACTATAGCAGGTGGCCTCAAAACTAGCTCCTTTATCTAAAAAGGAAGACAGCAGGGAGTTATAAAACTGAAACGGGGTCGCCTTTGTCATGCGCAACATAAAAAAGCTGAGCTTATTTCTCCTATGTAGGAGAGCTGGACGACATTGGTGGCTCTGGAGGACACAGATCCGCCAGGCCTTTCCTTCATTCCCATCGTACCGAGCATACAGCTGCTGTACTGGAAACTTGCGGGGGTGGATGTCGAAGGGAGCAGAGCGTTTCGGGCCTGGGTTACCAACAGCCCAGGGAACCTTGAACTGGAGCAGATCGAGCCAGAGAAGGAGGAACCTCTGGGACCGCTGGGACAACTGTCCCAGATAGGAATCAAAGAGACCTGTGATGACAAGGGGACACGGAGCTGCTCATTATGGGAAAATAGCACACTCATCCGACCCCACAATGCGGAGATGACAAGGCTAATCAAGTGCCACCAATGACATCTGGCTTTTAGAGCACTCATCGGCCATTGGCTATACTTCCATTCGACCAGTCAATTGAATCCTCTCTCTTTTTTTTTTTTATAACACAACAGACCCCAGGTTTGCTAGGGGTGCTGGTATGAGCAGACACCCCTAGCAACACCTGCTGTTGGCTCCGGTCTATTGGTGGGGAGCATCACGTGCTGGAAATCGGATCCAGCATCCCTTACGATACAAAAAGACAGAGCAACGCCGCAACGGTGAAAGAGTGTGAGAGTAACCGCCAGCATTGGTTGCCCTGGGTTGTCCCAGGGGATTGACTGAGCAGTACTGAAAGAGCCTCTTCACCCTTCTTCAAGGGCGCCTGATCATTCTTAGAATAACTGGCTCTTTACTTAGGAAACAGAATGAGTTGAGACCACACCCAGGGTCCCCGCCTCTTCAGCCCTAGTCGGGCCCATCTGTAGTCCCTTCAGACACCTGTATACCATTGAGCTTCAAACATTGAGTGTGCAGGCGGTGGGAAGAGATCGGGAAATTCTGAGAGGGGTCTCAGCAGGCTGGAGGGGTCAATCTTGGTCCAATCGTGAAACTGAAGGCAGTAATCCCTTTCAATATTTCCCTGGTCCCCTCCCTCCCCACCTTTCCATTGCACTTTCGCAATCCAGCCCCCTTGTTCCCCTTCAATCCTCTCTTGTTGTTGCAACTCGCCAACTTTCTCAGATGAGTGTTGTAGACTCAGGCCATTGCAGAAATCATATCACCTTGTTCGAAACAGGTTTAGACCCTACCACTGCAGAGATCCATAGTCTTGTTGTGCTCGCTGTTGATGCTGGTTGCACCATTGGCGGTCTGGCTTACCAGTTTGGGAACGGAGGGGGAACTCCAATCTAAGTGCTGCAAATGGTCTTATGAGTCCACCAGTCACATGTGGCTATACTTCCCACTCAGTCTGTCGAAACTTACATGGAATTCGACGAGGGACCTCTGGGTCAAAGGCCAGTGGATGGAAGCTGGAGCGGTATGAAGGATGGATTCTGTTTGGCGACATACCTGAGGGGATGGCCGACGACAGACGCCGGGGATATGTGACCGGTCGAGCTATCAGGGGTTGCATCGGTCAGTAGAAGTAGATTACCAGGATATACACTCGTTATAGAGTACTAAGCGAAGTTAGACTAAGCTAGGCTTGGAACATGGGTACTTCTAGAATACTATGGTTTTTTTTAATCCGTAGGCTTAGGTGGGTAGTATTAGGCAGTTGCATGGGTACTTCTAGAATAGGCTGTGTTTGAGTATCCTATGGACCTATGGGCGTTTGACACTGTTTGTCCCATTCAGGATTGGCCCCTGTAAGTCGAAGCTGGGTAATGCTCCCCCAATTTCCAGCACGTGAAGCTCCCCACCAATAGACCGGAGTCATCAAACAGTGGGGACTCCAACCCCCGGAGGATGCTCATATCAAAGTTTAATACGTCAGCTTCAAAACAAAAACTGAATTGGAATTAATCGCTGGAGTAAGAGGATTCGAACCTTTGCATGGCGGTATCCAAAACCGAGGCCTTTCCACTGTACAAGTCCCTGAAGCCCGAATGAATTTGGCTGCATTCGCTTAGAAATCTCAGCGAAAAGGACTTCAATATGATGATGTAGAGAAACGTGTGATTTGTGAGCCTCCTCGGGATGGGACCCCGTCCCCCCCCCAAAAAAAGACTAGGACTTTCACTGGGTAGACTGTGAGGAACCCAGCCATTCAAGTTCTCTGTGATTGGAAAATGACAGTTGAGTTCTCACTAAAAGAAAAGGTAAAAAAGGAAAAAGAGAAAAGGCTGGCTGCTGTGCTCAGAACTTTGGACGATGAGTACAAAATACCCAAGGCAGTGGAAGGCAAGGGCAATATGATTCTGCACCCCCCCCCCCCACCCCCCTCCTGATGTTACTCTTAGGGCACCATTCCATCTGCAGGATTATGTGTCTCTGCCAGTTGATCTGCGGAATCGACGCCAGTTGATCTGCGGAATCGACGTTCAGAAATGCTTAGTCCCTGCCAGTGGAATCATGCAAACAGTAGGCCCGCTTTCACATTCATTCACCCTTTTCTTTTCTATTTTAACCACCAGTATGTTTCCCAGCCAAAGAGTAAAATATGCGGCTTGCATGCAGCAGCAACTTTCGGGGGTTCGCTTCCAGAGCAAAATGGCTGGCGGCGCCAGCCAAAAGGAGGCCTGTATGGTGTGTGAGTGCTGGTCATAGACACTGCTGTTACTCAATGGAGGTGGGCCCATGCGGGAAGTAAATGGGAGGTGCAGCTACTGGCAAATGCTCTGTCTTTGGGTTAGCTGCCCCCAGGCGGCCCCATCCTACTCCCTGACCACCGCCGATTAGGGTGGGGGGCAACATGCATCTCCTTGATTGTCCGATTAGGGTGAGGGGCAACATGCATCTACTTGATTGTGAGGGGTAGCTATGCTTGCAGGGTTCGTTTGTAGGCTTAGGACTCGTGCTGGGTAGGTATTGAGAGGTGACATTGAGAGAAGAATATGGGTAATGGGAACGAGCCAACCATCTCAGTTGGTCGGCGTGGTGCCCAGGTGGTCAGTGGGAATTGAACCCACAACCCCCTGAATGCCACTTGCCTGCCTAGCCAACTGAGGTAGGCCCCTTGCTACTCACCCTTTCTTTCATTCATTCTTCCTTCGTCTGTTCTTCATTCATCCATTCATTCATTCATTCTCAATACTCACACTTGCTCTTTTCCAAATGTATGAGACTGTAATTATGCCCATCGCTAGATGTATCCATTTACGTCCAGAGAAAGTCCCGGTTGTGAGTATGCCCTCAATCTCATTCATTGTCATCTGTTCAATCAAATCGATCTGTTGAATCATTGGTTCAGTCAGGCAGTGAAAGTCCTGATTGTGAGTATGCCCTCAATCTCATTCATTGTCATCCGTTCAATCAAATCGATCTGTTGAATCATTGGTTCAGTCAGGCAATCAATCATCGTCATGATTGCCGGCATTGTATCCATTTGCGCAGAGTCTTTTTACTTGCCCAGACTTCAGGTGATACGTGCACAACCCGACCACAGCAGGCGCTTATCGCTCAACCTCTTGTAGAACCTTGGCGGTTGCCTTTTTTTTGCTTTTTTTTTAACATCGGCTGTGGTCCTACTATGGGGGCTGATAAGGGTATTGACATTTCCCCAGGACATTCAATACGAAAGGAGCCATCAACCGGAAGGGCCCCTACTACGAGCATGGGCTCTTATCCCTGCCTGCAGTAGGGATCCTCCTCCCGTTTGGCAGTCCTTATTGGTCAGTCTCTGTGAGGCGATGTTCCATTTGGTCACATTTGCAAGGATTACGATATACCTGCCAGTGGTCATAGACATCGGAGATCAACAGCCAGTATCTCTTCATCTGTGCAAGTGCAACCTTGCCCCTGGGGCCCCAGTGGCGGACCAACCCAATACCACCCCTTCCCATGCTCATAACGTACCCCGATCACGAACGTATATAAGCTATCAAGCCTATCTTAAGGGCTCGATACAGTAATCATGAGGGTGCCTTGTGTCGAGGGGAAGACAGTAGCACCTGGAGTAAAGAAACACACACCAAAAAAAAAAAAAAGGAAAAGAGTGAATTATTGTCAGCCGTCGAGATCAGGCATGCGTCTTGAGGGATGACAATCAATTGGCTCACGAGGGGAAGGTATGCGTCTTGAGGGATGACAATCAATTGGCTCACGAGGGGAAGACTGTAGCACCTGGAGTAAAGAAACACACACACACACACAAAAAAAAAAAACAAAAAAAAAAAACGTCTGAGTGAATTATTGTCAGCCGTCGAGATCAGGCATGCGTCTTGAGGGATGACAATCAATTGGATCAGATGCTCAATGCAGTGGGTCTATAGCCCCGCAGATCACGTTCCCCTCATGCACATCGGAACCCCGGGAAAGAGGAAAAAACAAAAGAACCCTTGGCACTTGATGAAGTTGCTGGCTTGTTCTCAACTCCTCAGTACTAGGGGGAAAAGACACAGATAGACCACGATCGAAATCTTCGGATGGTGGACGCGCTCTTGGTATCACCAGAAGCATAGTGAGGGTGGAACAAACTTCAGTTGCACACATTGAGATCCCCATACCCACAGAGATAAAAAGCTGCGCGGTGGGAAACCCGTCCTGGCGGACTCAGGCTCTGAGCGGTATTTGGATAAAGAGGGTAGCCTTGGCCAGGCTGGTCTGATAAGGGAACAGATCTAAGGAGATCATTGTCGGTTAGCTTCCATATGCGTGGTCCTGTTTTTTCTTTTCTTTTTTTCTGGTGATCTTCCGTATGCTTGGTCCTGTTGTTTTTTCATCTCCGAGTCGTAGGGTTTTTTTTTTTTTTTCTTGGTTTTATGTTTATTAGGGGGATGCCATTGTTTTTTTTCTTTTTTTTTTCCCATCTGGCCCGATCTGGGGCTAATAGTTGGGATTAGGGGAATGCAATTAAGTGTGGTTGTACTGTTTCAGTGGCTGTGCGGTGGTCCTGGTTAGGGGAGTGCAATCAAATGTGGTTGTACTGTTTCAGTGGCTGTGCCGCTGGTCCTCGTGGAAACAAGGAAAAGGTGCTGTCGCTAGTAGGCTGTTGTGCATACCCATGATGGAAGTGATCAACAGAGACGTTCTCTTTTGGATAGGATGCAGTTCACAATGTGGCCTGATGGCCGCACTTGTGGTCAGTACTAGCGGCTATGTCGCCGATCTCCCCAGAGAGAAAATTGACTCACCTACCCGTCTTCATCCGAGTAGAACGTCATCATTATCGCCGTATTTGGTGCAAGTTTCAGTCTAGACACAGTGATAATGACCGGGTGTTCTGTTCAGGTGAAGACAGCAGTTTCCTTACTATTCTGACCCTTGAGACGGGTAGCGAGGAGGGGGTAGAAAATCAATTTGGCAGTGGCGCTACTTGAGGCAGTGAGAGTGCTCAAGGTGGTGGTGGGATCAGTACCGGCTCACAGATTAACATATTAAGAGAGATGGGGAGAAAACTGGGATCTCCTTGCTTTTGGGTGTTTAGTCACACATTTTTCCTACTGTTCGTTTAGTTGTTGTCCATGTTTGGAGAGCCTGCGTAATGGCCCCAGTACTTCCGGGTATAAGTCCCACAAGGGGAGGTAAGCTGTCAATCCCCCGGGGCAATGCCATCCGGGGCAATCCATGCTAGCGGTGGCGGAGGACCGGAGGTGCTCAGATTTTCAAAGCTCACCTTTGTTGTCAAAGGCCTGTGTATAGGCCTGAACGAATACGGGCCCGGCCCATTCATACAGCTCCAACGACCGTTGGTCCCTGTACTTCCGGGTACAAAGTCCCACTAGAGGAGGTAAGCTGTGACTGTCAATCCCCCGGGGCATCCGGGGTAATCCATGCTGGCAGTGGCGAAGGTGCTCAGATGTTCAAAGCTCACCTTTGTTGTCAAAGGCTGTGCATAGGCCCGTACGATTCGGTACGAATACGGGCCGTTCATACGGCTCAAATGGCCGTACGAACAGGCCCATCGGCGTTTGACGGGACGCTGGACCCGCTTTCCAGCAGGTGCGCTCCCGGCTCCCCACCAATAGGGCCTTGCTCCACTACGCTCGAAATGTGCAAAATGAGACTGGTAAGATACATTGCCGTATTTCTTGTCTTCTCTGCATGTCGAGAGTAGGAGGGGATGCTTTATCACCCAGCGTAACAGTAGCTACCGGCTTTCTTGTTTGGGGGGAAAAAAAAAGGAAGGTTTAAGCTTGGTTTCGAGCACACACTGGTTCCTGCCATCCGATCTGAACATCACACAGCCGCACTGTGGGCCCAGCCCTGAATGGTAAACCCATGATATAGGTAATGAAATTAATAAGAAATTAGCTGTTGATGCCGCACTTTGGCCACGTCGAAAAATACTTGAAAGGAAGACTAAACCCCCGCCAGTGGGCCTTAGCCCACGGGGTGAATTGTGAGTTCCCCGGCCTCCTCTCGGAATTTTGGAAATACGAAACCATCCCGCCCCGAAAAACAAAAAGAAAGAAAAAGAAATATTTTGACGCACCTGGTCGTCCACGGCAAATGTACCCGCCTTTCCGGCAAGGTCAGGTGCATGGCGTGTACCTTTAATTCATTTCTGTCTAGAGTAAGTACATCTCGCTCCAAATCAACTCTATCGTTTGGTCGTTTTTTACTAATGGATTCAAATTGACGACTGGGACTGCTAAAAAAAAAAAAAAAAAAAAAACCTGGCACGAAGGGACATCCTTCACTGAACTCGGCCATGATGAAAGGAAAGTCTTTCCTCAAGGATCTCTCCTTCAATCCTGTCCAACCCAGTCAACATCGTATCTAGCTTACGATTTCCGTGATCTGCGTATTTGCAAGCACCTGTAAACAAAGGTCGTTCTCAACATCTTCCAACACCACCCTCCCCCC
>BFEA01000169.1:2479077-2491672 GCA_003427395.1 Chara braunii | reverse complement strand
CTCTCTCTCTCTCTCTCTCTCTCTCTCTCTCTCTCTCTCTCTCTCTCTCTCTCTCTCTCTCTCTCTCTCTCTCTCTCTCTCTCTGCCCTTTCTCCACCCTCCGCAGCCCTGGTCTCTCATGTTCAGTTGCTCGAAATTTCTCTGTAAGTACAGGAGGAAGTACAGATTCCCTTCTGTGGCTGGTTGTCTAAGACCCTCTTAAGTTTCTTTAAAAAATAATAAAGAAAAGGAAAAAACTTCAAAAAGAAAGAACTGCAGCATATTGTTGCTAGCCAAGATTTGACATGTCAAGCAGGAGGAGATATTCCAATTGTCAGATTTTGATGATGGCCCTGTCCAAGATTCAGTAGAGAAGGAATGCAGCAAACTTCACAATCCAAGTTAGATAATGCCAGAAAACCAGAGGAGGAGATCAAAGAAAGGAAAAAGGAGGGATGCCAGTGGAGAGAGGAACATGATGAGTTTGTTATCTTTCACTGCAAAGTTCAAACTACTAGCTAAGTAGTGGTTGAATAGATGGATGTTATATGACTGTAATTCTGATATGTTCTGATGGCTTCCAGTGGGTTTGCAACTTTGTGCTCCTGCCAAGTGTGCTACACCTGCATTACATTATCATTCACAAGCTGTCAGCAACATCACGATAATTATCTCAAAACCGTTGAGAACAGTTTTCCGAAATTCCGAATACTCTTCAATTCTAACTCATGAGCACTGTGCAGGAGCCTAAACAACAACTCTTTTTCTTTCATGAACAACTCAGTGCGTAGCAGGCAAGTACTATTCTGATTCTCGATAGGGGCAGGGGAAGTAGATGGTAGGCACAGCTGCTGGCAAAATGCTCGGTAGCTCAGTGGTTAGACCACCGGTTGGAAATGCGCATTGTGGTATAAGGTTGCGGGTTCAAAACCCCGCAGCCTTGCGCATGGACACCGGCAGGGCATTAGATTGACGCACGGCTGGACACATAGTAACATACTCCCTTGGGCTGAAGCATGGTAAAATTACAGACACTGCCTGTGCACCACCCAAGGGTTGTTCATGGTGTTGTATGTTGGTTCTGGGTTTCGCAGGGATTGCTTGGGGATGTTGGTCTTGGGTGTTCTGTTGATCTCCCCAGTCTGGCATATCACACGTTCGTGCCATTTCCAATAGTCGTTCATACGGTAGAGTCATTCGATTACATGTTACAAGGTCATGGGTTCGAGCTTGGTTCGGACCTTGGGGGGGGTCCTTGTCCAGCTTGCCCCGCTCTCTCTTCGATATACACACATGATGCTGCCTATACATCTTGATACATAGATTCACAGAGCACACACAGCCTTCGGGCATACACATAGCTTGCGAACTATACATCGCCTACGGGCTACATACACAAGTTCACACATGATGCTGTCTGTACAGCTCGATACATAGAGTGACAGAGCATACACAGCCTTCAGGTATACACATAGCTTGCGAACTACACACCTATCAGACTGGGGGGGGTCTAGTCACTGGGTGGGGTCTAGTATCTGCAGTAGGTTCAGGCAAGGGGTTCCTACCGACATTTGGATAGAACTGTCTGGTCGCTATATAAGGCTTAGATTCTAGGGTAAGGGTAGGGATATAAGTCGCTCAGGCCAGTCCGAGTTCCACCTGGCCTTGGGTAAGCTAGGGGAAGGACGGTAAGACTGCTGGGCCTAGGAAACCTGGCCTTGGGTAAGCTAGGGGAAGGACGGTAAGACTGCTGGGCCTGGCATCCGAAGTTCCCATTCGACAAGGCTCGTCCGATTCCGCTTCCACCAGGGCTGGGCAACCTATCAGCCCTGGTGCCTATCACTGCTGTTCGGCCCAAGTTGCCTGCCCATTGGTAGGGTAATGGTCCTGAGTGCTGGTCACACTGAGGTAGGATAGTGGGATAGGGGGTGTGCTAGGAGTATTGACGTGAGGATGGGATGGGAGGTGGTCTCATATTCCAGGACACTCACGGCCCATGAGCAGCCTCCCCTAGCATAGCCCTTTGCTGGCCGCTCCATTTATTGGTGGGGAGCTTCACCTGCTGGAAAGAGGGGCCAGCATCCTTTTGAACATTGTTGAGCAATCATGAAAAGTTCTGAGACATAGGTTGGGATAGTGACTAGGCTTTCTGTTACTGAGGCTATTTCTGCCACTGAAGCTGTCATTCTGCAGATGCTAGCTGTTCCTTTTCACCCTTAACCAGGGCGCCAAATACCGTCTGTCTGTTCCTGGTGCTGTGTCATCTGCAATCTGATAAGTTGATGGCTGGAAATTTTCCCGCAGCAAGTGAGGAGGGCCAGGGCTATTGCCTGAACCTGGCCGTGATGAGGGCCAGACTCAGGCCTGCCCTGGCACTTTGTGCCTGAGCCACGACCGAGATGTCTCGGCCATGCGCCAGGTCTCATTTTTCTGAAACCTACCTGACTTGACTGCATTTGAAACTCAGTCCGCGACTAGGCTGCAAAAAAGCTGTTTTGATTGAAAATCGGAAGTTTTTTTTTTTTCTGACGCAGCTGCAGGGTCATCTGACTTTGCGCCCCATCCAGCGGCCTACCTCAGTTGGTAAGGCTCGCAAGTGGCATTCAGGAGGTCGTGGGTTCAACTCCCATTCGCCTCATGCACCTTCCAGGGCATGCTTGGCACCCGCCACCTAGAGATAGACCACCGGATCCCCTGATTGGCATTGAGCAGATGTTCGTAGGGGAGGGGACCTGAGGGGAGGCACAGGGATTGGTCCTGTTGGCATGGTCCCTGATGCTACGGGCTGTCCCCTGACCGGTATCGCCCACCCGCAGGTCGTAAAATTGAGAGAAGAATGTAGCTTACTTTAAAAAAAGAAAAAAAAAAAGACTTTTCGGCGTTTACGTGCCGTGAGAAACCAGGAATCCAGAAGTAATGGCAGGTGGAGAAGAATGTAGCTTACTTTCAAAAAAGAATAAAAAAAGACTTTGCGCCCACGTGCCGTGAGAAACCAGGAATCCAGAAGTAATGGCATGTGGCCGATGCACGCAATGACGATAGCCAACAGCTGGGAATAATTTTGAAGCCTGCATCACCACTCTGCAGACTCCAGCCACTCTGGTGTCGCGACAGTTCGATTTTTTTACCATCACAACGACGTGCAAGAATTCAGTCAATACCTGGAATTGAGCGGGGGCCAATAAGCTAAAGGAGTGATGAGATATGGGGACACAGTAGGCAATCTTCCAGGTGAGGGCTAGGCCTGCAGGAAGTACAAGCTCTAGAAGAATGGAGGGTGATGTATGCAGCCCCGAGGGAAAGACAGAGCTCCAGGCTAGAAACTGAAACGGTCTGCCTGAATGGATGTATAGATGGGACGCTGGACCCAGTTTCCCGCAGGTGTTGTTGCCCAGCCCGGGAGGCAAAGCCTCAATTCCGGCGGTTCTCTTACCACCGCCGGGATAGACGACTTGCAGAAGGAAGGGGTTTGCAACAAAGAAATAAAAAATAAAAAAATCAGTCGCCGACTGGGCATGATCCTAACTAAACCACCCACGGGCCACAGCACATTAGGGAAGTTTTTTTTTTTTTTTTTTTTTTTTTGGTAAGCCAGGATGATGTCACTAGGGGGGGTGATACGAGCAACCTCCCCTAGTGCGCGTTCCGGATGCTCCAGTCAATTGGTGGGGAGCCGCACCTGCTGGAAAACGCGTCCAGAGTCCCATTAAAAAAAATTGAGAAGCTAAGATGTATATATGAAAAATCTGAGATCTTGGCTGCCAGCATTGACTACCTCGGTGGAGCCGGGGGGTTAACTGTGCAGCCACAGGCCTAATCAATTATGTAGGGGCCCTAGAGGGCTTGCCATGAGCATCCACTGCACTTCTTGTAGCTGACAGAAGAGATGGACCCAGCCTCCGGAAGGGGCACCGCGAGGCAGGGCCATTCACACCGGGTCCTTGGATCCAAAAATGAAAACCGCAGGGGATATTTGGGTTTCAAGGAGAGGGAAAGCCAGGACTCACTCAGGACTCACTCAGGACTCACTCAGGACTCACTCAGGATACTCAGGTTTCAATCTGTATGATCCTCAGGCTTGACTTACAAGCGACTGCAGGGCAGCACTCCAGACACCCACCAACCAGGAACCAAGACACATTTCGAGCTCGGGCAATCAGGCATTGCATCTTTACTACCCAGGGGCATCACTCAATCTAGTATCTGCGTGAGGGCAAGCGGGTGTGGGGGAAACGGGTCCGGAAAGTCCGTTGGTGGGCGTAGGGGGAAAGGTGGCACTATCTTTGTCCAGTCTTTGAAAAACAAACGATATCCCCGAGATTCCACCCTCTCTTGTTGCATCCCTCCCCTCCAACTCCCATTCCACTCTACTCTGGCGAACCCCCCTGAATCCCCCCAACCAGTCTGTGCAGAAAGCTGTGATAGCTCTCTCGATATCTCTGTTCGTTTGAAAGAGGTCGAGCTGAGACTTCATATTCTGCCATCTCCATGTTATTTCCATCTGAATGTGCTGTTGGATCTGCTCTGTTACCTCTGGTCCCTCAGTCCTTACCCCCTCCAAGGCCATCAGGCAGCGCTGCCACCAAAGAACCCAAAGAACTGCTCTGCGTCCTATCCTGTATATCTTTTCTACAAAGGTCGATGCTTCTTGGGCTTGTGGCCAGTAACCCGTCAAAATGGCCCTCCCAGGGCCATGGTATGTCAGGCATAGCCTTTCTCCATATTCTGTCCCACCAGCGCCATGTAAGTTGGGCTGTGGGACACTGCATGAAGATATGCTCTATGGTCTCCGTCCACCTTTGTGGGGGAAGGACAGACAAGCATCGTTGGCACCAGGGTACAGCTTGACATTGGGGCAGTACTGGTATGACGGCCAGCCGCATTTTTGTTGCTCCCATCCATACAACCTGTAGGCCCTACTGTATTCTGCATCGTGAAGATAACATCCGGCAGACATGGTCATCCATACTTGATATACAAGGGAGATACCAATAGCTCCAAGTGCATTATATTTCAAAGGCCTCCCCGAGCTGGTTCGAACCCCCTACCTACATAGTGTGTTCACCACTGCATCAGCACAAGATACTAAGACAGCCAGGAGATGCATCAGTAACATCCCATGGCACATGGGAACCAAGTTACCCAACTAGTGAATGTCAAGCTGCCTCCCACCACCTCCATATCCAGGCTCGATAGAAATTGAATCCTGAGTAGAATTACCTTCTGGTTAATCTTCCTAGTTTATAATCCAGTAGTTCATAGCCTTTTGAATCATCCCGAATCTTCCTGAATCAGCCGGAATTCATCTGGAATCATCCTCAAATCATCCTGAACCATTATCAAGCATTGTATTCCTATTATGAGGGATGCTGGGCCCGGTTCCCAGCACGTGCTGCTCCCCACGAATAGATTGGAGCTTTGTTTAAGCCACTAGTACCTTTGCGGCTTGGGAAAATGGCAGGCCTTGGGTAGCCCTCCGACCTTTTCAGAGGCCGAAACGAAATGACGGCCGCTGATCAGATTTATCAATGGCAGTCGTCGTCGGGCCCGACCTCCGAATATTCAGGAGTTCGGGAAAACTGCCAGTTTTCCCTATTTTCCCATGCGGGAAAGGTACACTAGTACCTTTGCCGCTTGGGAAAATAGCGGGCCTCGGGTAGGCGTCCGACCTTTTCAGAGGCCGAAACGAAATGACGGCCGCTGATCAGATTTATCAATGGCAGTTGTCGTCGGACCCGACCTCCGAATATTCAGGAGTTTGGGAAAACTGCCAGCTTTCCCTATTTTCCGACGCGGGAAAGGTACTAGTGGTTAAAAAAAAAAAAAAAAAAAAGGCCAGCAGAGTCGAGCAGACTGTTTCAATATGGCCCTGAGCCATTGGGAGGATTTGGCGCAGTGTGAGCATATGGAGACCCCAGCCAGATGTAGCTCAGTGGTTAGAGCACCGGTTGGAAATGCGCATTGTGGTATGAGGTTGCAGGTTCAAAAATCAATTGTAACCTTCCGCATGGACACCGGCAGGGCGTTAGGATGATGCACGGCTGGACACACATTCCCTTGGGCTGACACACGGTAAGCTTATAAATACACTGCCTGCGCACCACCCAAGGGTTGTCCATGGTGTTGTATGTCGGGTCTTGATTCTGTGTGGGTTGCTTGTGGCTGTTGCTCGTGGTTGTTCTGTTGATCTCCCCAGTCTGGCATATCACACACAGGTGCCGTTTGCGATTGTTGCTCAAATGGTAGAGTCTTCAGGTCACATGTCATACATCACGGGTTCGAGTCTGGCTTGGGACTTTGGGGGGTTTTCTTGTCCAGTTTGGCCTGTCATCTCTTCAAAAAGAACACATAGTTCCCTGTACATAGTACTGCACATATCTGGCCTTCGGGCACATACATCTCGCTATACAGTTACACAGAGCACACATAGCCTTCGGGCAGATACAAAACACATGGCCCTATGGGCTCATACAAACATACATAGCCTCTGGGCACATACACATGCACGCAACTATGCTACTGGGCTGGGGGGTCTATCAGGTGTATGAAGGGGTCTACTCACGCATGGCTTAGCTCTAGGGTAGGGTAGGGATATAAGTCGCTCCGGCTAGTCTGAGTTCCGCCTAGTCTTGGGTAAGCTAGGGGAAGGACAGGAGGATGTGTCCACGGGCGCTGGCCTGCCTTGCTTAGGTAATCCTGCTGGGTAGACTCTCTGAATTGGGCCTGTAGAAGATTGCATGAGCCTGGCATCCGAAGGTCCCATACGGCAAGGTTTGTCCGCTTCCACTTGCATTAGGGCTGGGAGGTTGGCCCGGCCTTTGTCACTGCTGTCTGGTCCAAGTTGCCTTCAATACTGGTAGGGTGATGGTCCCGAGTGTTGGTCACACTGAGGTAGGATAGTAGGGACAGGGGGTGTGCTAGGAGTATTAACTGGGGATGGGTAGGGTAGGTGGCCTATCCTGTCAGGACAGCCATTGGCTCCACTACCAACAATCACCGCGGGTCTGGTCCTTGGCCTCTACAACACCCTGGGCTTGAAAAAAAAAAAAAAAAAAAAAGAAGAAGAAGAAGAAGAAGAGCCCAGCCAGTCCACGGTGGGAAGCCACCTATGACAAATTTGATATTGGAGAGCACAATGGCTGGTGTAGATTAAACGACAGTAAGCTGTGCATGAGAACTTATTGAAATCCCCTCACTGCAGGGGTGAGTCCCCGATCCACCAATCGATTACTACTTTGGAGTTGAGTGGTGCACTATGGCAAGACCTGTATCCACCTGTAACTGTGTAGTTTTGTTCCCTGGATCATTTCCCAGGCTCGGGGAAAGGGGAGTTGACTAATTGGAGGGTTCACAGACAAGGAAATGTTGTCTCTTGTCTCCTATGGCCCAGATTCACATGACTTGCGACCATGAAAGGCGGCAATTCAGATCTTCCTTTCTCTTGAGTTTGGACCCTCTGGCACCTGACATGCCCGATTCATAGGCTTGCAGCAGTGCCTGCCCGCCTAGTGTGTGTTAATCGGTCATGCTCAAATGGGATGACACAGTCATCTGTTTGGATGTCGGGGTCATTCCTTAGGGGCGGGTGCCACTCCAGAGGCATGACGTCCTTATCTATCTTTTTTTCTTGTTTTTTCTTTTTTTTCTTTTTTTTCTTTTTTCTTTTGATCATTTGATTTGTAAAAGCTGGAAAACGGGTCCAGCATCCCTGAATGGTGAAGACTGTATATTTCTACTGCGTATCCTAATCGTGTGTGTTCTGTATTATTCAAAATCTAAACACAAAACCCTAACGATGATCGCACAAATGATCCAGCCACCAAACCCTAACAAAGATGTGACGTATCTGTTCTGTATCAGTCAAAATGTAATCATGAAACCCTAACTCTGATGTACTCTGTGTGATTTTTACCAATCAATACAAAACTCGAAACTCAATCAATGATGTGATACGTGCAATCCGGACGTCGAGTCCAGCCATGCAATAACGTGTGAAACTAACGCAACACCCATTATCCAATGATAGCAGGGGCATTGATTACTTCTCTACGCTAGGGAAGGATTGGCCTCCTGCAAACTAATCCCTAAACAGCCCAATCAGCACTCCATTGATGATTGACATTGCGGGCCGGGCAACATCAATCACCATCGGCTATCCTACTCCGATCCTTTGCCGGTCAACGAGGAGCAGTCCCATATCGAGGTTGAAGGGGGGAAATATACTAAACCATTTTTCCATGTCAACCCCAATCCCCACCACGTCTGCTTGCGACATCTCTCCCATGATGCTAATGATGATCTCCGATGCACGGACACCACTTTCTGCACCAGTGCTGCCATGATCGTCACTGTCGGCGTCGTCATTGTTGTTGTTGTAGTTGCAGTTGTTGTTGTTGTTGTAAACCCCAGTACCCCCCACGTCCGCTTGCGGCATCTCTCCCATCCTGCTGATGATGATCTCAGATGCGCGGACATCGCTATTTGCCCCGCTGCTACCGTGGTCGTCACAGCCGTTGTTGTTGTTATTATTGTTGTTGTTGTTGTTGTTGTTGCCCTTGGTATTGTTGGTGTTGTCGCCGCAATTGTCTTTGCCGTCATCCAATCAACCCTCCACCCAGTCATCCATGTCGCTCTTATCGCCCATCTCTCGCGTTCCCTGTCGAGCCTCTAGCTGGTTGTGTAGATTGCGGCCCATTATAAAGAGGGCTTTACAAACACCCATCCTATCATTCGCCCTCCTCCAGTCGATGTAGGCGTCAAGCCGGGGATCCGGCCCCTCCTCCAGCTCCCACATGATGTCTAGCATCTCCTGGATCCTGCCTGCTAACCACTGCTCCATTGAGATCACCCCCCCATCCATCTCCTCCCCCTCCTGCCACCGCAGCATGAGCATCCCCACTATCGTCCGCAGCTGCTTGCATCCCTCGTCTAGTGTGATAAGCCATTCCTCCGCTCGATGTTGTAGCTCCCCCACCGAATCCATCTCTCGCCCAATTAGCTGCGCCACTCACACGGTTCTTCTGAACACTTTTCAATCCACGGCTGGCGCTACCCCTGTACACGTGTCACGGGACATCCACATCTCCAAACAACAGGTGCCACGTGGCAAAACACCACTTGCACCTATCGGGCACGTGCGCAGGGCCAGCAGCAGGGGAGCTGTTCTCCCCAAGCGCTGGTCGAGCCGGGGCAACCCAGCCTTACCGGTCGACCGGCTTCATAGTTTCTCCCGTACCGGTTGGTTTCTCGCATTCCTTAGTTGTTCCTCTTCTTTCCTTGAGACTGAGAAAGCACCCTAGGAATCCCCTATCGTTAAACCACCAGTTCACCCGAAGCAGAATACTGCTCTTACCGGTTTACGCAGTCAGAGCATTTCGATTCGGGAGGCCACTTTGAAAAGGCACAGTTGCAGGCATGGGAGCCTTGGAAAGTAGCTTTTTCAACTTAAGCTGGTGTGAAATCGTGGTTTAAGATCCCCCTCCTGACCCATGCTAGCTAGCAAGAATCCTTGTGGAGTAATAGAGTTGTGACATTTTCATCGAGGATAACAGGATTCCAAAGGAGTGGTTGCCTCCAAATGCTGTGCCATCTAACAGGAGGTCGAATAAGAGGGAGGCCTACATTGGGTCAACTAGGACCCATTTGGCTTGAGTTTAATGGCTACCATCCCTGTTATCCCCTTGGTGACGCGGGATAGACCAGTCAGAGTTAGTTAGCCATTGCAAAGCATGTACTAACCTAGATGGGTCGGAAGGGGTAGCAGATTTTTCCATGGGATGTCAACACTCGCTGTCGCAACACATGGTGCTGCTGTGCTCCACATGAGATGTCTCTTGGTACTGCTGCTGCAAATTTTCGCTAAGCTGCTTCTGCTTCGTCACATACTGGGGCTGATGCTATTGCCGTAGCATTGCATATTGCTGTCGTTGCAGTTGCTTCTGCTGCTGTTGGTGCTGCTGTTGCTGTTGCTGTTGCTGTTGCTGTTGCTGTTGCTGTTGCTGTTGCTGTTGCTGCTGCTGCTGCCGTTATTGTTTTTGTTCCTACTGCTGCAGCTATGGCTGTGTCTGCTGATGGTGCTGCTGTTGCTGAAGCTTTTGCATCTGCTGCTACTGCTGCTGTCGTTGCAGCAAAGGCTCATGCTGCTGTTGGTGTTGTCTGAGCAGGTCTGATGCACTGTACCCTCATGCCTGTGGACTGTTGGTGAAGCTTTTGCACCTTCTGCTACTGCTGCCGCGTTGCAGTAAAGGCTCACGATGCCGTCCCTGTTGTCTGAGCGGGTACACTGATGCCTGTGGACTGATACTGTCACTATGATGAGATGTGAGCAGGAGGTGATGGTTCTGTGTACTAAGAGTCTGTTCTTGCCCCTGTTCTAGAAAAGCCTGCGGTTGAGCCTTCTGGGTTATTTCAAGCTGATGTGCTCGATCCCGTGGAGCCAGCCCAGCGCCCTTATTCCCCTGGTTTGCCAATTGCCAAACTGCTACCTGCTGCATGGACTGTTCGTCTCTTTATTCAAGCTGTTGCATTTGTCCTATCTCAGGTAGATGGCCTGACTCCCTTGCCATCCCTCCTGAGGGTGTTTACAGGCTTGTGCTTGCACAGGACTTGTCTGAGGTGATTCCGTTAGCCATATCCTTTGCCCCTACCCGTCTATTCCACTATGATATTTCCGCATTTTTAGTTGCAAACGGCACCATGCCGCAGTTGCCTCAAGAAAAGAAAGAAAAGAAACAACTATGTCTCAGTCAAGGATTGAGTTTCCAATGGGCAAAAAAATGCAGTAAATGCAGTTTTGTTGTGGTGGCAGTTTGGAACGTGCAAAGAAAGAAAAATAGTGGCATTGTTTTTTGCCTTTTTGAACTCAGGCCCTCTGCACACCACTGCCCACCCGTGTAGTTATGATATCCGCGCTTATTAGAAAGTGTCATGCCTCTTTTATTGCCGTTCCAAACTTGGCTCGTGAATGGCGTGCAGGTACATGTTTTTTTTGACGGAAAAAAAAAAGAAAAAAGGAGAGGAAGAAGAATTTGGCTCAAAAGAAAAACTAACACAGGATACAGCTGAGAGCGTTGCTATGATCAGGCCAGCAGACCTTCAGCAGGCCTAGGGCAATTTTCCACTTGTCCAATTCTTCATTACTGACTGTCAGATTTGAAGGTCCATGGCCAGCAACAAAGACTCTGGGTCAATGGGGATGCCTGTGGAATGTGCCATATGTAGACTGTGCAATAACAGGCACTCATTTTTCCTCTTGCTTTCTGGAAATCGTTGAACGCACCCCTTAGAGGAACAGCTAGCCCATGCCCCATTCCTGTTTAAACCACCTGTACCTTTCACCGCTTGAAAATGAAAGTTACTCCGGTATATTCGGAAGCCAAGCGGGAAAGGGCAACCGTTGATAAATTTCATCAGTGACCCCTTTTTCATTTCGGGCCTCCGAAACTGCCCACGGCTGATGTATGGGCCAAGTACAGGTGGTTTAAGGGACGCTGAACCCAATTTACAGCAGGTGCAGCTTCCCCAATAGACTGGAGCCATCACAGTTTTGCGGACTTCGCATATCACCTTCGAAAGTGGAGTTCCCAGCTGAGAGGGCCGAAGGGTAATAACGAGGGGTCCTCGCTCAACTTGCGGAGGACGGCCGTGACAGGTTCACGGCGTCAACAACGCGAGCATTGACTTCGTTCGTAAGGACGGGTCACTGCGCCGGCACTCTAGAGGAGGACACGTGTTCATTGCCACGCGTCAATCCTCTGCCACCTGGAGTGGTGTGCGGACCAAGGGGGTACGTCAAGACAGACCTCACACCCTGCTGTTTCGTTATCCTGGGCACAAAGAGCCAGGGGAACCTTTCAGACAAAAACTCCAGAAATTAAACGTCAGGCTCCTTAGGCGCAGCCTCTCCAGAGTCCATTAGGAAACATTCCTACAGTCAGAGCCTTTTTCTGTCGAAGTTTTTCAATCCATCGGAATGCAAGGTCGTTGATACAGGTGGAAAAAAGGCAATGGTAAAAGCATATCCTATGAATAAACTAGTTGAAAGCATACTTGCAAGTGCACGTCGTGCGCGAGTTTCCCGACGTTCCGCGCACGCGCCCCACCATTCCCGCGCGGCGCACGAGGTGTGCAGGGAACGGCCCGAGCCCCTCCCCCCCCCACCCAAAAAAAAAGGCGGGGGTCGAAACGGCACATTGGAGGCCCCCCACCAAAATTGATGCCAAGGCCAAAAAAAAAAATTAGGCCCGCGTTCAAGGCCGAACCGCGATGTTTTGAATTTTTTTAACCTGTTTGTATTGTGTGTGGGTGGGCTTGGCTGGGCCTCTTGGGTAGGTTTCTGGTCGGCCACGGCCATTCCTGCGAGGAGTGCCGTTGCCATTTCAAGGAGGAGTTGCCGCCGTTCTCAAGTGCCGCCCCGTGCTGAAGTGCTGCCGTGCTACCGTGCTGCCTTGTGAGGGAGGAGCTGCCGCCATCGTCCGGTGAGTATCACCGGCCTCGACCTCCCCTTCATACTCCTCCCTGCCTCCTCTGCATGCTTCTCCTCTCCTTCCGCTCATCCTCCTCCTCCTCCCCTACCTCGTCACCCTCGTCGCCCTCCTTCTCCTCCTCCTCCTCCTCC
>BFEA01000169.1:2467989-2478032 GCA_003427395.1 Chara braunii | reverse complement strand
AAGGAGCCTGTTTTTTTTGTTCGACCTTTTCTCGATTTTTGTTTGTCATCCTTGCGCAGGGGTCATGTTGATCTATAGGGGCATGTAGGGCTTGATGCGCACGGGCCGTTAGGGCTTGATGTACTGGGCACTTTAGGGGTTCATGTACTGTTTTTTTCTCCCTCCACCTCCTCTTCTCCTCCATCTCTACTCTCCTTCATCGTCCTCCAGGTCCTACTATAACCCCCTATCTCCTCGCCATATCCCCTCTGCTGGAAAACGCTGGAAATACCGCTCGTTTTTTTTTTCCGTTGTTTACTGTTCCTGGACTCGGTGCTCGCCATATCCCAGTCTCCCCGCCATATCCCCACTTTCATCTCTCTTCCATGCCTCCACCTTCGTCCGCCACCTGTCCATCTTTCCTCCATCTCTCCTCCATCTGTCCTCCATATACCCTCCACCTTCACTTCTCCTCCATGCCTCCATGTTTGTCCACCTGTCCATCTTTCCTGCATCTTTCCTCCATCTGTCTTTCATATACCCTCCAACTTCACCTCTCCTCCATGCCTCCACCTTTGTCCTCCACCTGTTCATCTTTCCTTCATCTTTCCTCCATCTCTCCTCCATTTCTCCTCCACCATCCACCTTCATTTCTCCTCCATGCCTCCACCTTCATCTCTACTCCATGCCTCAACCAGGTGCAACATCATCTCTCATCCATACCTCCACCTTTCTCCTCCATATCCATCTCCCCTCCACCTCCGTATCCCGCCCTCTCCCCTCCACCTCCGTATCTCGCCCTCTCCCCTCCATCTCTCCTCCATATCCCCATCTCCCTCTCATATCCCCTCCACCTTCATTTCTCCTCCATTCACCACCTTTCTCTTCCATCTTTCCATCTCTCCTCCATCTCTCCTGCATCTGTCGTGCATCTCTCCTCCATTTGATTTCAAGGCAGACAACATACCCCCTTTTGTTTTTTTCTTTGTTTTTGTTATATTATTAATTATTTTTATAGTTCACTTACCCTGCAGATTCAAGGGAGACTTCCGAAGACAGCGATTGCTGGCAATTGTTGTTGTTGTTGTTGTTGTTGTTGTTGTTGTTGTTGTTGTTGTTGTTTTTTTTTTTTTTTTTTTTTTTTTTTTTTTCTTAGTTCATCCTGTTTGACCAGCCGTGTTGAAAGGGGGCGGTGGTTGTGGAGGAGTCTACGGTGGGAGGGGGAAGGACACAGAGTCTGGTGTGGGTGAATTGGGGATGTAATGGGGACTATGGCTGATTTGGTGGTGCTGCCCATTTTTTATGTGTGCAGGTCGCAATGACGAGCAACTAGATCACCGCCGACATGGTCAAGGAGAGATTTGATCAAGGAGCAGCACGTTCGGACCCCTCATACCACCTAAAAAAAAAAAAAAAAAAAAAGTGTCCCGCATGGCTCTGCACGGTGCGGTACACGTAGCGCACGTCCCCGCACATTTCCACACCTGCACAACCATCCCCCGCACGGATCTCCGCACGAATCTGGTCAGTGCGGGTGCGGAATGTGCGGAGATCAAGCACCTCCCGCACGCCATACTGCGCACCGCACCGCACAAATGTGCGGCTCGTGCGGTTGCAAGTATGGCTGAAAGAGATGCGGTATATCAAACCCATGCTAACAACTAGGTATTTCACGATGATGCTGCATATAAGTCAACCAGTGATAAAGTAAAATGGATAAATAAACGTCTGGCTTACTTCAAGGGAAGCAACGAAGCAGCAATAGAGGATTTTCTCATCCAATTGGTCAATTCCACAATTTTCACGGTACTTTGTTTGCATGTTTCAGATTAAAAAATCATAGAAGAGTGGAAGAAATTACGTTGTGATCGATCTGAAGTACGAACTTATCCATGGTCCCCGTTAAGACAAAGACCAAATGAAAAAAGGAACTGACTAATGGAAGAACACTACTGGGTGGAGTTTAGACACATCCCTATCAAAATTCAAGCAACATTTATATATGATTTTGGAAAGAATCACGAGATTGTTGATTTTATCGAGCCGCTCCTTGCTTATGTTGCAAGACGGGATGATTACTTGATGTTGGCTTTGAACCATCCTCCTAATCAACCGTTCGTTATAGATGACATCATTCCATATCGGGTGGGAGGTAAGGAATACCATATACACACAGCGCACAAACTTCACCCCTGGTGTATCCGTTGCAAATCATATTGTCACCTGTGTAGAGATCCCAACTGCTCGCAAAATCCGGCTCGTAAAAATAGAATTACGAGAAGAGTCTAAGCAGGGATCCATTTTGTACTAACATGTGGAGGACGGTGGACCCAGGCCATGAAGGATGGTTCTACATGGAAAGCACATCCAAGGGGGTACCATCAAGAGGTTGGATGTGGGAGAGTCAAGGAGAACCAAATTGGGATACCAAGCCCCCAGGTCACTGGGTTCCTCCTTAGTCGCCCATCAAGCCACTCCATCCTTCATCGGAAACAGACTCTCCCCCGCCACCTACAAATGAACCTCCTGACCCTCCTCCTATCAAGCTTGTACAACAAAAACAACAGGGAGGCATAATCTCTGAGGGAGAAAAAACAAAGACAAAAGGTACAAACAAACAATGGAGGCCTAAGACCCTTCCTGATCCACAACCACAACTTTACCTTCCCACAGGAGATCAAAACAAGTAAAGGATAAAATCCACAGAAAAGGTAAAGGAGGGAACTGATAATGAGGATATCGAGGCAATGAACTTTCCTGCTGCACTATTGTTGAAGGACCAGGGGGTGTGTGTTTCAAGCACATCAGATACAGTGGCAAAAGGGGAAGGAACCATGGCAGCAACAACATCAGATAACTTGCATCCTTCCCCTCCACTAACCACATGAGGGTCCAATTACACCCAATGGTTACTCTTGCCCACCCAACACAAGACTTATTGTTTTCACAGCGAATAGCGGATGAGGACAGGGAAGATTTGATGGTGATTACAACACCATCTCCATCGCTGGAAATGGGGGAACAACCTCAGGAGGAATCTGAGCAGAGAAATCAGATCTTAATCATGAAACCATCCATTAAAAAAAAAGAAAAGCAACTTGTAAGCAGGAAAACCATAAAAAGTGTTAAAACTGCAAAACACTTTAAATCTTACAGAAAAAAAGGCAGCCCCCAATAGTAGTGAATCAGACCACAATGATGACTCAGATAACAGCAAATGCGAAGATACACGAATCCCGGAAGTACCCCAAGAGGTAGTAAATGTGGGACGGATAGAAAATGTCTCTCAGGAATTCGGGAAACTACAGTCTGGAAAGAAGTCATGGGATAGGCATGAGGGTGAAGTGGATGACCCCTTCCATGAGGCATTTGGTCCCGCTCATATGGAATATGTTTTATCCATCTCAAATACAAAAATTGAAAAAAGGCAAATCAACATGTCTCCAGATGAACCAGAAGATCTAATTCCATAAGACCAAAAACTCGATCAATTGACAAATTGGTTTCTTATGAGATTGAAAGAAGAATCAGGTTCTTAATCTACAGAATTCCAGGACAATGCACACACTCAATTATTAAATATATTAATGAGCAGTCCAAGTCTATGTACGGTAGTCCAGAAAGGACTACTAGAGGGGGTTCAGTGGAAAGAGGTAAGCCAGAGACTTTTGAACATTGTACAAAAGTCATTTTTTACCTCTAAATTAGTTTCAAGAAGTGCCCAAACAGGAAAGGAATGTTCAATATATAACTTGGAAACGCAAGGAGTCTTGAGTCTAACCGCAAGGCCAGTGCAGTCAGTGGGGAAACTGTCAAAGGCGACTAAAAAAACTATTCCTAATGAAAGTCGGTCTGTATTTTTTTATCGAAAACAGCTAGCACTGTCCCCACAGAGTTCCCTAACTGGGGCCATTAGGGAGAAAAAACGATAAGGACGATATAAATGTCAATAAAAACAAAAACGTCACACCTCTGAAATATTCTCCAGAAACTCTAGTAATTCATCATAACAAAATACAAGAAGGAGAACAGGATCCAGGGAAACTGCAGAAGCTTCGTCATCTCTAAGAGAGGGGTCAGGGGTGTAGAATGCAGTTCCCCAAGGGAAACTTGGTAATCCCAGTCTGAAAAAAGGGAGGCAAATGGGAGGTTGGTCTTTCTCTCATTGGTCAAACACAATATGGGGGGGTGACCCTGCGACGATGGACCACATATGTGGATTACCAGACTGCAGGAGACAAAACCTTCAAAAGAGATTTTCATTATTTTCTCACAAAACATTATGACCCTGGCTCACAAGCGACATTGACCTACATAGGGGAAAAGACATATATGCCCAAGAGAGACACGTTTATAAGATTTGATGAGAACAATGAGGTAGGCTAAAATGGTTTTCTCACCAGGTTTTATTGGATCTCCAATTGCTTAAGATTAAAGCTAATGCAGTATGATCCATAACAGAGATTTCTACTTTCCTGGGGACAGTGCTACGACAAGGAATTCTACAATCCTCATCAGAATTAGAACCAACCAGTTGGGTGAGGCTGTGAAGCCTATCGCAACATGTATCGGTTAATAGGGACTTGTTGAACCAGTAATGGATGCACTACATGCACTTATGAGAAGAATCCTGTGTGGCGTCGTGCTTCTCAAATTGCGGATTTGGACCTTCGATCCCTTAATGTAAATGGATTGGCTTCGGCAGGCGTGGAAAAGAGACAGACCATCATGGAACAACTCAAGGGAGTGGGGGGTCAGTCGTGGCCAGACCTAATCTGCATCCAAGAAACCCACCTCATGGTTTCAACAGACTATAACAGGGCTCATAATCTGATCTGGCCTCGCCAAAAAATAACATCATACGCCAGACGGAGTGGTAAGGGGGGTTGCTATTTGGATCCCCCCGCATTCTCATGCGGAGATTGTATATTGGGAGGCAGATCAATAGAAGGGGAGATGGATCTCTACATTAGTGATGTTGGAAATAGAATTAGTTTGTGTTATTAATATTTATGAGCTTAATGATCTTCAATGTTGAATTGATTTTTTTAATAACATAAGGATACATATACCTGATGGAATCCTAATTATTATGGCGGGGAACTTCAATGTAGCCCTTGACAGATGGACATGTGAAAGATTCATTTTCCTTATCCTCAATACATAGAAGATAATGAAAGAATAATTTATAAATTGTGTGAATCTTTAAAGTTGTTTGATTCATTTAGGTGTATTAATCTCAAACAACGTTTTTTTTCCTGTATCCATAACAATGGTACTTCACATCCTTCAAAATCAAGGATTGATTTAATTATGCTTTCCGCTTATTTGGACGGGGCGATGCAAGGGGCAACCATTTTTCTACAAACTCCCTGGTCAGGCGCTAACCATAAGATGTGTGCAGTATTTATCTCTTTTAGGAAGAAACCGGATCAAAGAAAAAGTTTTTACAAGTTCAACACCTCTCTCCTTTTCCTTCCAGAATTCAAACAATATGTATCAAATATTTGGAACTTTTGACAAACGACTAAACCACAACATGAATCATACATATCCTGGTTTAATTGTGGTTTAACCTTTTGTCAAAAAAATGTCAAAAATACTATTCAATGATAGTTAAAAAATGTTATAATCAAGAAATACAAATACAAGAGCAATTAATATATTTCGAACAGCAAGATCCTTCGATTGAAAGTCAACAAGTTAAATCTGATATAATCCAAAACCTTAGAAAACAATTACCAGCCTTTGCTCAACATTGTTGGCAAGGACATTTTATCAGAGGGAAACTTACAACACATCAGACTGAAGGACAAATGAACGTCACTTTCTTTGTACTAGCTAAATCTAGAGCAAAAATAACTGTAATTGAGATCATTATTGACCAAAATAAACAATCCATATCTGATATTAAATCTCCTATCTCGTCTGCAGGGAATCTTAAGATGACATATGTCTTCTTCAAAGAACTTTTTACCTCAAACAAAATAATAGAAATATGGAGGAGGATGATAATATGATGACGGACTTCCTCAATCTCTTAACTGACTCTCTATCTCCATAGCAAAGAACATATTTAGAAAGATCGATTACAAAAAATAAAATTTGGACAGCATTACTACAAATGGAGGAAGGGAAAACACCAGCCATAGATGATTTTCCTAAAGAATCTGAGAAAGAATGTGGACTACACTATCAAATGATTTAATGTAATTCTATACACGAGTACAATAATTGGGTCAGACAGGTGAATTGGTGGGACAAGGGATTCTAACGTTACTTTACAAAAAAAGGAGATAAAACTAATATTAGAAATTATCATCCTATCATATTACTAAAAATAGTCTACAAAATATTACCCAAAGCTATAACCAACATGATGATCCCTATTTTGCCTGATCTTATCCATCCTTCCCAAACCGGGTTCATAAAAGGACGACATATACAATACAATATTCTTCTTATCAATGAAATGTTGAAACTCTCAAGACAATCTCACTTGAAAGCCGCCTTTATTTTTATAGATTTTGAAAAAACTTATGATCATGTGGACTGACATTTTTTTATACTTGCTTAATGAAAATGAATTTTATACGTTTATTTCGCCAATGGGTCAATATTCTACACTCCAATGTAACAACCAGGATCTAAGTGAGTGGTCTTCTCTCCCCTGAAATTAAACTGCAAAGATCAGTACGTCAAAGAGACTCTATAGCACCATTTCGTTGTCTCATAATCATGGAAGCACTTGCAGTCAATCTAAGATCTAACCAAAACCTTCAACATCTGCAAATTGCGGGGATATCTGAGGATGCGATTCCCATTAGTTCTATGTTTGCATATGACCTCACTGTAATATTGGAAGCTTCACAAGGAAATATGAAAAAAATTAAAACACTCATGAATAAGTTTGTTAAAATATCAAATATGGTAATTAACTTGGAAGTAAGACACAAGGATTGTGGATTCACTCAAATGGGATTAGACCCCCATAATTACCGATGATTAAATGGTTGTCACTGGAGGCACTCATCAGAGTGTTAGGGGTATCCCTCACTGCTCAAGGTAAATCATTCATCAATGATGAATGAATCTTTCGCCCAACTTTCGATAAAATGAATCGATGGAAAAATAAACACGCATCAATCTTTGGTAGATTATTAGCTATTAACAATGTTGTGTTAGCATCTATATGGTATAAGTCAGCGATCTGGTTACTTGGAAAAACCGCCGCCAAAGCCTTAAAGAAACTAATAACATCATTTCTATGGAGAGAGGATCATGACACACCTACAGTAATTCCAAGAGTAGCTTGGCTAACCCTTATACAACCAAAATCAAGAGGGAGATTAAGTCTGTTAGATTCAGATCTTCAGAGTCAAGCATTGTCACTTCAGTGAGTCAAAAAATTAATTTTTGAAACAGAACTACCATGACTCTCTTTTGTCCTTGAGCAAATCAAAAGGCTTGTCCCCTCCTCTACAGAGAGTATGCATCCACTTGCATGGTTGGAGGATAGATATTGGAGTATCCCACACCCCGATTTCTCATTGCAAGAAGGAGTAAGAGGTGAATCCAGAAAAGATTTGATTTTAGACAATTTTTTGTCTTCCTTGCTGAAATCATGTAGAAAATTGTCACTACCTGATAAACCTTTTTCTTCAAGATATAAAGAAATTTTACGTCAGCCCCATTTTGGTAATAAGTGGATAATTGATCAGCATGGATGTATCTTTAATAATTTTTCCTCAGCTTTGACCACTTGGGTGAAAAAGGGAATAGTAAACGACCAAACGCAAGACCGGCATCGAGTGCATGCCCCTGTCCAGGAGGGGGGATCTTCCATCGCTGCTGCTCCGGTGCCAGCCTTTTTCCTGCAGTACCCCTTCGTCATCCCCCCCCCAACTTGGGAGTGTCCGGTGAGGCGGCGAAGTGACCGCTTGACTGTTGTGATAGTTATCGGGGACGAGGTGAAGCGGCCTTTGTGGTTTTCGGTGGTCGTTGTGTGGGGGGTGGTCATTGCTCTAGCAGTCTTCGCTGCTTTGTTGGCTGTTTTTGCCATTTGTGTGTGTGTATTCGTTGCCATTGTTGTAGCATCCCGGTGTCGTTAGGTTCTGATCGCAAAGTTGAGATCGTGCTTGTTGGGTGTTGTTGAGGCAGTGATGGCCGGCCAGGGATTCACTGCCAAATTGTATGGTGACGTTGGCGGGTCGTCAGGCTATTACGAAGCGGGGGGCGAGGTGTCCGAGTGCACACAGGCGCGCTCCGATGGAGGATACCCGCCCCTATCATGGTCGTACTCGCCGCAGACGGGATGCAATATCATGCCTGGTGAAATGCAGTTGACCCATCTATCTCACAATGTGGCCATTTCCACGCACGCATCTGCGACGAGCGCCTTTGGCCGACCTGCAATGCCTCCAAGCGCAGCGACGAGCTCAAGGCAGCGGACATACAACATATCGGCCAGTGGGCAGGGGGGGTCAAGTGCCACGGGTGCAGGCAATTGGGGTTCTTCGGAGTCCGCGCGTGAGGCTCCCGGGTGCAACCAACGCTCTCCGGCTATGCCCACATTCTCGTCGATTTCCGCTCGCTTCGGCTCGACAAGAGACAATGCAGTTGAGGGGGTCCCATCTCCCAATCTTGGTCTGCAATCACCGCAACGACGTCTACCTCAAGGCGGCCACCAACCCTGCCTGCGGCCTGCAGGGGTCACCGTGCAGCCGGCATTCCACCCTCAAGGGTCGCTGCAGAGAGTGGGAGGTGACGGGCACTTGTCCGAGGGGGAATCCAGGAACACGCATGTCACAACACCCCCGCCAATGAGGGGGAGTCGTGCGTCCGGGGTGGAGCGAATTGACGCAGCAGGGGAGGGATATATGCATGATACGGGCGGTCAATGGGAGTTCGGAGGGAATGGGTCAGAGGATGGGGGTGGCGGTGGTAAAGATGCCGCATCCGGCGCATCAGGATTGACGGTCGGCACAACGGGGACGCCTTCTCAAGAACGAGCACCGACGAATATCATGCCTCCTTCCAGCGGACAACACCGGAAGGCGCCGACGCCATCAGCCCCGCCGAAAAAGAACAGTCCTTGGACATTGGAGGAGCGAGTGAAGCTGGCGACGGTGGCGGCAGAGGATGACGCGTTGATGGCTGACGCGGAAGGTCCTCAAAGACACATGACGAGATGTAGAAGATGGCAGCGGACCGCGGACCCGATGAGGGAGGAGGGGTACTCCAGGACAGGGGAGGATTGCAGAAAGAAGTGGGCCGAGCTTGTGAAGAAGGTGAGGGAGATCCGCGATGCTTGTGAGGGGTCAGGGCAACAGTCATATTTCGATTTGACGACGGACGAGCGGAGGAAGAAAGGAGTGTCGCTAACGTTTGAGAAGCAGCTTTGGGATGCCATGGAATGGTATAGGTTGAAGGCATCGGTGAAATGCGACAACACCTTGGCATCTGAGGATTTGAGAGGGGGAGGGTCAGTGCCGGGTAGTGAGGGGGGATCGGAAGGCGGGGGGACAGATGTTTCCGATGGCAGTGCAAAGACTCGTAGGACGTCGTCGGGGAAGGCACGTGGAAGGGAATCGGCGGCGAATGTACACTGGGTGGCATCGGCTATGGAGGATTCAACGAGGGCTGTCTGCGACCGTGCGGCCGGCACGCTCGCGCGCGCAACTACTGAAGGTGCCAGCATGATGGGCGCCCGCATGGGCGAGATGGCGACGGGAATAGGGGCGGTTGCTAGGGCGATGCAGCAAGGGAACGTCGTTCTGGAGATGCTGGTTGGAGTGAAGGCGGGGAGAGGGTCTCAACGTGGGAGGGGGGTGGATGAGGGGGCTGAAACGGACGCCTCGTCGAGGTAGGGCGCCGATTTTTCGGAACGGATCGTGGAAGGGGTTGAACCGTAGTGGAGGAGACCGCTTTTGTGCACCCTTCGGCACCACCGTATCCATAGGACAATCACAACAAAACAGGAAAAAAAAAAAAGAATGTACGTTTCGACCACCACGCAATTATATAAGAAAACGAAAAAAAAAAAAAAAAAAAAAAAAAAAAAA
>BFEA01000169.1:2427596-2452697 GCA_003427395.1 Chara braunii | reverse complement strand
AAAAAAAAAAAAAAACAACAACAACAACTACGTCAGACTCCAGAAAAATTCAGAAACAAACCCCCCCATCAATCCTCTTTACCACACTCCGGCAAGACTTACTGCAACAGAGCCACCATCTCCGCTGCTGCTATGCCCTATTTCTGTTCTACGAGCTAGCCCCTTTACTGGTTGAACGCTTGTTTCCCAGCCATCATAGTCCACAAGATAAGAATGTTGATACTGCGAGAGCTACCTCTTCGCCCAACAAATGAGTGCTAGAACTAACTGTTGAAGACCTAGTAGACCCCAGCATCAATGATGACCTCTCCCGATGAGTCCTAGAACCCCATGGCTTTCAACCTCTTCCTATGAGGCAATCGACAACAGACAAAACAACAATACTCCATGGCCAACAGTGGCCACCAACTACATGCCAACTCTGGTGTACCAAACTCAATGGTGATGGTGGGAAAAAGTCAGGGAAGTCTGAAAGGGGGTGGAGAGGGATCGATGGGCTGAAGTTTGCCCAATCTTGACAAGGCCTACTGGGCGCTGCCAGCCATTATGATCCAGCAGGCTGAGCCTTTCCACATGGCCATGTTAACCTGCGGGTGTGTGAAGGATAGCTGGGATTGCTAGAATAGGTGGGTAATGTGCAGGTGTTGCAATCAGCAGGTTATGGATTCTATTATGATCAGCCTCATGCCCCCCTATGAGCGCACCTGTCTACAGCATGACACTGTGCACACTTATCCCCCCTGCAAGTGCAGCTAGGCTGATATGGAGTGGGTCAGTGGATAGTATGTTGGGGTTGTGATAGGCAACCTCCTGCCTTGTGGAGTGTGCACTTTTTGAGGCCGGGGTCCTCACAGTCTACCCGGAGTAACCGAACCGAACATGCTGAGAACCGGGCTCAGCGTCCCTCATGTGATGATGATGGTGATATAGTAATGATGGACTTCTAGTGATTCTTAGAAAAGTGTAAGATAGTAATTCCGATGATGATGATAATGATGATGAGGATGATGATGATGATGGTGGTGGTTAGTATGTAAAAGAGACTATGCTATATGAACGGTTCTAAGCACCTCCTGAAGCCCACCGCAGTTTTCCAAAAAACTCAAGTATCTAAGGGATTTCCAACAGATCCTAACAAAGCTCACCAAAATTGACTTATTCTCTGACAAACTCAACCAGGCCTCATGCCCCCTAACTGCTAGGTTACAGAGCAGCGCGACTCACTCCAGCTTCGGCCAGTGTCGTCCTGTCCTTTAGGATGCCTCCCGCATAGCATCCCTAGATCTCTCTGCAAGGCCTCATGCCCTCACCTTCGGCAAGCTACAGGGCATCACTCCGGCTCCGGCCAGCGTCATTCTGGCATTGGACAGCCACGAATCCTGAATATAACAGTCTAAATCCAGTGCAGCTTCGTACAACCCACCGGCAAACCCTCAGAGACCTGAGAAATTCTTCAAACTACCAGGCATAACAGAAGAAATCCGATCCAAGAAGCTTCCCAAAGTCACCGCACAGAGAAACTTCCCCCTGCCCCCTGTAACATGCTGCCACCGTCGAGGAAAACCTCCTCGGCCCCAACCTCGAACAAACCCCCTCCTCCCCCCCTTCCGCAAAGGCAGCCAATTCTCTCCTAGAAGATACCTTCGCCTTCCCCTTGTCCCTATCTGCCCCCGCCGAGGTTGAAGGCGACCAACTCTCCCACCCCGGCCCCAGACAAGGACAAACCACAAATCGGCCCCACCCCCGACAAGGCAGCCACCTCCCACCTCGCAGCGCCCCTGTAGAGCAAGGCTCCCCAATACCACCCCCACCCTTCCCCCAAGAGTCCCAACCGTGACCACAGAAGCCCTATCCCGATTGAAGCACATCTATCAGATCGAATCCCTAAATTATATGGTAGAACTGGAAATTTCTAAAAATTATGATGGAGAGAGAGGTAGATGAGATGTTTTTTTTTTTTTTTGATTTGCAGATGGTGATAAACATCATCCTGAAGATGATGATGATAACGACTTAACTCACCTGCTGATGTGAGAGGCAAACAAAGCCTTGAACCGCAACGCCTAATGATGACAAAATGATGCTGATGATAGTAATGACGGAATGATGATGTTGATCGTACTGAAGAACAGTACCAAACGCACCCTATGATTGCAATTGATGATGCTGATGATGATGCTGATGATGATGCTGATGATGTTGATGATGTTGATGATGTCGATGATGATGATGCTGATGCTGATGCTGATGCTGATGATGATGATGATGATGATGATGATGACGACGACGCCCAACGCCCTGTGATGACAAAAGGATGATGATGGTGCAACTGACGAACACCTTGGATAATAACCTGGGATGATGTCGATGACGATGATAATGATGATGATGGTGCTGCTGCTGCTGCTGATGATGATGATGATGATGATGATGATGATGATGACGATGATGATGACGACGCCCAGCGCCCTGTGATGACGAACACCTTGGATAATAACTTGATGATGATGATGATAAGGGTAAGCAGCGCCCTATGACGAACAAGCTTCGTTAGCAGCGCTTTATGAAGGTGAGGTATTGATGATGGCAATGATATTGACGTTATGACAATGATGATGATGATAACGAGCAACCTCAGCGGCGCCTTATGAAGACAAGATGGTAATGATCATTATCATGATAAGTACCGTCGATAATGATGCCACCCCTACCTTATATTGGTGACGAGCGGCACCTTGATGATGATGATGATGATGACGCCTGACAATGGTGATGACGCCTGATGCTGACAACGAACCATTACCGTGATGCTGTTGTCGAACCACGCCCTGTTGATAATGATTGTGATAATGACGATGATGACGAGCAGCACCCTGATGATGATGATGAATGATGACGGTGTCCAACCGCCCCCTGATGCTGATGATGGTGATGTCGCCTGAAGATGTGATGACGCGTGATGCTGACGACGAACCCTTACCGTGATGATGCTGCCAAAACACGCCCTGTTGATGATGACGGTGATAATGACGAGCAGCACCCTGATGATGATGATGAATGATGACGGTGTCCAACCGCCCCCTGATGCTGATGATGGTGATGTCGCCTGAAGATGTGATGACGCGTGATGCTGACGACGAACCCTTACCGTGATGATGCTGCCAAAACACGCCCTGTTGATGATGACGGTGATAATGACGAGCAGCACCCTGATGATGAGGATGAATGATGCCGGTGTCAAACCGCAACCTGTTGATGATGATGTCGGTGATGATCAGCGCCCTGTTGTCGATGTCGAGCAGCGCCCTAATTTTGCTGACGCACCCACTTCCTTATGATTGCAGTCGCCACTGCACTCGCACTTCAGTTTACCAAGGGCTGACTCCACTGTACTCCACAGGCGTCGACATAGCCAACGCCTCTCAGGCCATATGCCACGGGCAAAAACGCAGTGGCAATGGAGCGGAACGTAGAACTCCCGGAAGCAAAGAACCAACGGGAGTTAGCCCACCCTGCCACATCAGCCTGTGACGTGGTGTGGACAAGCGCCTCCGGTCACCTGCGCATGCGCAAAGCGCCTGGTCGAGAAAGGAGATGGTCGCCATCACTGCCACGCACCTTCACCATGGCCTATCCGTGCGGTCCCCCAACCCTCGGTGGGGCGCAGCGCTCCCGGTAGCGCTGCACCCCGGACTTAAGAAAAGGAAGATTAATTCGGATTTTGAATCTTCCTTGTGGAGTGTGCACTACCCTTGCTAGCCCAGTCTAGCCCAGTCTATCAGATGGATGGCAACGACGATTCTGGAGGGCGAGCCCCGTTAAGTTGGTCCCCGCGTTGAAGGCTCCATCTATTGGTGGGGAGCTACACCTGCTGGAAATTGGGTGCACTCTTTTCCGGTGGAGGCAGGGAAGTGATAGAGGGAGAAGCAGGGAGGGTGGGGGGTGATGGGGGAGGGGGAAATTTTCCTTACGTCAGTGTGGTCATCTTAATCATCATCTTCATTATCTTCATCCTGTTTACTGTCTCTCCCCTCCTTTGCTAATGAGTCATATCTGGCGAGATGGTAAGTAGGTTTACAGGGGGAGAGCCTTCTCTGCAGGGCCATCACCAGGCGGAGACAAATGCCCTGTAGGGAGTGTGGGCAGATGTTTGGGGTTGTGCTAGTCTGGGGCTGGGATTATATCCCAGCGGTGGCAGATTAGGGCAAAGGGTTGATCGAGGCAAACTTTAGGGGAAGTTGGATGTCGTGTAGTGAAGCAGGCGGAAGTGGGTCTGTCCCTAGTTAGGGTTGAAAAGGATTGCTCATAATCAGGGAGGTTCTGTTCAATGGAGGCAGCAAAGGGGCAGCAGGGAAGGAGGAGTGAGGCAGGGGGGGAAGGAGTGTAATTGTCAATCTTCGATCTTCTACATCTGTCTCCTCAAGCTTGTGGTCACTTCATGAATTTACAGACGTCTTAGGCAAGGACCCCAGAGGACCGCGGAAAGGAAAAACTTTGCCGCAAAACTGTTTCCAGGACCCCACAACCTGCCCCAAATGTCCTGGAAAAG
Source organism: Chara braunii (assembly GCA_003427395.1). Classification (NCBI taxonomy): domain Eukaryota; kingdom Viridiplantae; phylum Streptophyta; class Charophyceae; order Charales; family Characeae; genus Chara; species Chara braunii. Next base: position 2,448,148 of record BFEA01000169.1, on the reverse strand, counting down.
GTGAAATTTCTTCCGCAAACGCTTTTCCAGGATCCACAGATCGAAGATTGAAGCTTGGAAAGACATCAATTTGTGTTTTCACATAACCCACGGCCTGGAAAAGTCTCACGGGAGGATTCCTCACCGCAATTTTGTGCCGACTCTAGAGGGTAGGGGGGAAGGCATGTTGTTCCTGGAAAAGTCTCACGGCAGGCAGCAGCCAATAGCGATGAAGAGTGCCACAAAAAAAAAAACCGGAAAAAAAAAAAAAACAAACGAGTGCCAACGGAAACAGTCAATGATTGGCTCAACTGATTTCTAAAGGGTTTTCCAAGCGCATTTCGTCCTCCGCGATGGGGTCTCGGGAAAAGTACTTTCCGACTTTCCAAAATGACTTGCCCGCTTTTCGTGGCCACCCGTTTTTTCCATCCGCACTGCAGTGGGGTCCTTGCCTTATTCAGAATTTTAGGTATTAGTATTAGCTTAGTTGGGTTCAGATGTAGCTGTGTATGGTTGGATGTCTGGGTTAGACGATGCCAGAACGACGCTGGCTGGTGTCGGGGCAATGCCCTGTAACCTGTACACAGGAGCTCGAGTCCTGGTAGAAGTAATTAGCAGGTTTTCAGGAGGGGTGATGCAACCACCACCCCATAGTCTTTTGACCCCAAATTACGGCTATGTATGACAGCCTACAAAAGTGCGTCATAAATGTTCAAATTTCTTCCATATTTTGTGCATTTGCCGCCACCATAATAGTGAGGTCGTCTGCAATAAGGGAGCAGACCGGTACGGTCTCCTTCGGAATGTCAACGATCTTGATCCATGTCAGGTCTCTGTTTTCAAATTGTCTCAAGTTAGCGAACAATGCCTCCATTATAACCAGGAAAAGGTAAGGGCAATAGGGTCCCCTTGCCTAACCGACCACTAGAGCTCAAAAGGAGGGGTCAAGTAGTTGCATTACTATGTAGAATTCTCACCCAACACCTGACGGCGGGTCCAAAGTTCATTTTATCCAAACATTTCTCCAAAATTTCTCTATCATCGTGGTCATAAGCCTTTTCGAAGCCGGTGAAAATAATGGCAGCATTTGCCTGGTTCCTTCGCTTCAGGCTGACCACTTCATTTACCAGCAGGATGTTCTCCTGTATGTTCCTACCGGCCTTGAAACCCGTCTGGGCTGGGTGTATTACGTCCTCCAAAACTTCCGCCATACGGTTCGCCAAAGCTTTAGAGAGCATTGTATAGACTACCATGAGAAGAGTGATAAGTCTATAGTTCCTGATGTTCATCTTATCATTTTTTTTGTGCAGTAACGACAACATCCCTTTTCCCACCACTTCCCCTATTTCTCCGACTTCCCATACCCTCTGGTAGTACTCCCACAAGTCAGTACTCAGGACCGTCCACATACTTTTCCAATTTTCTTTTGGGAAACCGTCAATACCGGATGTTTTCTCTTCCTTCATCTGGAGGAGTGTTGTCCACACCTCATTTTTCGTCAATGGTCTCTCCTAATATTCACGTTGTTGCGGGGACAGACATTTGTCCAAATTGATAAAAAGTCATCCAGGTCCCTTGCCCATCCCTCCTGTACGGAGTGAATTAAAAATGTGGAAGGAGCCCGAAAGCAAATGAGAGTGTGCCAAGGACTTTAGGAAAAAGTAAGTGTGGAGTTCTATACCGAAACTGAAATCTCCTGTGTTGTTTTGGTTATGGTTGAAACGAAGGTGAAAAGCGATGTGGAGGGCAATAATGTCCCACAAGTGGTTAACAAAGACCCCCACGTTCAGCTCCTGAGTAACGGGTTCTCAAGATTTCTGAAATTGGAATGTTGACGAAATTTCATGAAAGTGCACTTTTGCCTTGCTATTTTATAATTTTTTATTTTTTTATTTTTTTTTTGCAAGTATTTAGTATTATTTCCACTCTCTGAATTTGTGGCAAGTTTGGTTAAAATGACCATTTTTTATATAATGGTATGAGAATCTGAGGCCTCCGTTAACCGCCTCTCGAACATCCCTCTATTCAAAAAGTACCTTCGGACATTGTCCAGTGGTCTACGGCGTCTTTTGCCCGGTCGGAATGGGGTAGGCATATGAGGCGGGTCCCGACTACGGACGAGTGTACTGCGTTATGTGTTGCAGAGTTAAGAGTCGGAGTTGAGGGGCACAGCCACGAGGCTCTTTCCACTACTTCGGACTCAGTCGAAACCCCTCAACCTCGTTCTGCACACCGATAGCTGGAATATAATACGGTGTCAGTGAGGAGCAACAATCAGCCACGAGATGGCAATCAATTCATTACATGGCAACAAGATAGAATAAGGAAGGAAAGCGGTGTCAAGAATCATTAACCCCGAGTTGACGAAAGTCGAACATTGCGTTTCATAAGGAAACTGATATAGTCTTACAATTTGTGCTACAGAATCGCACACATTCCACTCTCATGCACGTGGTCATTCCTCGTTGTACAGAAATTCCAAACACCAGTTGGGATGTTCTCACGACGATAAAGCAGAAGGTTAAGACGCCTTAGCAAATATTGTAGAAGGACGACTTAGCAGAAGGTAGAGATAACATCCGCACATGCATCTTTTGTTCACAAAAACAATTCAATCTAGTCATACTCAAACCGTTGCTGTGAAAGTGTATTTCTCTCGGTCGACATTACGTTTTCTTGCAAGCGGAAGAGTGTAATGGGTCCAAAGTGTTATAGCCACTCATCTTTCAATCTGAATGTGGAGACACTACTAAATCGAGGAAGGACTTGGAGGCGGGCAACAATCACGTATGCTCATGCAAGCGGAATGACATAACGAGTGTCAAGCTCGCTATGAACTCGTACATGCAGGCAAAACAAAAGATGATCCACGAAGATAAAAAAAATCCTTCAACTGCCATATGTCGGCGAATCTAACCCAAAACCATACACATCCTTACTAGACTAAATAACACCCATGAAAATACCAATCATTCAAAGGCGCGATCTTTCAATCATTATTGAAAAAAAATGCATTCCACTCCATAGAAAAGTTAGGCAATTAAAAAAGAATAGACTAAGAGAAGTTATCATACATTCCATCAACGAATCAAACACACTTTAATGCTTTTGTACCTTCAAAAGGACCAGCGTTTTGCACACTCTTCTTGCAAATGGAAGAGTGTAACAGGAAAACATTCACATACACATCATTTGAGAAGGAAGAGAGAAAGACCTCATTCACAATTACTTAGTGATACAAACTCATACGTCCATTCACACATACATGATCATGAGACTTGCATATCGAGAAACCATTCGAGGCGACCGTTGATCGTCTGTTTTTCTCCGCCACGTCGAAGGGGGGGTCTAAAAAAAAAAAAAAAAAAAAAAAAAAAAAAAAAAAAAAAAAAAAGGGGTTTTTTTTTTTTTTTTTTTTTTTTTTTTTTTTTTTTTTTTTTTTTTTTTTTTTTCCCCTTTCCATTTGGTCGTTGGCCATAACCAACGGCTACCCCTATTTTTACTATCCCACCGTAGACCACATTTTGATCCCATAAGGGATCAACAGAAAGAAAAAGGGAAAAAAAAAAAAAAAAACTTATCGATTTATACGTGTCCTCCTTGCGCAGGGGTCATGCTACTACCGACGCATTTGATTTCGACAACGAGATCTCGTTGATCTCGCGGTTTATTCGATCGTGCCATATTGCCCCTAGCCCCACCACTGCTCCAAAAGGAGCTAGAACCAGGAGGAGGGGATGAGCGGTTCGATCCAAGGATCAATGCTATACAAATCGGGTTTGTTACCTACTGGGCTAGCTCCAGGAGCGCTCTTCTTTATGAAGAGCTCCACTCCAGTGGAACATGTGTCTGTGGTATGCTAGTTTATGGGTTGCTCCAAAAGGAGCTAGCACCGGTAGGGCACAGTCTGGTTTCGCTGCCCATATCTATAGGGTGACGGTCCAATGCTTTAACCCACTGGGCTGGCTCCTACTACGAAAATAGTAGGAGCGACTCCCCTATAACAAGGGTCACACACATCCATTTTGCATGTCTAGGGCATAGCAGGCCCTTGTGGCATCCTTCTGCCATAGGAACAACTTCCCCCTGCTATGCCACAGCCGCACACCTGGTGCGTCGGTCCTTATTAGCCATTTAGGCTCTGAATCGCGCGACTGTTAGAAGTTAAACTTAGTATTCCAATGCCCGTATGCCCCTGCGTCCTCGCCAGACGCGGTTGGGGACCGATTGCACCGCCACTATAGCATGCCACAAGCGTTTGGACGTAAGCAAAATTTCAGTCTCTCAGTTGTAGGTTTGGTCTGAATGGGCTTTGGCAGGTACCCCAATCTCATCAAGTCAGATCATCCAATCGAAATCTATCATGAGTCGCTCAGTTGCCCAACATTGAAAATAATGCGCAAATACCCTTGTTAGGGTTTCTACCCCGACAACGGATGATGGAAGAAGCATGAGGGTCAGCGACAGGGTTGGAGACTTACCTGTGGACGGTGTGTGGCCCATCCAGTTGATAGAAGAAGTCACTCTCTATCTTTCTGCATGCACAACTGAACTTGCGATGCGGAATGAACCGAAAGTTGAACTACAATGCCAAATAACGTGCATGGTTGGAGAGCAGCGTATATTTTCATGGTATAACAGAAAATTCATTCTCATTTTAGCAGTTTTCCTTCAAATGAGAATCAACTTGGAACGTGTTCTTTTGCCTCTTCGCTCGTCGAATAGTGACCATACTATCAGTCTATATGCCGCTGCAAACAGTCAAAGACTATTGAAATTGTTGAGACTTCGAGTGGCTGCTACAAACGTAAATAGTTGTCATCAAGCTGCGTTCTTTTTTTGCCGTCATTGTGGGGCCCTCAGGATCTGAAGACACCAAGGTCCTTTCGTGTGAGTTGAGTTGACCCCTTCTCATATCTCGATCATCCGACTTTTCTTCTCTTATCCTTCTTAATCTAAGTCGAGTCTGTGTTTGGAGAGGAAGGCGGCAGGTGTGATTGCAACCCGAAGGACCACATCAAGGTCTTTGTGGGGATTGACTCACCGATTGCGGAAGCTCTGCCGGAGCCAAGGCGAGACTCTGGAGGCCGGAAACTGAGAGGTAGGCCGACACGATACCATGAGAATCTCAATAAACCCCTATCTATATAAACCTGATATTTGATCTGTTTGACTTTGACTTGTGTATACGTTTTTTTTTTTTTTTTTAGGATCCTAACAGAACCAAAAGGGGAAACTACTATGCATGATTAAGTCATCTGTCTGTGGTAAAAATCATTTTTTTTGCATGCGATGATTTGAAATGAGGTCCTCCTGACTGATCCAGTCACTTTGCTCGTTTGTGTAAGACATTGAAATGATGCTGGAGATGAGGTCCTCCTGAATGATCCAGTCGCTTTGCTTGTTTGCTTAAGACCTTAAAATGAGGTTGAAGATGAGGTCCTCATGACTGATCCGGTCGCTTTGCTCGTTTGCCAAAGACATTGAAATGAGGTTCGCGATGAGGTTCTCCTGACCGATCCGGTCACTTTGCTAAGTCAATCAGTTTTGCTTCTTGATAAAGGTCCGACTCTTCTCTTTGAGAGAATGGTCTGGGCTAGTGTGTTAGTGATTACATGGGGTTTGACTGAGAACAACTTGGAAAGTTAATTAACTAAATAAGATACATGATTCATGTCTTTGTGAATCAGGACAAGTAAAAAGATGAAAACTTTGGATGAATGAACCCTTGTTTTGAATTGGTTGAATGAGTTGTTGACATGACATGCTTGTTGGCAATGCCATGTTTCTTTGTTCAGCTCTGTCTGCCTTCTATTTAGTAGGGTAGTTTGTTAGTGCTCGGCTTATGCTTGAGCGACAGACAGGTAGATACTCACTTTTGTTTTCGCATTTATATGTTAATGCATGATTGTTTTGGCAGGACATTGGCTAACCTCTGAGTTGGTAGAAATTCTGGGAGTTTTTTTTCCTTATGGGAGCTTCTGCCAAAATTTTTGCTAAATACTCAAAGTTAGTCAAGGTTCAGAGATGTCAACTATGATAGGATATAGTTTAATCTTTGGAGTCAGTAGGAATTCTGGAAGCCTTCCTTTCTAAAGGAAGTGCTGCCGAAATTTCTATAGAAAACAAAAAGTTAGTTTATTTTCAGATATTTTTCGAGACTCGAGTTTTTATTTTTATATTTTGTATAGCAAATATTCTTCGAACACACTTCCCTAAAGGAAGTGTTGCCGAAATTTTCGGGATTTTCACATCGTTACCAAACCCTACTGCTAAGTAACTTAGAATGCAATACGGAGTTGAACTCCGTTCACTCGACAGGCGATATGCCTTCATTTTGTGACGGAGGTCACTGTTACCTGCGAACGGTCTCTGAGACCTTGAGCTTCATCAACTTCTGCTATCGATTTGATAGCAGACCGGTTTGCGGCTCAACTCCTACCTACCATGATACTCACGCCCAGATGTATGTGACCTTGTAGGTGAAAGACATTTCTGTATGAAGGAAAAACCTATCCTTCAAACCTCTCTTGAATGGTCATGCAAAAGTCGTGTGAATCAGGACGGGCAAGTATGCCTTCGATTAGTGGGGGTCGAAAATGGGCGTGTAAGACATGAACCTGGGAGCAAAGGAGTTGACCACGTTTTGTGGCATCTGCGTGTGGATTTTCAATGAACTTCGTATGTGTGTAGATATGTATAGGGACGAGGATTCGCTTATGGATTAAAGCTAACATTGATGATTGAATGAGGGGTGTGGGTGGCAAGATCCAACTGTAGCTGTGAGAATGACTCTCTCTGATTTCCTCCGAGACCCCTCATTTTAATTTTTCATTTATGTTATTTTCTGTCGTTCGCATCTAACGAAAAGACAGGAGTAGTCGAGCGCTAGGTTCAGCGATCGACCCTTCGATCGAACTAGGATTCAGTTCGAGTACGGTGGGTTGCTCGCTAACCTAACTACCCCCTAATACTTTTTCCACAAGGGAGGAACGAACATGATACCTCATCTAAAGGGATTTTGCTTCTTAGATTATTGGTCAGACGTTGGTCCTGAGCCTAAAATTCGAGGTCCTTGTCTATGACATCCTAGGCTCTGGTCCGACACAACTTGAAAAGGGTTTCCCCCATGAGCCGGACCTACGTCCCCTGCTTATTGTCACCCACTGTGTAAAAGACAGGGGTGCTGCAAAGGTTGAACGACTTATCCTCCAGTCGTTCAATATCGTGAAGGAGAGACGCTTCACGATATTTCGGTTTCAACATTTAAGTGTCGTACGCAACCTCGAAACCCATGAGAGGTTGCGCGGATGTGGGTAACGCATGAAGCGTCGCCATAATAGCAGGTCAAGTGAGTACACATGACTAAACATTATAGTTCCCTTAGCAGTTGCAATTTTTTTATGCGACTCTCCGCGGGCCTCGATTAGGCGCTTTAGCTTTTCTGAGTTTTGGGTCATGACGTATGAAAAAGGGACTAGGCTCATTTACTTGTTTAAGTTAGTTTGTTTGATTACGTATCGCGTAGTTGAGTTGGGATGTTCCATAAGCGATTAACGAGTAGCTGAAAATTCAAGAATGGAAATTTTGAAGTGAGAGTTTTGCGCAGTTTGAAAATCTCGAATGGTCCTGAAGTGGTGAAAGGTCTGAAGACCCTGAAAACCACCTGTTTAGACAGGCTGCATCCTGAAGTGGTGAAGTGAGAGTTTTAGGCAGTCTGAAAATCCTGAATGGTGCTGAAGTGGTGAAAGGTTCGAAGACCCTGAAAACCACCTGTTTAGGCAGGCTGCATCCTGAAGTGGTGAAGGGTGTTCTGAAGTGGTGAAAGGTCCGAAGATCCTGAAAACCACATGTTTAGGCAAGCAACATCCTGAAGTGGTGAAGGGTGTCTTGAAGTGGTGATGGAAAATACGACTGTTGTTAACCTTCTCTCGGATATCCTGGTCGACCAACGCTGAATCGCATGTGGGAGATCAGTGCCCCAACGTGACGGTTCGCGTACGCGTCCAAGCTAGGCGTAGACCGCACATACCCCCTATGCTACAATATATGGGAAACGCCCTCGGCTGGGCCACCTCCGCGATTGCACGTAAAAGCTTCCGCGCGTGGTCCAGTAAGCTCGGGGGGGATACGCCCACCCAAGGGATGATGACAGCTTCCGCGGGTGGAGGTAAGTTGTACCTCGTGAGACCCTATCCTGTAGTAGGGACTCGATGGAGGTATAGTTGGCGAACTCGGTCGTAGCGGCTCCACTGCTTCCCCTTTCGTGAAGCGACTCGCGAATCTCTGCCAAGCCTGCGTGACGCAGCTGGGAAGGTCCCCCCAATGAGGACCGTGTGCTCGACAACGCTAAAAAAAGCCTTGACCACCACGCCAATCATGGCACGCCCGGATCTGGCGAAACCGTTTGCCCTGCACATCGACTGGCAGCCGTAAGCGATATCGACAATATTGACTCAGCAAGGCGCAAACGGGAAGGAGCATGTCATCGAGTGTGCCTCGAAGACATTGAGCCAGACGCAAGCAAATTACGAAGTGTGCAAGGGTGAGTGCTTAGCTGTGGTTTGGGGAATTCAGCATTTCCCGACTGTATCTTCACGATCAAAAGTTCGTACTCGTGACGGACCATCAGCTGTTGTTTTCACTACGAAACAACACTGACTACACAGGGACGTTAGGAAAGTGGGCCGTCAGATTGCAGGGCTACGATTTCGACATCCGCCACAACGCCACAAAGCAACATGGGAATGCGGACTGATTGACCCACCTGCAACCGCCAAAGAAGTGTCACACGAATGAGCACCTCATCCCGTGGAAGCCCACTCCACCCTCAACGGAGCCTTGCTACGGAGAAGTGCACGTCTCCGCAAGGACACTGCTGAGTTTAGAGATAGCAATCTCCCCTGAAGTAGCATTCATTTTTTTTATCTTCCCCTTATTCTTCTACCCATTCGTTTATACCCTACTCTTCCCCTAACCCGTCGGAAAACACCTGCTTCTTCTGCACTCTGCCTAGTATAATACCAGATAGGGGTGATTCACACCCAGTACGGCCCAACTTCGTTCCATGGATACAGTGTAGCTAGTGTTGTGTTGTCCGGTTCCAAAAATATTGTATTAGATACAAAAGCGAAAAGGCCGATCGAACCAGGTACCCACAGAGAAACGGTATCTAGAGGTTAGGACGAAGGATAAGATTTTGCCAAGTGTCCACAACACAGAAGTCTGGACGGATCACCTGTTGCTACGGAGACTGAAGGGAGATCCGTTGACGAAACTTACCAAGGCTGAACGCCGGCGAGTAATAGAGCGGACTCATAATTATCGCTGGCAGGAATCCTCATTACAAAAAAGAAAAGACAGTGACGACATCGGACCTAGCTGGCTGACGGTCCCACACCCTCTTGCTAGGTTCGATTGGACACGGGCAGCGCATGAAGAGGATGTGGTCCACTCTGTCATTAAATACACGGGGAAAGCCATTGAGAAAAACGGATGGTACTGGTCGGGAATTTTGGAAGATGTTAAATACATTGTTCAGCATTGCTCGGCCTGTGCGGCATATAAGGCGCCGGTTCAGATTCCCTGGACAATGGTGCCGATTAGGGTAGAACGTGGTGCCAATAAGGGTAGAACGTCCCTTTCAATGAGTTAGTATTGATACGATAGATATTAACGTACGAAAGGGTCCTGTCCTCTTAGTGGCCGTCGATTAGGGTTCGAGGCCTATCCAATGGCTAGCCGGAACTCGCTAGATGTAGCCTGGTATATTTACCGCTTTTTGTGTATGCACCTGGACGTAGAAGAGGTCCATATGGATCATGGATCTGAATCGTACTCACTGGGACATTGGCCACAGGTCAATGGGCTGGTAGAGAATGCCAACCGTATGATTAAGACCACCCTTAGAAAGAATATCACCGCAGGGGATACAAGGCCCTGGCAGGTCATAGTTTATCACATCCTGGCCAGGCCGTTTTCCAGTGCCCGTCCAACCGGTTAATAGTCGGCTGCGGGGTCGCCTCAAAAGCTGCCAATCCGTTTCCAGCGATGGTCGGCACCTTTTTGCGGCCATCCTACTTTTCCAGCCGCGGGCCGGTGGGGTCCAAGGCAACCAGGTAGGTAGGCCCGAATTCTTGCGCAGTCTCGCGGCGCCCGCTACACAGCGCCGAAATTGCTTATCAAAATAGCGCCAATTTGGTGATCAGAACGGCGCCAAATTTTGGTTCTCATTTGAAAAAACAAAAAAAAACCTCCGCTCTCAGATGAGGAATCTGCTGACATCACGCACCTCTCAAACTGCTGAGGTGGAGGTGTACACTTGTCGAGCGTCCACAACAGAATTACCGTTGCGTGGACACGTTGATGTGAGACCAGCACAAGGGGGATGGCAATCAAGAATCGCCGATGATCCCGGCCATTCAGGTAGCGGATGTGAGGAGCAGCGAGAACCGCTAGATGCAGCTGGCAGATCAGGCCCAGTAGTGAACTAATCGGGACTCTTCAGCACATCTGCTGGGCGGCGCACAGACACACACGTGAGAGAGAGAGAGAGAGAGAGAGAGAGAGAGAGAGAGAGAGAGAGAGAGAGAGAGAGAGAGAGAGAGAGAGAGAGAGAGATGTTTAGCACTGAACAACGGCTGAAGGAACGGAAGGGGCGCTACGGTACGTCACGGCTAGAGTATTTGCAGGTGCGTGCATTTTTCCAATTCACTCTGTAGTTTCGCGCGCGGGCGAAGCCTCGAGAGGCTATCGTGCGCGCGCGGTGCTCTCTTTCCCTGCTTTTCACGCATTCTCTCCCTATTCTCGTTTCTCAGCTTCTCGTATTCTATCAACAGTTCCCATCGTCCTTTCTCAGCTTTGTTATGTCCGAGCAGGTTGAATGAAGACATTATCGATTGCTCGGACGACTTGCAATTGGCCTTGCTACTCTCTATTCTATTCCTTCTCCTCCTCTCCTCTCCTCTCTTCGCCTCGCCGTGTGTCTGCTTTTTTCTTAGCTTTGTTATGTCCGAGCAGGTTGAATGAAGGCATTATCGATTGCTTGAACGGCTTGTGACTGGCCTCGCTACTCTCTATTCTATTCCCTCTCCTCCTCTCTCTCCTCTTCGCCTCGCCGTTTTCCACATACACAGCGCGCAGCCAAACCCGCACGCTGCACACATCCATACTTCAGGCAGAGGACATGCACACATTTCCATTCAGGCACAAAACACATGTGCTCTCCTCTCCTGCTGTCTCTGTCTGCCTCTCTCTCCCGCTCTCCGTGTCTCACTGCCGCTACCTACCTATCTACCTACCTACCTACCTACCCACCTATCTATCTCTCTCTCTCTCTCTCTCTCTCTCTCTCTCTCTATCTATCTATCTATCTAGTCATCGATCTATCTATCTATCTATCTATCTATCTATCTATCTATCTATCTAGTCATCGATTTCCATCCGTCTCCTGGACTCGCGAACTTGCAAATATTTATTTATCTATCTATCTATCTATCTATCTATCTATCTATCTATCTATCTATCTATCTATCTCTTGGATTTTCATCGCACGTGTATGGATTATCATATGGACTTAACTATTTTTGGGTACAAGACAATACAAAGCAGCGAGAGAAGGGGAAAACGTACGATAGGAAAAGTTTGGGGGGAAAGGCCTCCTACGTCAATTACGGCAAAGGTCTTTTTATACAACAGCGCCATTGCTGGAGTGTTCTTCCATAAGAAAGACACAAGACAAGAGAGGAGGAACAGACGGTTCGGGTACAACGCTTCTTTTCTTTGTTCTTTTCTTTCGGCTTCTGAGCGGGGTCGGCTACGCCTATGTGACCCCATTTGAACGCTTGAACGCTTTGAACGTCGGGGTTCAATTCTGTTCAATGACTGAACTCGGGGAGTTCAATTCCGTTCAATGGTATAACTACCCTACACGCAATGAAAATTGTTGAAGTCCACATGGTGTAGGCTGTGGCAAGGTCAAGGTCACTCTTGAACTGTGTCCTCAGTCAGGACGCTTTTTTTTTTTTTTCCAATTAGAGACACGGACTGAGGCAGGACATGCACCTTAATGTAGATCGCTCCTGTTTCTGTCTGATCGTTCCTCTGGCACAGCGCTGCTGCCGCCGCTCCATCGTCCCATCATTGTGCCACTAGATTCTTTTTGTACCGCTCCATTGTCCCATCGTTGTGCCACTCGATTCTTCTTGTGTCGCTCGATTGTTAGTTCTTTTGTCTTTCGTGTATCGTTGATCGTTCTTCTGCCGTTCGTATCCCCGATTGTTCTTCTTCCCGCCTGATCATTCAATCGTTGCGGTTCGATCTTTCAATCTGTCGATCTGTCGATCTATCAATCTATCGTTCGATCGTTTGGGCGTTCCTCCGCTCCTCGATCGTTCGATCGTTCTCCTGCCGCTCGATCGTTCAGTTGTGATCGTTCGATCGTTCTTTTGCCGCTCGATCGTTAAGTCGCCACGGTTCGATCTATCAGTCTACTGTTCGATCGTTTGATCGTTTGATCGTTTCTCTGCCGCTCGACGTTCGATCGTTCCGTCGTTCGGTTGATCGATCGTTTTCCTGCCTCTCGATCGTTCAATTGTGATCGTTCGATCGTTCTTCTGCCACTCGATCGTTCAATCGCTACGGTTCGATCTATCGTTGGATCGTTTCTCTCCCGCTCGCTCGAGCGTTCAATCATTCTGTCTCTTATACACATCTAGATGTGTATAAGAGACAGTTCTTCTGCCACTCGATCGTTCAATCGCTACGGTTCGATCTATCGTTGGATCGTTTCTCTCCCGCTCGCTCGAGCGTTCAATCATTTGATCGGTTACTTCCCTGCCGCTCGATCGTTCAATTGTGATCGTTCGATCGTTCTTCTGCCGCTCGATCGCTTGATCGACGGCATTAAATCGATCGAACGGAGACGCCTTCTGTTTCCCCCTAATGTAGCAGATCGCTCCTCTGTATGTTTGTTTGTCAGCGTGGCTCTGTTCGATCGTTCTTCTGCATCTGGTGCACGGAATCTAGACAATTGGCAACAAGTGTGGTGTGGGAGTTGCATGCGCGGAGCTCGGGATCGGGAGATAGAGGCCTTTGGCTTTTTTGTTTTTTTTTGGGCTTTGTTCGTTACAGATATATACACAAACTAGGACTTTGATGGACGTTTCTAACTGTGGAAACGACCAAATTCAGGGCCTCGCCACACCAACCCCGACTTGGGAAAATTTTCGGGAGTGCTCCCGGAAGTGAAAACCCGCTCGGGAGTGCCTTTCGCCACACTACACTCTCGACCCGGCCGCCTTCAAATTCTGAAAATGTCATTTGCCACATATGGACACGATCAGTGTGAAGCAGTCTGGCAGAAGTCGTTTGTCCCTCTCCCGAATCTGGGATGAAACTCGGAGGAGCGAAGGAGGTCTCTCGAAAAAAAAGCTATGCAGGCGGTGAGTTCGGGAGTGCTCTCGGGAGGCACATTCTGATAGCTCCCGAATTCAATCTGACAGCTTGAACTCGGGAGCTGGTGTGGCGATGCTGCACTCCCGAAAATGGCCAAGTCGGGAGTAGTGTGGCGAGGCCCTCAGTCGTTGAAGTCTGGTGTGTGAATACAAAAAAGAAAGAGAGAAAAGAAAAAGAAGTATGTTCATGGTAAACAGGCAGGGCGTAGTACGTTATTACTCACAGTAGGTGTGTGAATACAAAAAAGAAAGAAAAGAAAAAGAAGTATGTTCATGGTAAACAGGCAGGGCGTAGTACGTTATTACTCACGGTAGAACTTTTTCACTTTTTTTTCCTTTTTTCCCCCATTCCTTAGAGTGCAATCATCTGGCCTTGAGATTCGTCTCTAAACCGATCGGCCCCAGGTAATGTAGAAGTCAGTCATCTAGTTCCATTCATCTGGATTTGAACTTGGGTCCGTATTTCAACAGTTCATGGGTGTACCCCAACTGAGCTAGGGCCATTGGTATTCCCTTTTTTTCCCTTTTTTCACACTTCTGACTTTCGATATCAAATCGAAAATTTCACACACTTGGAACAGGACCCCCCCCCCCCCTTCTCTTCCCCTTTCAGGAATTTTCCTTGATTGGAAAGCCCGCCTTTAGATATTGCTATTGATAAACGAAGTCCCTCCCTCCCGGAGGGAAGTCACACATACTCGGAGGATTCTTCGTTCCTGACCGGAGATTTCGTCAAGATTCACGATCTGAAACGGAGAATCAGGCTAAGTGGGACCCACCTCCTCGGCGCCGAGATTGGTTTCGACCAGAAAGCCTTGGTTTTATTTTTATTTTTAATTCCCTGATGCTGAGAAATTCTCCATCTTATGTGAAACATTGTCCGTGGAGCGGCATCTGCTCCTCGGAGAAAGTTGAGATATGGTGTTCCCTTGATCAGACAGTTTTTTTTTTTTTAAGGGCGACGGTCTTGAGATATCATCATTAAGCTGACCGGCCCCAGGTAATTCAGAAATAGCTGGTTTTACGACTTTTACTCATCAAGTGCCATCATCTGGATTCGAACACGGGTCTATATTTTCAACAGTTCATGGGTGTACCCACTGAGCTAGTCTCTTGGGCACGATCACGCACTTTTGACTTTTCTACCTATCTACATATACATATATTGTACTTAAAAAAAACTAAAAAAAAGTTTTTGAGAACGAACCAGACGGATGTTCGGAGATAAGGGTACAATCAGCTCGACCTTCTATTTTTCTTGGGAACATTGTTGAATACCCCTAAAAGTTTGGATATTTCGCGAGATACCGCTAAAACACAGGGGTAGGCCAAAATGCCCCAAAGTTCTGCATCTGCCCCTGTACTGGTCACCAACTTTGCCATATGCCCTGGCCGTGGGCTGCAGGGGCTGGTGCATTTGCTTTGCCAACTGCAGAGTCCAACGGCCAGACATACTGGGGCATATGGACAAGTTGCCCAGGGCCCGGCAGTGGTATACACAAAAGATGACGGGAATTGCCAATTTGCAAGTGGGGTATTTCACAAAGTTTCTAACCTGTCATAGGGGCATTTAGCCATACCCATGTCTTTTAGGGGTGTCTAACGAAATGCCCTAACTTTCAGGGGCATTTCAACAAATTCCACCAAAAGGGAAAATTGCATCTGTACCCCACTTAAGATGGGAATACCCGCTATATCCAGTCCCAGCGCCAACGGGCATCTATACCCGGAATCCGTTCAATTTTGCACAGTACCCAACTTTTTCCCTGTGTGAAATTGTGGGCGAACCCAGTCCCGCAGGACCTTCAACGACCAAATTATGCCCATGACCCACCACGGAATTATGCTTGTGCCCACCTAGTGGACCGTTGTGCTTCATTTCAGCCATCCGGTAGTTGGGTATAGGAATAATTTGGCGGGTCCACCTCAGTCCCGGGTATGCCCATAATTTTGCCTGGGTATGTCCATAATTTGTGCATTAGGGTAGTTGGTTATAAGCGCAATTTTCCAACCTGGGGCGACCTCCGTCCTGGGCGTGCAAATAATTTCCACTGCCCGTTTTCTGGGTATAGATGCATGTTGGCACTGGCACTATACCGGTTCCGCCCCCCAAAAAAAACCAATATGCTATCCTATATAGGATGCCCAGCAACCGTATTATCTTGCGGCAATACAAATTGGAAGTCACCTTCTCCTCACCCGCCATAATGGGGCGCAGGGTTGGTGTCAGCAACCGGGACCTACTGATAGCACCAATGCCGTGCCTTTATGTTGCCAGTAGCTGCGCCTCCCATCTTTTGCCCCCTCCGCCCCATCAAACACCATCATACTGATTCCGATCAGGGGGAGCTCCAGCAGGCTATCTCTAGTTGGGAGCCACCAAGCGTACCCCAGGTGGGTGTGCATTGAACCTACGACCACCTGGGTTGCGCATCGAACCCACGAYCACTTGAATGCCACTTGTGTGCCTATCCAACTGAGTTAGGCTGTTGACTCCACCTCCACTTTGCATGCCAGGCAATTCATTGTCCCTTATGATTATTGTCTTGTTAAACCACCAGTGCATGGCATACATGGGCTACGGCCGACTTTTCAAGTGTAGGTGACTGGGGTCATGTACTAGCGGAAGTTTGTTAGGCCTGGACCCCACAGGACAAGTGTTGGAAAAGTGACGAGATTCGGGTTTCCGTGGAAGAGTGTTTGGAAGAGTTTGCCTGTGGAATGAAGGGACCCCACCGGAGTGGCTGGAAAAGCCAGTTTCCACGAGCTTGGAAAGGCTGGAAACTGGAGATGGACCGGATGGTGGTCGCTGATGTCCGTTCGAAGGGCCTTGCGACCGTTTTGGTTGTCCGTAGCTCTGTCCAGTGGACCAGGGAACGGTTTCGGGCGGACAATGGATGGGCCGGTGGGTTGGCGAGGAGTTTCCAACCATAGATGTTACACCCCCCCCCCTCTTCTCTCTGGAAAAAGGCACAAAAATACGGTGAAAACTCCTCCACACGCACTTTTCCGACCGGAAACCGATGTGAAAACGGAATATGTGGCTTTTCCAGATACCGTTTTCCAGGCTGTGGGGTCCCAGAAAATCTCCCCGCCGTCCTGAAATCGGCTTTTCGGAGGGCCTGCTTTGTCCGATGGAGTCCGAGATAAGCTTTTCCACACCAGGTTTTCCACGTTTTTTCCCTGTGGGGTCCAGGCCTTAGGGTCGGACCCCACTGCGGTGCGGATGGAAAAGACGTGTGGTCACGAAAAGCGGGCAAGTCATTTTGGAAAGTCGGAAAGTACTTTTTCTGGGACCCCATCGCAGAGGACCAAATGCGCTTAGAAAACCCTCTGGAAATCAGCTGAGCCAATCATTGCCTGTTTCCGTTGGCACTCGTTTTTTTTTTTTTTTTTTCCTTTTTTTTTTTTTTTGGCACTCTTCATGGCTATTGGCTGCTGCCTCCCGTCCACGGGACC
Organism: Chara braunii; assembly: GCA_003427395.1. NCBI lineage: Eukaryota > Viridiplantae > Streptophyta > Charophyceae > Charales > Characeae > Chara > Chara braunii. Next base: position 2,431,256 of record BFEA01000169.1, on the reverse strand, counting down.
TGGTTTTGGAAAAGTTCAAGACGGCTCTGGGGGCCAACCTCAGCTTTCGGCACAAATTTGCGGCATCATTTCCTTCGCTCGCCGTTTTCCAGACCGCGGACCATGTGAAAAAGTCCACAGGAGATCTTCCAGGCCACGAAATGCGGGCTGTGGGGTCCCGGAATACGGTTTTTGGATGACATTTCGGCCTTTCCATAAACTTTTCCTCGAGGTGTGTGGTCCTGCAAACACTTCCGCGGCAAAGTTTTTCCTTTCCGCATTCCGATGGGGTCCGGGCCTTAGTCTCCCACTCCGAAAATTTTGTGGGCCTACCGGACCACAATGGCTGGCGGCACCAGCCATAAAATAAAAGAAGTGTGGGGCTGCTTGGAAAGCTTGCCGCCCACTGCAGTGCCTCCAGGCTCTGGTGAACTGGTGGTTTAGTAACTTTAGTTCAACTAATTTAGGGTCAGACCCCACTGGCTGGCGCCAAGCTTTCGGAAGAGATTTTTTGAGACTCCACTGCTGGCAGCAAAAGAAAGCATTTTTGTTTCCACTCTGCCTGCCTCCGGCTTTTCAGCATAACCGATCCCTGGGCCTTCTTTCCGCATGGGATGGCTCAATCTAGAGGGTACGTTTGACAACCTCTAGAGTTTGGCAAACGTACCCACCATCCCATGCGGGAAGGAGGCATGGGAATTACCTGGTGTGCTGAAAAAGCAGAGGCAAACTTGGCCGAAAAGGCAAGTCTTTCTGATCGGGTAACAGAAACCTTGGGAAGTGCCAAAAATTGCTGTGGCGGTGGAGTCCCTTTCTGCTTGCCTGTTCCTGTGGGCTTATGTTTTCCTGGCGCCAAGCATCGCCAAGCAGTGGGGTCCAACCCTTAGCCATCTAATCTCTGTTTTTTCATCTGCAAATATAGAGTCGGGTAAGGAATGGCTTTATTCTTTTTCTTTTGAAATTATTTCGGGCAAACTTACACATTTTTGTGGTGGATGGACAGGTAATTGGTGGCAGTACTGGTACACCCAAATTTTGAAGGACCGGTCCTTGGTCTCCCCCATACACCCCCTTGGTCATGATTTTTGAAAGAAGGGTCTGGGATGAGTATTCCATACCGTAGGTATAACGGGCGTGGGAAATGTTCTGCGCTTGTGCCCCTGGATTTGCCAAAGTTTTGGGGTAGCTACAGGCGCACTACCCATTTGTGTTTGTGAAGAGACACATGTGGAAAGGGGACAATGTTTCTCTCTCTCTCTCTCAAAAAAAAATAAAAAAAATAAAAAAAGAACTCCCTTAGGGGAAGCTAGGGCTGCATTCCCCACGCCCCCACGATAGACAATTTCCATGCCTTGGCATATGTGAGAGCAGGCGGTGTTGGAGAGGTGATCAAAGAGAACAAAGGGGGTGGAGGCACTCGAGTGTTAGGTTGAACTCTTATAGAAATGAAGTATAGTGTAGGGTGGGGGCACCGGAATGCTAGATTCATTGAACTCAAATAGAAAAATGAAGTCTAGTGGAGGGGGGGGCACCCGAATGTTAGGTTCATTAAACTCTAATAAAAATGAGGTCTGTTGCTAGGCTACCAGAGTGGCCCGGGGTCACTTGCCTGACCGGGCCCAAGAAAAAAAAAAAAAAAAAAAAAAAAAAAAAAAAAAAAAANTTTTTTTTTTTTTTTTTTTTTTTGCTGGGACCTTCCTTGGTCTTTGCACGGGCTGGCCACCTGGGACCCGGGCGGCCCGGCTGGTAGCCTAGGTCTGTTGGTGTTTGCTCCCAACTCAAACGTTGGGTTAAAGTTGAAAGTTGAAAACTTTTAGGTGCAATAGAGAGTTAAGGAAAAGGTGGTAAAGTTAAAACTATGACATGTATTAGAGTGCATTGCATGGCGGATAGCAGGCATTGAGAGGGGATCGAACAAGAAAAACAATGAAAGGTGATAGTTTTTAGCTTTCTTTGTTGTCAAACTTTGCAGTGTGAATTTTTTTTTTGTACATTTAAACGTTGTTGTTAAACTTTGAAGTGTGAAATTTGTCTGTAAAATGGAATTAAGTCCCAAAATGCTAAGTAAAAAAAAGGACCCAAAATGATAAGTTTAAGTTAAAACTTTGTTGTTTAACTTTGAAGTGTGAAATTTGTTTGTAAAATGGAGTTAAGTGCCCAAATGCTAAGTTTAAGTCAAAACTTGGTTGTTAAACTTTGAAGCGTGAAAGTTGTTTGTAAAATGGAGTTAAGTCCCAGAATGCTAAGTTTAAATCACCACTCCCCCCGCCACTAAAAAATTTGGGGGAACGGTAGCATAAGTTCATGAGGGCTACCGGTACCATAGTGTGGATAACCGGCACTGCTCAAATATAGGATGCTTTGAAAAAGCAAGGATTTGTGAGAAAAGAAAGAGATGATTTTCATAAATTAGCTGAATCAAATCGTAGCTTTTCTCATTATTGTTGGTGGTAAGAATGTACATTTAGAAATCTGGTCGAAATTTCCAGTGGTGTTTCACTGCCTAAATTTTTTTTAAAAAGTTTTCTGATATTTTTTGTAGAAAGGTCCCGACCAAATCTACCGGATCTCGAATTTTCAGATTTTTCTGAACATTATTCTGAGCGTGAAAAATCACTGAAGTTGGAGTACTTTCCAGTTGGCCCATAGGTGGCAGCGTGGGAAAAAATGGAAAATGCACCGAATCGGCACGGCGAGTATTTTGACTGTCTAAACTATATTTTTTTCCCTATTTTTTTCCTGGAAAGATCACACCCAAATCTACTGGATCTCAAATTTTCAGAACTTTCTGCATTCTTCTGAGCACGAAAAGTTGTCAAAGTTCGTGCCTTTTTTTTTTTTTCCCACCGACCTCCGCTTGAATGGCCGCTGACCTCCACTTCTTCCAGGCTACCGGCCTCCGAAGGTCCCGGAAGGACAATTTTTCACCGTTGGGCAGAGTGGTGGTTCAAGTTAAAACTTTGTTGTTAAACTTTAACGTGTGAAATTTCAAATTTGTTTGCAAGGAGTTAAGTCCCAAAATGCTGTCCTTCGGGACATCCGTTAAAATTGGAACGATACAGAGAAGATTACCATCACCCCTGCACAAGGATGACACACATAAATCGAGAAATGGTCCACATTAAAAAAAAAAAAAAAGTCCCAAAATGCTAGGTTTTGAACTTCGAAGTGCAATGCAGATAAGAAGATGTTGGTGAGAAGGTGACTTTCAGTTGCACTTCTGTTTATGTGATTGCCTGCTTGGTTGTCCTTTGTGCTGGATGTACTTCTGCTGTCCACGCAACCTCATTTGGTGAAATCTGTGCTGACTGTGTTGTCTGTGCAGTCTCTTGTGACAGAATTTCAAGAAACAGTGGATGCAGGTATATGATGGTAGATGGTAGATGCCTGGGAACCTTACAGATGGATGGTGAACGGCATGAGCACGAACCTTCCAGATGGATGGTCAAGGGTGTGAGTGGTTGTCCTTGCTGAAGCTTACAATGAATTATCTAAGAATCCAAGAATGAATGCATGCGGACAAAACAGTCTGACGCAGTCATGTTTTTTTTTTCATTTTGTCGAGTTGTGTACATCGAACATGACAACACACACACAATCATATTATTATTACTATCATCTGTAACGCTTCTCATTTTGTCCCGAGTGTTTCCTTGTGTTCTTGTCCCAACTGCTGTGGGT
>BFEA01000169.1:2392458-2402978 GCA_003427395.1 Chara braunii | reverse complement strand
AGGTACATGCCTGTAAATTTTCAAGTCATTTGGCTAAGCCAAATAAGAATTAAAAATCGCCAAAAATGGTGGTGTCAAAACGTGCTCGCCCACGTATTTTTTCACGTTTTACTTTTTGTTTTCACTTTATTTCGGGGTCTAAACAATTTTATTATTTTTTGAAACTTTTTTAGTGGGTTTTGTATTATGTGAAGTACACATCTGTAAATTTTCAGGGCATTTAGCTATGCCAAAAAAAAATGAAAAATCGCCAAGAGATGGCGGTGTCGAAAACATGCTCGCGCACTCACTAAATTTAATTCTCTTTTTATTTTTATTTATTTTTATTATTAGTATTTATTTTCCGTATTTTATTTCTATTTCAAATTTGGTAAGGAATTCGGATGTAATGCTCAGGCAAATCTTGTTAAATTTATATTTCTCCATAACATATCTTTTTTCCAGATTTTTTTTATGATTTTTTTTTTTTTTTTTTTGGGTCCGCGTTCGGCCCGAACGACCGAACGCATCCCCAAGGGGTCCCATACGTTTGGGCGCTCGGGTTCGGGAGTTCGGCCCATCCCGAACACCAGTTACCCTGTATATATATATATTTATATGGAGAATGTGAGGACAAATATTAGTTGCTGTCAAACCACAGAGATTGGTGAGGTTCTCAGGCTGGTTTGTTGGATGCTGGCCAACAATTTGCAGATCACCCAGATGGTGTTGCAAGCCCAAACTGTGTTGGGTTGTTTGTTGGTCAGTCATTTGCAGATCACCCATGTGGTCTGCATGTGGCGGAGCACAAAATTGTGTTTCATCCGTACAATGCTGGTCAGCCATTTGCAGATCCCCCATGTGGTCTACGCCTTGTGGGGTCAACTGCGATTCGGGCAGATCATGTTCCAATCCCTTAACGTTTAGGGCTGCATCCTGAGTAGGGATTATACCTGGAGTCGGGAGTGTACTCTGGGCAGCGGCTGCATCCTGAGCAGGGACTGGTGGCTGCCTGCAGGCAGATGGACTGTCTGCATGAGTCATAGGAGTGGCAATAACAAAGCAACCGCAACAACCTGTGGAGGAGGCACAAAGAGAATCGGGGCAGACAAAGAAACAGGTTGCTGACACCCGGACAAGTGACGATGCCGCGGATGTCGTCGGTGATACACAACAAGGGGAGTAGTGGTGTTGCAAACAGAAGCTGAACTCGTACCTAGCAATGCAGGTGGAACAATGGGGACAATGGAAACCGGAGAGTCTGTTCGCAAGCGAGACGGTGGAGGAGATGGGGGTGGTGAGGAGGAACGCAGTCGTCTACGGCCAAGCACAAACAAAGATGAGAGGGGGGTGCATTAGACAAGATTTCGGAGCAAAGGATGTGACCGTCGGAGATATTGTGATGTTCTTTGCATTGGAGCTGCAGGACAGGATGCTGTAGCAGTAATAACAGTTAAGGGAAACTGAAAACTGCAGCAGTGGAAACCGCAACAGTAGAAATTGCAGCAGCGCAAACTGAGGCAGTGGAAACTGGAGCAATGGAGACTGCAGCAGTGGAAACCGCAACAGTGGACACTGCAGCAGTGGAAGCTGGAGCAATGGAAACTGCAGTAGTGGACACCAGAGTAGTGGAAACCGCAACAGTGGACACTGCAGCAGTGAAAACTGCAGGAGTGGAGACTCCAACAGTGGAAACTGCAGCAGTGGAAACTGCGGTAGCAGCAGATGAGTAAGCAGGGGCAGGACTAGAGCACTGTGGGGGCAAAGAAGAAATTGGATGATACAAGGACCATCGCAACATGCGTCGGAACCACTGAGAGAGACGTGTCACATGTGTAGGATAGCGACGTTGGCAGGAGCGCATATAGCAGGTCCACCCCTTAGCAAGGGTTGGTGGGGAATGCCCACGCGAAAGCATACGACGAGTAAGTGTTGTTGCTGCAGTTCGAAAGTCCTGCCAATTGTTACAGATTTGTTCAAATCTGGTCAATTGCCCAGTGAACACACCAGCCGGTTGATGGGAAGGAATGTTGGAGGTCACACTTGGATAACGAATGACAGGGAAATCCCAAGCAGCCGCTTTATCAAAGACGCTCATGCGAAGCGAGCCATCGGAACGGACCTGTAGCTGCATACCTAAAAAGGTACAAGAGCCATCTGTAGCTGTAGTCTCCTTCCACTCCAGCCGTAGTGTTCTGGTGGAGGAGGTAAATGTCCGCATGAAAGAACATCATCAATGAGGCGATTGGTGAAGGCATATTGTTGAGCAGCTTGAAGATCATGTAGAGGAATGTTATTAACAAAGCGTGCTTCATCCCAATACAGCGTTAGAATAGAAATTTTTGGGCCAGCATTCGTTCCCATTGGAATACCGATAATTTGTTTCCAAAGCGTGCCATCTCTTGTGTATAGAAAAGTGTTTTGTACAACAAAGCGAAGATGTTGGAGAATCTGAGAAACAGAAAGGGTATCCGGGCCTGAATCAGTTGTCCATTGGCCACAACTAGGTCCTTGAATAACCATGTTGAGGGCAAAGCAACGTGAATGCGTGCGAGCTTGCCGAAGGGCATAAGCATGAGCTTCATCAACAACTTTTGCCACATTATTCAAAATGCGGTCATGAGGAAGGTTGGTGTACATTGTGGTAAAATCAACAGTGCGAGGAGAGAGGCCACAAAGAGATGATGCATTGTTTTTCAGGTCAATCGCCACTTCACCGGCACTCTGAACGATCCAACATCATCGAACACCAACTGGTTGATAGAGCTCAGTGTCTTTCTCGCGAAGAGTGGAGATCACTCCTTGCAAAGCAACGCTGAGATACAACGAAGTAGTCGTTGTGCTAGCCAAGGGTTTGTGAGGAGGCCGTTCATGAATAGTACGAATTGTTGGACGAGGGCGAGCACGCGGGGGAACAGCACTATTATTTTGTGTTGTGACTCCAAGAATGTTGTGAAGAGCTGGAGGAGATTTGTGAGCTTTGAGTACATAGTAAAGGTAAGGTAGGGTATCAGTGTGGGTGTAACCCCAATTGTGATTCCACACTGCATGGTGGTCAAGGACATCAGCAACGAACTCTTGAGGACGAGTATAAGTGGGACTGTCCAAATGGGTAGAGAGATTAAACAAATACCAATTCTTACAGAAAATTGCCAAATTGTGTGATGTTTTGTCCACAGGGACAATGGCAAAGTGTTGTTGAAGATGGTGTAAGGAGGCATGTGTAGAACGTAGTGAACGTGGCTGGCTCACATGATTGGAGAACAAAGATGCATTGGATTGACAATGCGCAAGGATTGCAGAACGTCAGCTGTTCAACTTCGAGGAAAGAGACGAGAAAGAAGCAAATCGAGAATGTCCGGCCAACAACCTTTTGTAATTGGCAATGTACTCGTCTAGTCCCATTGCCAGTGCCTGGAGCACATCGGCAGTTTCCCCATTCAACCGATACTTCGAGCCTTCTTGAAAAAGTTTGCGAAGGCTACCATCGGAGATGATATTGTAGTCAACAGACACAATATGGCCATCCACAAGATCAGAACAATGTGGAAAGGCTTTGCGGCATTCGCAATCAGAAGAGTCGGGTAAGGTCATGCCAGGAGTAACACTCAAGGCCACATCAGTGAAGTTACAAAACTGGACACGCGTGGGTGACATCAGTTTGTCACATACACGAACATGTATGGCTGCTTGAGGATCGGGGTGCAATGCAACTACATCCGGCAATTGTAACACATGGAGCAAGTTTTTAGCACGAGCTACCTCATGCGCATGTACGACCTTGATGTGGTCAGTAAATGGGTCACGAGGTTGTGCTGTGTAACGCTGGCGGGTATGCTGCGGTTTTCGGATGAGGCATTCGAGTTCTCGAATGTCTGCTGTCATGTCCGCATTGGAAACATTGTTATAAAGCCATTGCAAAAGTCGTACCCGCCATGCTGGTGCTGCTTGCTCAATATTAGCCTTGACACGACACCAATTACCCGAACCAGCTTCAGTGAGAAGACGATGCAGTGAGGTACGAATCTAAGTTGGGGACCCGGACGAAGATCAACAGCAAAGGACCTAACCAAAGGTGTTGGCAATAGAGGTAAACAGTGAGGGGGTGTTGGCAAGAGAGGCAAACAGTGAGCGGGTGTAGATAAAAGGGGTGCAGCATAACAGCCAACGGGTGTTGGTAAAAGGGGGGCTATGTGAGAAGGATCAGCCGGTACAGGAACATATGGAGCAGCAATAGATGTGGTAGGGAGGGAAACAGGAGGAGTTGAGGCATGAGGAGGTAGAGGGGGTTGAGGAGCAAAGGGACGAGGGCCCATTTGTGTCCAACTATGAGGGCGGAAGTGCCGTCGTGGAGTCGGCAGTCTAGCCATTGGAAGGACTGCATTAAAACCAACTGGGTGAAGAGTTCGAAGTTTACGAACCCAGAAACCCTTGCGGGGTGCAACAGCCCGCCGAAAGAGGGCATGATCAACAAGACCTTCAGAAGTATAATAAAGGGTAGGATCAATGCATGCCAAGGGCCAAGCAGCAAAGTTGAATGCTGGTTGCCCACACATTGCACGGTAGAGATGGCGGTGGCGAAAAGCAGCAGAAGAGCGTCGTGTATGCCAATGCTCTTGCAGCCGTTGATGTGCAGAATGCATCGTTTGTCGAACATAAAAATGTCCTGAAGGCAAATGAACAATTGCATAAATCACTCTTCGAACAGTGAGGGGGTCCATACCTGGTTCAAGGGGTTATTGATGAACACTTCACAGTTGCAACTCAAATCGCTCTGCCTGCACAACACTGTTAAGAAGACAGAGTTGTTTCTTGCCCCAACCTCCTGCAGAATACAAGTTAGTATTCCACTCCAGGTTTGCACGCCAATCTACACGACGAGAAACGGATGCCTGGCAGTTTGACATGTGAACATGAGCAAACGGAACATAGTGTCCAAGAGGAAAGCTTGGTATAGCACCTGCCATGCCAGCGGCAGGAAATCTCCCGAGAGGGGTGGGAAGTATCGGGGTAGCCCCTTGATTATTCCTTAGTTGTAGATATTTTTCGATTTTTCAATTTTCCAATGCAAAGAAATGGAGGTGAGTGCACAAGGTGAAACAACTTTAGGTCCGACGGCTCAGGCCGGGATTGTCAAAGAGGGTGCTCGGTTTGAATGAGAAACAGCATCTCCCAACGAGTGTGCTCACAGCAGCAATGCCAAGAGCCTTGCACCGACAGACCAACAATGCCTACATAAAAAGATGTCACCAAGCAGTTGACACATGCATAAACCAGCGTAGAAGGATTATCTCAAAGAACATGGAACAAGAGGTGAGTGGGCATGGGGGCAGCCACCCGGGTGTGGCCAACCTTAGGCGGGTCGTAACTATACCCACTGCACGGGAAAGGGGTACAACTCGTGCCCTTGCGGTGACCGCCATCACAATCACATCGTGCACGAAAGGAAAAAGAGTATATAACAGATGTACACAACGAATAGACAAAACAGATTGTACACAAGGAATGTACATGTAAGGGATGTACAACAGGAATGTACATAGTTACAATACCAAGCTTACCTGAAAGGTCAAAGAGCCAAGCAAAACATCCGTAACAACATCTGTCATAAAAAAAAGTGAAGTAGTTGAGTTTATCATGAAACCAGCAAATTGGGCATACAACTCCTGTAAAGCACGCGGGAGGTTCGTCAACAGAGGCAACAAAGAAAAAATGCAAAGAAAAAGGAACAAGAAAAGAAGATTGATGTAGGAGGTAAGAAAGAGAGACAATTATCTTCCACAAGAAAAAGGCGGTGCCTGGTTGTATAGGCCCAACGCTCGCCGCTCAATCTGCAAAAGCAGAGGGCTAGCAACGCCGGAGAATGTATTGTCATATAACTATGAACTAAAATAGCGCAATTTGCAAAAAATAAATAAATAAATAAATAAAAAATCCATGAACGGCACAGTGAAACCATTCATTTTACTCATTCTTCTTTTGACTCCCCTTTCACCGTGCCTCTCACGTACAAGGCTCGCCACGTTGATGAAGTTGAGCGCGAGCTGCCCCCATCCCCGTGTGCCATAACAACCCACTTGTACGCTGTGAGAAAGAGGTAGAGTGAAGGGGGAGGGGATAAACACAAGGAGGAGAGATGGAGAGCAGACAAACAAAGAACGATAAAGGGAAAGTAAGGGAAAGTATGGAGTGTGGAGTGAAGATGAAGGCAAAAGAGGATAAGAAAAGGCTCAAGAATGAGTCTGTCCTTGACGACAGAGAGGACATACATTGTAAGGATGGCGTGGATGAACACATGGAAGACCTAGCTGAGCATTCTCAGTGCAACAATTGCCACGACGGGTGGCATTGAGCATGCCCGCACCAGCATGGCAGGTACGACTTTTGCAATGGCTTTACAATAATGTCTCCAATGTAGACATGACGGCACACATTCGAGAACTCGAATGCGTCATCTGAAAATCGCAGCATACCCGCCAACGTTACAAAGCACAACCTCGTGACACGTTTACTGACCACAGCGCAAGAAACAACTCTGTCTTCTTAACAGTGTTGTGCAGGTAGAGCGATTTGAGTTGCAACTGCGAGGTGTTCATCAACAACCCATTGAACCAGGTATGGACCCCCTCACTGTTCGAGGAGTGATTATGCAATTGTTCATTTGCCTTCAGGATATTTTTATGTTGGACAAACGATGCATTCTGCACATCAACGGTTGCAAGAGCATTGGCATACACGGCGCTCTTCTGCTGCTTTTCGTCACCACCATCTCTACCGTGCAATGTGTGGGCAACCAGCATTCAACTTTGCTGCTTGGCCCTTGGAATGTATCGATCCTACCCTTTATTATACGTCTGAAGGTCTTGTTGATCATGCCCTCTTTCGGCGGGCTGCTGCACCCCGCGAGGGTTTCTCGGTTCGTAAACTTCTAACTCTTCACCCAGTTATTTTTAATGCAGTCCTTCCAATGGCTAGACTGCCGGCTCTAGAAGTTGTTCTCATACCTAGCAACACAGGTGGAACAATGGGGACAATGGAAACTGGAGAGTCTGTTCGCAAGCGAGACCGTGGAGGAGATGGGGGTGGYGAGGAGGAACGCAATCGTCTGCGACCAAGCACAAACAAAGATGAGAGGGGGGTGCATTGGACAAGATTTCGGAGCAAAGGACGTGAGCGTCAAAGAGATTGTGATGTTCTTTGCATTGGAGCTGCAGGACAGGATTCTGTATCAGTAAAAACTAAAGTAGGGGGAATTACAGTTAGGGAAACTGCTGAAAACTGCAGCAGTGGAAACCGCAGCAGTAGAAACTGCAGCAGCGCAAGCTGAAGCAGTGGAAACTGGAGCAATGGAGACTGCAGCAGTGGAAGCTAGAGCAGTGGAAACTGCAGTAGTGGACACTGCAGCAGTGAAAACCGCAACAGTGGACACTGCAGCAGTGAAAACTGCAGGAGTGGAGACTTTACCATTGCTGTCCTACAAGTAGCAATGAGGGACCGTCAAATTGAACTACGCAATGCTCGAGCAGGTGAGTGGTTTAATCCTCCATCCCACATCTCTGCCTGCATTGCGCACGAGCCTGGCCATCGGTATTCCAATTGGAACGAATGCTGGCCCAAAACTTTTTAATCTAACGCTGTATTGGGATGAAGCACGCTTCTTTGCTGACATTCGTCGACGTGATCTTCAAGCTGCTCAACAATATGCCTTCACCTATCGCCTCATTGATGATGTTCTTTCATGGGGACATTTACCTCCTCCACTAAAACACTATGGGCTGGAGTGGAAGGAGACTACAACTACAAATGACTCTTGTACCTTTCTAGGTATGCAGCTACGGGTCCGTTCCGATGGCTCGCTTCGCATGAGCGTCTTTGATAAAGCGGCTGCTTGGGATTTCCCTGTCATTTGTTATCCAAGTGCGACCTCCAATATTCCTTCCCATCAACCGGTTGGTGTGTTCACTGGGCAATTGACCAGATTTGAACAAATCTGTAACAATTGGCAGGACTTTCGAACTGCAGCAAGAACACTTACTCGCCGTATGCTTTCGCGTGGGCATTCCCCACCAACCCTTACTAAGGGGTGGACCTGCTATATCCGCTCTCGCCAACGTCGCTATCCTACACGTGTGACACGTCTCTCTCAGTGGTTCCGACGCATGTTGTGATGGTCCTTGTATCATCCAATTTCTTCTTCGCCCCCACGATGCTCTCGTCCTGCCCTGCGTTCCTCCTCACCACCCCCATCTCCTCCACGGTCTCACTTGCGAACAGACTCTCCAGTTTCCATTGTCCCCATTGTTCCACCTGCGTTGCTAGGTACGAGTTCAACTTCTGTTTGCAACACCACTACTCCTCTTGTTGTGTATCACCGACGACATCCGCGGCATCGTCACTTGTCCGGGGATCAGCAACCTGTTTCTTTGTCTTCCCCGATTCTCTCTGTGCCTCCTCCACAGGTTGTTGCGGTTCCTTTGTTTCAAATGGCAATATCCGCTCCTATGACTCTTGCAGACAATCCATCTGCCTGCAGGCAGCCACCAGTCTCTACTCAGGATGCAGCCGCTGCCCAGAGTACACTCCCGACTCCAAGTATAGTCCCTACTTAGGATGCAGCCCTAAACGTTGAGGGATTGGAACATGATCTGCCCGGATCGCAGTTGACCCCACAAGGTGTAGACGACATGGGGGGTTTGCAAATGGCTGACCAGCATTGTGGGCAGCATGGGGGATCTGCAAATGGCTGACCAGCATTGTGCGGATGAAACACAATTTCGTGCTCTGCCACACGCAGACCACATGGGTGATCTGCAAATGACTGAGCAGCAAACAACCCAACACAGTTTGGGTTTGCAAGACCATCTGGGTGATCTGCAAATTGTTGGCCAGCATCCAACAAACCAGCCTGATAACCTCACCAATCTCTGTGGTTTGACTGCAACTAATATCTGTCTTCACATTCTCCATCGCCCGTTTTATACACCATCAGACTTCCTTGCAATCGCCCTTCAGCTTGATGCCGATCTTCCCCAACGACAGCCAGAGGATTGCAATTACACCAGCGAAGGAGGCTTTACCGTTGTTGTCCTACAATTATACCAGCGAAGGAGGCTTTACCATTGCTGTCCTATAAGTAGCAATGACGGACCGTCAACTTGAACTACGCAATGCTCGAGCAGGTGAGTGGTTTAATCCTTCATCCCACATCTCTGCCTGCATTGTGCATGGGCCTGGCCATTACATGGCCATTGCACATGCCTCTGACCACTGGGAGCTGTAGGACAACGGCACCATGGTGCATGCCATGATTGATGTCACTGATTTCTTACAAAATGATGTTGTTTTCTTGCCACAACAAACCGTCCGCAACCTCTTTTATGGCGAAGATCATTCCTCTGGCCCCGTGCTGCAGCAAGACAATGCACCGACACTCTGCGAACTTCTCCTTTGCGCAACCACAAACACTGTTACACTCGGCTGTAGCCGCCATCGTCTCTGTCACAATCACTAAAATGACATGGTTTCTGCATCCATGTGTGCAGAGGACTGTCCCACCGTTCCTGACTGCAGGCACCCTCTGCATCCGGACACTATATGTCCATTTTCTGGCCATGGGCGCTATACTGAATGCATGCTTTTTTGTGGTGACCGTTCTTCTTTGATTTTGGCCTGCAATCGACATGCCATTTGTCGGAGGTGTATGGCGGGCATGCTCAATGCCACCCGTCGTGGCAATTGTTGCACTGAGAATGCTCAGCTAGGTCTTCCATGTGTTCATCCACGTCATCCTTACAATGTATGTCCTCTCTGTCGTCAAGGACAGACTCATTCTTGAGCCTTTTCTTATCCTCTTTTGCCTTTATCTTCACTCCATACTCCATACTTTCCCTTACTTTCCCTTTATCGTTCTTTGTTTGTCTGCTCTCCATCTCTACTCCCTGTGTTTATCCCCTCCCCCTTCACTCTGCCTCTTTCTCACAGCGTACAAGTGGGCTGTTCTGGCACACGGGGATGGGGGCAGCTCACACTCAACTTCATCAACGTGGCGAGCCTTGTACGTGAGAGGCACGGTGAAAGGGGAGTCAAAAGAAGAACGAGTAAAATGAATGGTTTCACTGTGCCCCTCATGTTTCTTTTTTTTTTTTTTCCCCCCGCAAATTGCGCTCTTTTAGTTCATAGTTATGTGACAATATATATATATATATATATACCATCGTCTCTGTCACAATCACTACAATGACATGGTTTCTGCATCCATGTGTGCAGAGGACTGTCCCACCGTTCCTGACTGCAGGCACCCTCCGCATCCGGAATTTATATGTCCATTTTGCGGCCATGGGCGCTATACTGAATGCATGCTTTTTTGTGGTGACCGTTCTTCTTTGATTTTGGCCTGCAATCGACATGCCATTTGTCGGGGGTGTATGGGGGGCATGCTCAATGCCACCTGTCGTGGCAATTGTTGCACTGAGAATGCTCAGCTAGGTCTTCCATGTGTTCATCCACGTCATCCTTACAATGTATGTCCTCTCTGTCGTCAA
>BFEA01000169.1:2379969-2391028 GCA_003427395.1 Chara braunii | reverse complement strand
TGGGGGGGGTGGGGGTGGGGTGTATAGGGGGATATAGGGGGGTATAGGGGTTGTATAAGGGGTATTGGGGGGGGTTATGAGGGTGTTGGGGGCCGGTTTGTGGGTTTGGGGGGGTGTATGGGGGTATTTGGGGTGGCTATGGAGGTGTTTGTGGGGTTATTAGGGGTTCTGGACCGGAAAAAAATAAAAAATAAAAACAATTTGCGGGGTGCCGACGACCCCCGACCGGTAGGTGCCGACCAGCCGACCGGTCGGCGGGTCGGCAGCCGACCAGTCAGGGGTCGCCGACGGTCGGCGTGTGCAACACTGCCACCACAAGGAAAAATAAGAAAAAAAAGCAAAAATCCAGCCGATAAGAATCCAGTGAAAATTCCGGCAAAAATAACACCCGCTGTTAACCATGTGGGATCACACCATGATCAGGACTGTTTACATCCCTTTTATGATTGCGGAATCCCAGAGTTTTGTCACTTGCAGAAATGTTTTGTCACTTGCTCTGAAAATGTCGCGCCTTGGGCCTAGCAGACCGCAATGGCTGGCAGCACCAGCCAAAAGGAAAAACAGTGCGCCACTGGCGGTTCAACAAAACTTGGGGTGCAATGGAGCGCCTCCAGTAGTTACTGATCAACGTGCTTTACGGCATCAGGGCCCCTCTGTGCACGCACGGTCTCGAACCGGCACCCTCAGCCACAGGAACGAAGTCTCGTAACCACTACAACCCTTGGAGATGCTAGTGAAACTTGATCCATACCTACTGTGATATCCAGCCCACCCCCAGGGCTGTAGCATCCTTGTACTCACACCACACACAACACCACACAACACCACACCACACCACACCACAGACACGGCAATCAACACACACTCCGCACGGACAGCGCGCGACTCATCACCGCTACTTAACCCGGTCACTCCAAGGCGGGCCAACTGCCCACGGCTTCCACTTGTGCCTTCACAGTAGTTACTGATCAACGTGCTGTAGGGCATCAGGCCTGGGCGTGCACACACGGCCTTGAACTGGCACCCTCAGCCACAGGAACGAAGTCTCGTTACCCCTACGACCCTTGGAGGGCGTGGGCGTACGAGCTGAGCTAGGCTCATTCCACTGGCGAGTCAAAAATCCGAGTAAGGTCTATTAACTTTCTTTGTCACTGTCTGTGTTTCCTTGTTTACACTGTGAGAAGAAGCCTTTTCTGTTTCCGCTGACACTCCAGGACTCGCACTTCTCGGGCCAATTCTTGAGCAGTATTGTAGCAGTCGTGAAGGCCGTGGAGATGAAAGCACAGTTTCTTCTTTTTTTCATTCAAGAGAAAGCTGTCTTCTCCTCATCGGGGGACAGCTTTTTTTTTTTTCCTCAATTTTTTTTAGCCCTTCAAATCGTCGACTCCGACTCCCAAGGCCAACGAACAGAACGCCCAGGGGCCCAACAGCGAGCTCTACTCTGTGCGGGGAGTGGCACCCCAGCTCCTAACCCCTAGTGAGAGATGGCAGGACTCTTATTCCTGCCACAACTTCCCCACAAGCCAACTATATCAGATGGTGAACCCCAAGTGCGCCCCAGGGGCCCGTGGGGGAGTGAACAGACGACATGGGGAATCCAACCCACGACCTCCTGAATGCCACGTGTGTGCTCTAACAACTGAGCTAGGCCGCTTGGCCACGAAAGCAAAGTTTACGTTGCTGGCATATTTTTTTTATTATTATTTTTTTTTTCTTAAACAGGTCCTTATGGCCCTGGCCCCATTTCCATTCTGGGGAGCATCAGTCCGGTTCCTATTCCACCGGCAAGTCAGGAAAACATTACAACATAGAGCACCCACACGCTTCCTTCCGTCTGGGCGAAGGAACCCTGATCAGCATTGATTACTCCAGCGACGTGGAGGATCGACTGTCAGCTTGCCCTGCTTTCACCTTTCCTCTCAGGACAACTATTAGAACCTGTCAGGTTAAAAAAAAAAAAAAACACCAACCTGTCAGATACAACCTGTCAGATACAACATGCAAAACAAGAAAGGTCTGAGAAGCTACAACTGCTGCCAATGCTGTCTAAACCCTAAGCCCCGCAAATAAGCGTCGTGAAATCCTTAGCATTCCAACCCCTGCTGTCTTGTTTCTGTCCAAACCCTCAGCCCTAAACCCTAAACCCTAAAGAAGGTTGATCCTCTTCCATGTGTTCCATGTGAAACATCGGCTGCCGCCTGTCGCGCATGTATCTTGGGTGCTCTTCTAGGCCCAGATTGGGGCTGGTTCATCAAGTACCTGGGTGTTCTGCTGGGATACCAACTTGACCGAATTGTGCCATTCTTTCCATCGTAAAACGTGCCCAATCAGCCATGCCACTTTGTCACCCACCAACCAGATCCGCTTGAATTTAGCCAGTGTCGCCTGTTCTGTCTCTTTGGTTGCTGCCCACACTTTCTCCCGTGGGTTCTTCGTGCCGTCCAGAGTTCTGCTGCATCTTTCCTTCCATATGGCCCATAGCGTGACCTTGCGTACCATCCCGAACCATATTTTCTCTGATTGGCCGAAGTTAGAGGGTAAATTAGTCCAAAGCAGAAGTTGAAGGGGGTGCTCTGGGAGGGGAGACGAGAACAAACTATCCCATAGTGCTGCTGCTCTTGCCCAATAATCTGTGGCTTCTGTACAGTTAATTAGGCAATGTATCACGTCTTCCTGTTCTTGGTCTGAGCAGACTGCACAGATATCAGAGCTGGTTGGATCGTTCTTTCTTCTTCTGACATGTAGCCATTCTTCTTCTTCTTCTTCTTCTTCTTCTTCTTCTTCTTCTTCTTCTTCTTCTTCTTCTTCTGCTTCTTCTTCTTCTTCTTCTTCTGCTGCTGCTGCTGCTGCTGCTGCTGCTACTGCTTCTGCTTCTGCTTCTTCTCCTGCTTCTCCTGCTTCTCCTGCTTCTTCTTCTTCTTCTTCTTCTTCTTCTTCTTCTTCTTCTTCTTCTTCTTCTTCTCCTCCTCCTCCTCCTCCTCCTTCTTCTTCTTCTTCCTTTTTTTTTTTTTTTTCCAAAAAACAGCCCCTTCTATTATGGGGGGCATCAGTCCGGTTGCTCATCACCGGCAAGCCTGGAAAACAAAATACAGTTTGGTTTAAAAGAGAAGAGGAAAGCCTTGCCCTTGCGGCCCTAGACGCCTCTCAAGGGGGGGATTGCTACAGCCAAAACCCACTTCCCATACCATAGCCTCCCCAGGGATACCTCTGTTGGTCGGGAAACTTCCTAGCAGCACCCAGCCACACAACAGATGGGTCCCCAGGGAAGGCCTGGCTCGGGGGAGCTGTTCTACCAATCTCACGGGCCTCTCATCGTGTTAAACCCTTCCTCAGTTTCCCCATTAAAATCCTCTGGCTACCATCTAACATTTACAGCACTCGCCCTCATACCACCCTCCAGTCGCTACTACGCACTCCTTTGTACAGCCTACCCCGAGTATCTCTTATATTCTCAAGTATCATCTACGTCTGAGCCCTATCACCTTTATGTTCTATATCTACCCTGCTGATATGTTTACAAACTCACCCTTGCCTTATTTGCCCGCCCTCTAGTTCACAACCCATTCTGAGGGCAGTAGGTTTCTCTCGTCTCATCATGGAGAGACCTTGCTGAGCACCTATGGCCAAAATAGGCCCCTTATTCTTAGTTATACAAAAAACCTTCGTAAATGCCTGAAGCCAGGGAGGCCATCCATATTCTAATCTAGTTGAATCTAATTGAATCTTGTCCCCAGCAGTATATTCAACAGTATATTCAGCGCTCAAATATATCCCATGTCCCTTCCTCTGTCATCTTGCCCTCCCGTTCCCCCACTACCCCCTACCGTCTACCCTCCTCTCTCTACTCCTGATTCCTCCCATTCCCTTACAACCTATCTACCCAATCCCTGATCTATTCTATCGACTGACTGCTGCTTGTGTCCTCCTTTTCCAAACTGGGCACGTAGTGTTGCAGGGCTGGTTCAAACTGCAACTGTCCTGTAGTAGAGTCTTGCACCAGCATTTGCGGGAACGGGGCCCATTTCTGCCAAAAGCCTGCCGCCTTGGCCTTCTCCTACACGTCTACTTGGGTGCAGATCCGCCAGTATGGCAATGCGGATATTCTCCAGTGCCCTCTCCTGATAGGCCCGAAGTGGCGGGGACGTTCCTTGCCTACATCGCTCATTTCTCAATGTCCACAGAGCCCATAACACTGCTGCCCTTACGATCTCTTCCACCACCATTTCAGCCATGCCCCGCCTACTTGCCTTGCCCAGGGTACCCAGCAGGATATCTGTGTCGGTCGTTTCATCCACCTGTAGCGGTGTCTTGTCTGCCATTTCCTGCGCCCACCACTCCCAAAAACTCCTGCACCCTTGGACATCGAACAAAAAGGTGGGGGATCGTTTCCACCTGGCCGCAAGCTGCAGCACAAGTTTGGTCCTTATGACAACTCTTGGTAGCCTGCCACTGCGCAGTCGGGATTGCCAAATGGTAAATCTGCCATAGCAGGCCCGCCTGCTTTTGGTCTGGCAAGGCAGCCATGATGTTGCATTGTTCATTCCACTTTCGTTGAGTCCAATTAGTAAGGCGCGCGTCCGGGAGCCACTCCCGTTTGACCCATCTCTCCTTCAGTTCCCCACAGATGTTGACCGGTTCCAGCAGCGAGTTGTAAACAATCTTCGTGGTTACCTCTTGGAGTGGCATCGATCTCCTGTGCATCCTCTGAGGAGGCCATTCCCAGTCTCCCGGGTTCCAGACAAGGTCTCTCAGCTGGGTTGCAGTGCAAAAGGGTAGGTAGTGTCCAGCCTCTTTCTTCCCTCCTTTGCATACCGCAACCGTTTCCACCAGAGCTCGTGCTATTCTCCTCACAGAGTGCAAGTCCTGCAGTGGTTTCCCCAGCCCCTCCCATCCCCGTCCCGGCCTATCCTGCCATACAGTGAACTCCAGGTCCCCATTCGGCATTACCTGCTTGACTCTATAGAGCCTTTCAGGTGCCTCACTCCCCTTAAGCTTGACCCACTGGCCCACTGCCATCTCATCTTTTTTTAGTACTTCCACCCACTGAGTCGGAATAGCCTCTCTCATGTCCTTGACCCTTTGGCCCCTCTTCATGCACCCCTGCAGGGCAAGATCCATTTCCTCATCTGTACGCCAATCCTTCCGGTCCTCATCCCACAAATGTCCCACCTTGAAAATGCCCTGCTCCGCCCATTTCCATCCATAGGCCCCTCGCGCCCCCTGCCATGGGTAGGTGTGGCATACTGCGTAGCCACACGGGCCTGCAGGGCCCGTCCCGCATTCTCAGCCTAAAAGCCTAGAAATAAGGGCTTACAGGCCCCATGTCGTTTCAGCCTGAAACTGAAAACGAGGGCCTGCAGGCCCTATTTCGTTTTCAGCCTATAACAGGGCTTTTTAGCCCTGAGGCTTTTCAGCCTGAAACGGAGGGCCACTTTCGGGCCCTCATAAGATCGACCTACCTTTATACTCAGGCACAAAACCAGGGTTTAGCCTCAAGCAGGAGCTGCAGCGGCAGCCCCTGACTCAGGAGGCAGGCCGAGTAGTACATAGGAAGTTCCCATGCACTACACGGGTAGGTAGTTGGACAGAGGCAGTAGTAGTCTTCAGGATTCGGCCGCAGCACTCAGGAGGAGCGCTGCCAGGGAGTAGCTAGCGCTAGCAGTAGTCTTCAGCGCTGGGCGCTAGTAGCCATAGCAGTAGTCTTCAGCGCTGGGCGCTAGTAGGTGGTAGTAGTAGAGTTGGGAGAGATGGCTGGCGGAGGCCAGTGGGACTTACCTGTGGCGCCATAGCTCCAGCTCCATCTTTGAGGTACCTGCATCAAGGCGCCAAAACTTCACAGGTTAGTACCAGACTGAGAGAGAGAGAGAGAGAGTTCTTCTTCTTCCTCTTCTAAGTCCACCATCTCTTCTTCCCCTCTCACCACCTGACTTCTCAGTATCAGAGGACTACTACAGAGAGAGAGAGTTGTGACTTGAGACTTGACGACATTGGATCCAGACACGACATTGGGATTCAGACATTTTGACGAGGGACTATTTGGGCCTGTGCCGAAGACTTGGTGTTGACGACATTCCCATCTTCCCCTCTTCTTCGTCTAACCCTCCTCTTCTTCGTCTGTGTATGGTTGGGGCTTGCGCATTCTTCCTGTGTGAGCGCCAGACCCCTTCACACCATGGAGATGATGATGATGATGATGTATGTTCTGGGCTGCATTGCAATATTGATTGTTCGGATCATTGGTATCTAAGTCTTCCGCTACGCTATCTTGTACTTCGTATTGAGAGGTCGGTTCTTGTTCTGGTCTGCACCKTTACAGTATGCAACAGTAGGGGTCCCCTGCCTCGTCATAAATAAACCGGTTATCAAAGAGAAGCTGGTTAAAGATAGCATCTGCTGTTTCAGGGAGCCGACATCTCACCTGAATCTTCTTCCACAAGGCCAGTTTCTGAGTCCACACAGTCCCCGTACGAATATGACCCATCGCGGAGCTACTGAGCAGGCAGAGGTCTACCAGTTCCCTAGGGACCTGGAGAAGAAGAAGAAGAGGTGACGCTGTCTCATCTTCTTCTTCTTCTTCCTTGTTGCTGCCTTTTTTTTTTTTTGCTGCCAGACTTGTTTCTTACAAGAACACATGTATGCAAGCTGCTCGTGGTGCCATCGTCTCAGTCGAGTTCATGTGAGTGATCGTGCGCAGCACAGCAGCAGACGTAGTCGTCCTTGGTTAGTAGATTTTACAGGGAGATGAAGTGAGGGATCTGTCTCTCCTTTGCGATATACGGGAGATGCTATGTTGTACTTATTTATCCTGATTGAACGAGGCATGAAAGTATGCACAGGTTCAGTCTTCTCTTTTCTTGAAGCATGTAGCAGCTGTAGCCCCTAACTTCATGGTATTCATCCAATTCCAATCAGGAGTCGAAACACATGTTCTCTTACCGACATATATGTGTGTGTATCATCCACCCTCATGGGATGGGTACGAGGCTAAGGACGGACTCGAACCAGGTTCAGTACCCTTGGGCTGCGTGTCCGTCAGCCCACTAAAAAGAAGAGAATTTTTGTTGGGTTTCGGTCTGCCTCTACTTCCCGGGCCCGCTGCCGATTGGCTGACGGTGCGAACGACTCTGTCAAAGTTTTGAGCGGGACTCTGCTCGTGATGAATTTACTATTTAGAAATTAGAATCTTAGATGAAAATTCATGAAATTGAGTTTGGCTCCCTCGTGACGTGCAAGGGAAAGTCGGTACAAACCCCTGGTTGCCACCGCATTATATGTACTTGCCTCGGGTAGCCTCGGGCAGTGGGGCCCCTCAGTGACAAATAGTTCGGAAAACAAAACAAAAAAGAACAGTAAGAATTTCGAAGAACTCGAAAAAAACGGCAAGAAGGCTTTTTTTTTTTTTTTTTTTTTTTTTTTTTTTTTTTTAAACGGCAAGAAGGTTGATGGAACGAAGAATGGTCTTTGGATTTTTAGTGATGCCCCTGGAATGTGGTGTTCCGCATGCTGTGTGTGAAATGATCTGCTGCAGGTACGGTTCCCTGAAAACGGGATGGGGTTGCTGTTTCTGTGAGAGATCGGAAACAACAGACAAGGCCAAGGATAGTAAACCTGGGGTGACGATGAAAACTGGGAGGGGGGAAGGAGATGTGGGGCTACTGGTGATGACCACGGAGCCGTGTTTGGCGGATTCTAGAAACTGGCAGCTCCCTCGGGTGCTCTATGGATGTAGTTGCGGCTTGCTCAGTTCTCGTGAGGACTTGTTTGTTTGCAAAGAATGTAATCAGACCTGCTGCCGGCGGTGCATCTCTGAAGAAATTGAGACGGTCTACTGCCCGTCTTGCTTACGCCAAACTGAGGCAGCGGACGTGGAGTACCAGCACGAAGATGGGGCCTGCAATGGTTCTCCCTTGTGCCACTGCACAAAATGTGCGGTTTGTTGCCGAGCAGCCAATCGAACCCGATGCCATGAATGTGCCGACTGCCCACAATGCGCGTCAGCGTTGCTGACCACGGCAGGAGAAGCGGGGCTTACACGTGTGGCTGTGGAGGGTTCTCCGATGGGCGAAATCACCCATACCTCTGACAATGGGGTCACAGGACAGACGTCATGGAGCCGCAGGAATGGTGGTCCTCCTTGCCGCCTCACATGGAGTTGTCATTCTTGCGGATGGTCGTCCACTGCAACGGGCCATGTCGATACCCTTGTGGAACAGAAGGCAGGAGCAATTTTCAGTGATGATGGTGATGAGAGGAGCGGTGAAGAATGCAGGAAATCTGATAGACGCCTTCTACAGCTTGCCCAACGCTTAGCACATGATCTGCATTCTCTGCAGCTCAACCGCCAGCGCCCGGCTCCCACTCTCACACAGCTAGCACGCAGCCGGCGTCTTTCTGGCAAGATAACCAGCAAGACCCCCAAAGCACAACCGAAACTGCAAATGCCAGCGTTTCTCGACAAGCCAATGCGAATGTTTCTCAACAAGCCAAGAGGGCAGCCTTTTTCCAACTCCTCTCAAGTTTTGTCGAGGCCTAGTGATTGGAATGGCCTTCTTGGTGACTGTCCAGACTCCAAGCCGCCGACTGGAAGAAGCGCTTCATGTCGCGTATTCGGTTATCCCCCCGACTCGAATCATGTGCCCTCTACGACAGCTATCCCCTTCAAGTCCTTGCCACCAGAAAGTGTGACTTCTGCCAAGAGGCGTCCGAAGCCCGAGGTCGATGATCGTAGTTCAACTCTTCTTGCGGAGAAGCCTACAGAACTATCAGATGTAGATCATCCTTGTCCGTGTTCGTGTTCTTCCAACAAGCTCAAGCCTGTTTTCAAACAACTTGTCTGCAAGCGGACGGGCCGATGCCCGTACTGTGAGCGCTATGTCATCAAACCAGATCCTGACCCGAGATCGTCGCAGTACGTCATCCGCGAGCACACGTCAGGGATCAGGGTGTTGCCCTTGCTCACTCTTCGGCAGCATTTGCCGTCGCCACAGTCCGTCGGGCGAAACCAAACCACCCACGCCATCATCGAGATTCGGAACATGCGACCCGATCCTGTCCATGTTGTCCTTTGCAGCAGCAGCTGTCAAAATGAGGTCTCTCGAATCTCTTCCGACGCCGGCACATCGCATCGAACAGCGATTGACTGGAGCAGGCAGGAAGCGGAGGCTCAGAACCATGCAGAGCAAGCAACAGATCAGCTGCATCAGCCCCCAGGGGCAATCAGACACCGACAGAATAGCAAAGTCAAGTCGTACTGGGTTTACCAACATTCGGATTCCGGGGTAGGTTGCAGGGAAAAGCGCAGCGCCAAGTGGCGGACTGAGGACACGTGTACATCTGTGAGGGACGGTTACTATAAGAGGAATGTTTTCCCGATGGAGGAATGGAACGCGGAGGAGAACAGATTACTTGCCACCGATATCGATGCCTGCGAAACGTTGGAGGGACTGTCACTGCAAGACGCGGAGGAGGTTAATGGCGATGATGATGATGATGAGAAATATGAAAATGATATGCTGGAGAAGGAAATCCTACGCCAGTTGTCATCATCTGATGGAGACCCCCAAGCCAACAATCAAGCAGCAATCGCCTACAGATGCAGGCATGTAGTTGGCGTAAGGATCAGTATCGCACACACCCTTGATTGTGGTACACCAGATCCCCTATCCGACAGTGCAAAGGGCATTGCAGCCTCGTCCGAACACCGGAGGTTCATCCTTCATGTGGTCGTTAAGGGAATTAACAGAGGCTGGGGGGACTCAGAGGAGAGAGCAATCAAGTTCTCAGTCTTGGTGCATCTCAGTCTTTCGGATTAGCACAAAGTCAACCTTTTTTTTTCCTTCGAATTCTTTCCCCTTTTTCCCTTGGATAGTTTAGACACTGGAGTTTTAGACACTAGAGTTTAAGTGTTCATACTTTTGAAAGCTTTCATAATGGAAATACAGCACTGAACAGTGAATACAATGCATGTTAAAAGGGGGAAGGGGAGGGTGAAGAGGAGGGGGGAGGAGGAGGGGAGGGTCAGGAGGGAGGGGGGAGGGGGGGGGAGGGGGCGTTAGGAAGGGGTGGGGAGGGAGCCGGGGACCATTTGCGTGGCCAGGCCAAAGAAAAGAAAAAGTGTTTTAATTTTATTTTTTATTTGAATTTGGTAAAGGATCTCGATGTGACCCTGAGGCAAAAGTTGCTCAGTTTATATTTCTGCAAAACTTTTTTTTTTCAATTTTTATTATTATTATTATTTTTTTGCTAGGACCGCCTTTGGTCCTTGCACGACCGGGCTTCCTGGGCAAAGAATCACTGAGAAGAAGAGAAGGAGAGGAGAGGAGAGGAGACGAGAGGAGACGAGAGGAGACGAGAGGAGACGAGAGGAGAGAAGAGGAGAGGAGAAGAGAATCACTGAGAAGAGAAGAGAATCACTGAGAAGAGAAGAGAATCACTGAGAAGAAGAGAAGAGAAGAGAAGAGAAGAGAAGAGAATCGCTGGATTTAATCTGGGAGGAGAAGAGGTGCTGGTAAAAGGTTGTTGCCAGGGTTACCTGACCGAACGTTCGGGGGGCCCCGGGCTGGCCCCCGAACGTTCGGGCGTTCGGGGTCCCGTTCGGGGGCCAAACACCTCCAGGATGGCCCCCGCCAAAAACATTTTCGGGGCCTAAAAATAAGTTTTTTTTTCTGATTGTTTTTTTTTGTGAGTTCTCTATTATGTAACCTACACGCCTATAAATTTTGAAGCCATTCTGCTAAGCCAAAAAAACATTAAAAATCGTCAAAGATGGGGGTGTCAAAACGTGCTCGCCCACTCACTATTTTGTTTTTTTTCACTTTTAACTTTTTGTTTTCACTTTATTTCGGGGCCTAAAACATTTAATGATTTTTTGAAAAAATTGTTAAGAGTTATTGATTATGTAAACTACATATCTGTAAATTTTCAGGGCATTTGTCAATGCCAAAAAATAATTAAAATCGGCAAAGATGGTGGTGTCGTAAAGGTGCTGGCACACTCACTCATTTTAATTCTCTTTTTATTTTTTCTTATTTTTATCGTAGTGTTTATTTTCTGTATTTGA
>BFEA01000169.1:2337294-2350370 GCA_003427395.1 Chara braunii | reverse complement strand
ACTATCTGGTCTCATGTGTGTGATGTTGCTTGGTTTCTGAAGTTCGCTATCACTCGTTTTCCTTGCATTATTATTATTATTATTATTATTATTATTATTATTATTATTATTATTATTATTATTATTATTATTGTAGCTACTATTATTTTTATCATTATTAGTAGTAGTATTATCATAGCGACTCTATCTTAGCTACGAAGAGGAGTAGAATAGCACAGAGGAGGGAAGAGAATCGCGGCGAGGGAGAAGAAGGAAACGAGCGAGGGAGGGTCAGAGTTATGCAACGACTTTGCTTAAACATGCCGAGACTCACTCTTTGTTAACTGTACTATACCGGAAAGATAGTCGGTATACACTATTATTTATTATTATTATTATTGTTATTATAGTTATCATTATTATTATGTATTATCATTATAATTATTGGTTTGTTTTCATTAATATTTTAATATTATTGATTGTTATGGTTTTATTATTATTATTATATTTGTCATTTTAACTTTCATTATTTTTCAAATGCACTTGGACGCGGGTGTGATCAAGTACGCTTAGATGTGATTGCAGCGTAACGGGGAGTTGTTACTATTGGTCGGTTGGAAGTTAGGGGGTAGAAGGGCGATCGGTGGTCTTCAGGAAGGAGGTGAGTGTGTAGGTGATCAAGGTCAGATGAGGGGAGACGAGTACGTACCTTATGTATGTGAAAGGTCGGCTTTCATGTTGACGTCATGTAAGTTGGTCACCTAGTCTAAGTGGATCTGTTGCGTGGATGCAACTGTCGTAGAGTAGGCGAGTAGTATAGGCTGGGCGTTGGGCGCCAGACGGGGAGCAACGACATTGGATATGGTGTTGGTGTGACATGAGGGCTTAAACGTTGGCTCTTGAGTTCATTGTATTGCTCTATTTGGATGGATTATAGGTGCTATTGCGTTTTTTGCTTGTACACAACTACTCAGACATCTGTGTGATTTCGCAACTTGGTTTTTTGTATGTCATTCACACTCATGTTTCTTGCAATTATTATTATTATTATCATTGTTATTATTATTATTATTATTATTATTATTATTATTATTATTATTATTATTATTATTATTATTATTATCATTATTATTATTATGCAATTAGACTCGCTTTCACTTCCACTTCGCATACATGCAAACAGATGGTGATTCACACTGGCGCACAGCGCCCACAGCAAGCTCAGAGATATGGCAACCAAGAAAGCAGTTTGGATGCAAACCCGCTTAAACAGGCTATGGCGCAACCGCGCTTGAATATCCCAACTCCCTTCGCTGTGTCCAACATCACCGTTCGCACATACACAACACTGAATCACCCTGAATACCACCATACACACACACACTCTGTCCCACATACACATACAAACTAACAGCAATAGCTAACCTATGGCGGTGATGACCTCTCGCTATTACTACTATGGCTACACTATCGTCTTCCAGCCCGCTTCGACTTCCGGCAACCTGCAGACCACTTCGCACAAGACGTTGTAGCAGCGCTTCCGCATGGCTTACGCAGCGAATGAATCAATGGCTGGCGCTGCCTCTTGATTTATACTTCTGTAACTCGTTGGCCTGCCTCTTTCCATCGGCCCATGGTGCACACAGTCCCTCATGGTACTTGCTGGACTGGGCTGGGACCGACTAGACCGGTACTGCTGACTGCATGGGTTTGCACTGCCAACTCGATGCAGTCGCGCTGCCGACGTAACGCAGTTGGGATCACCACTTGCCCACTTGCCTCTGACTAAACGTGAGACAACTTCGAAAGGCCACTTCCGGAACCGTCCGGAAGTCCGTGGACTTGGCCTTTCGGGTACTGTAGCAGCCATGACCTTGACCTTTCAGAACATCTATTGCTACGACCTCTACAAAGTTGTGACCCCTATTCGATAGGCCTACAGATCGAACCCCTACATCTACACAGACCTACGATTGACAAACAAACAATCAGACAGAAAGCGACAGACAGACAGACAAACAGACAAACAGACAGGCAGATAAAGATACATAGACACAGAAACACACACATATGCAATGTGACCCACACACAGGCAATGTGATACACACGGACTGTGATCCACACACAAATACTATGACACACACAGATACTGTGACACGCACAGATATTGTGACATACACAAATATTGTGACATACACGCATGCACAGTGAAATACACACATATTGAGCGAAACACACACAATCACACAGTGACACAGTGCACAGTGACGTACACACATTCACAGTGACATAGACACATAGTGCTCGGTGACACACAGTGCACAGTGAAACACAGTGCACAGACACACAGGTACTGCGACACTGACACTGACACACATTGACACTCAGATACACAGACACACGCACAGTCACACAGTGACACGCAGACACAGTGACACAGTGAGACACACAAAGACATAATGAAACAGGCACACCGCCACTATGACATACCCACGATAACACTCAGATACACAGTCACACAGATGCATGGAGGCACAGATACAAAGTGCACAGTGACATACACAACGAAACACACGCATACACAGTGGAATAGACACATGCGCGGTGTCACACACATATATAGTGGAACAAACAGCGACAATGTGACCCATACAGTGAGCCACACAGATACACAGTCACACAGTGCACGATGACACAGAATACATAGCGACGCAGTGACGCAATCAGAGACACAGTGAAACAGGCACACAACCATTGTGACATACACAGAGACACACCGTGCACTATGACATACATGGAGAAAGACACATACACAGAAAGTGAGATAGAGAGAGAGATAAAAAGAAAGAGAAGAGTGATAAAACGTACTTGGTGTACACTCGCGGACTACGTTGGTATTGACGTCATGTACATTGGTCTTCACAGTCGAAGTGAGCCTGATGCGAGAATGTAGGTGGGACCGGTAGGGTGAGCAGGGTAGACTCGGTGTCGGACAGTAGAAGTGACATCGAAGATATGGATGGTGTGACCTAAGGGTGTGAACGTTGGCTCACGAGGACACTATATCGCTTTTATTTATATGGAATATTGATTCATTTGAACTCTCTACTTGTTACCTAACTATCTGGACTTCTGCATGATTATTATAACTTGGTTTTCTGTATGTCAAGCTCATTCATATTTCTTGCATTATTATTATTATTATTATTATTATTATTATTATTATTATTATTATTATTATTATTATTATTATTATTATTTGTTGTTGTTACTATTTCATTTCCTATACGGTCCATACCTTTTGTTCTCATCTGATTGCTAGCACAATTAAATATGTGCACGTGAACCTTGTGCCCGACTAGAACCATATCCGAGTTCACACACGTTGACCCATATAAAGCCCAAGTGCACACAAGGTCACTTAGGCAGGAGGACTCGAGGATGAAGTGAAAAGGGTAGAAAGAAAAAAAAAGGAAGAAGTTAGAAAAGAGAATGAAGAAAGAGATAAGTAGAAAGGATGAGGAAAATGAGGAAGAATAATAAAAATGTGAAAAAACAAGAAGATAAGCTATGTCTTTTCTCATTCTCATTCTATAAACCCTTATTTGCACTACCCTTGACTACTTTATATCTGATGAATGTATGGATATAGAAATCGTGGTACAAAACGGGTAATAGGATAAGGCTCATATGTGAGGAACATCCTATTAACTCGTCTGTACACACATACATATATTAGATAGTTAGGCTGACAGACTAGAAGTGGGGTACTGCTGTGCGGGTCATCCCATGGTCTGTCTAAGTCTAAATCAGTTAGACTAAAACAAGTGGTAGGATACTCATGTCTGAGTTATCCTACTGCTTGAGTAAGTACGAGATGAAGGCTTATATCAGAGAATTCTAACTTTATACTTATATTTGATCAGACTATATTATAGTCCACCAATAGAATTGAAGTTCACATCGTTGAACTTCGTGTGGGGCGATAGTGGGGGAGGTGTTGAGATTTTGTGACCTATGTGTATTTGCAGGTCATTTTAATCAAGAAGACTCGTTATGAGTTTGTACAAGACTCTATGGTGTTGCCTTATGGTAACAGGTTGGTTCGCCAACTCAACCCTCACTCACCCTCTATACCTACACCTTGCATCAACCCTTGAACTAAATGACATTTCTGATTTTCAACTCAGTGTCTGAAGGGTCTGTGTTTGGTCAAAAGAGGTCCTTGAAGAACTGAGTCGAGAAGGGAATGTTTGACTGAGGGGTTTGAAAGCGTAAGTGTAATGTATGTAGGACTGAATGAATGGTTGACTGTGCTAGGATTGTGTAATGTAATTAACACTTGTTTGCAAATCAGTAAGACGACCAACCACGTGCTATTCACTCAACTCGCATTTCTTATGCTTACATGAGCCTCGACTAAGACATTTCGTCGACTCGTAACTTTTGTACATTTGATTTGGATTTCCGACTTTTACCCATTTGATGTTGAATAGATTAGGACAATTAGCGAAGGCGAAAGAACCTTATTCATATCATTTTTCTTTGAAAGGTCATGAGTCTATCTTTTATTTCTGATGCGTATTTGACAGGTCATGAGCCTATTTTTGTTTGTGATGCTTGTTTGAAAGGTCAAGAGTCGATTGATTGTTTTCTCTTCCAAAAGTTCAGCTTTGTTCATCCTGATGTTTGCCTTTGTCATATGAAATGTAAAGACATCTCCTTGTCTTTTAGTCACAACCTTTGAACTATATTCTTCATGTATGTATTGATTTGCGATAACTTAAATGACTTATATAATTGGTCAAGTACAAGTAGGTCAGAGTAATGTATGCGCGAGAGATCGTCAATCGAGTCGACCTGAATAGTAACTCAGTCCAGGAGATCAGCGCCCCGATGCCCGACACATAAACGGGTCAGTCTTAGGCGTTCAACCGTGCGTATACCTATGCTACGGCGATCGAGAAAACGCCATCGGCCGACCTACCTCTACAAAGGCATGTAAAAGCCTTCGCATGTGGGCCGGTAGCTCGGCAGGGATACGCCTACCAGAGGGTGGTGACAGCCCCTCGGGTAGAGGTGAGTTGTACCTCGTGGCACCCCGACCTGTCGTGGGGTGTCGTGAGAGGTATAGCACGCGCGCACGGTCGGAGTGGTGACTGATTCTTTTTCACACTCTGAAAAAAAAAATCCTGCGTGACACGACCGTGAGGTTTAGCGCTCCCAGCAGGGTGCAGGACCGCCGCGCGCGACAGCGTGGCGCTCCCGGTTGCGCCGCGCCGCCCCAACCGGTAGTGTCATTGATTGATCGATTGATTGAGAGAGAAAAAAAAAGAAAACGTGGGGGGGGGAAGGGAAGGGTTGTAATTTTTTTTTTAATAAATAGGATACGGGGGGATCGAAGGGAAGGGGGCGGGGGGGGGGGGGGGGGGGGGGGGGGGGGGGGGGGGGACGGGGGGAGGGGAGCACGGTGGGCGGGGGCGGCCAGAGGAAAAGGACAAACTCGGGGATGGGAGGTGAAGGGCGAGGAGCGAGGTCAATCTCTAATCCCTCGCCCCTCCCTCCTCCTCGCCCCGTAACAACAACAACAATAAACTAAACTTGAGATCTGAAGGAGTTTCAAAAAACAAACAAACAAAGAAAGACGGGTTTGAGTTTCAGGTTTCCGTGTCTCCCCCCCTCCCCCCCCCCTCTCCCTGCCTTCCTTATATACCAAAAAATGATCGGACTAGAGTTGAGATGCTCCATTTTTCGAAATGTGGGATCCCGTAAAATAGAGAAGACCATGGCTTGGATCCCATAAGACACATATAACAAAACAATTAAAAAACCCTAAAAAAACGAAGTCATTGTCATTCGGTCTGTAATTTTTTTTTCGAATCCCACAAGGCCGGTCCTTCGAGGGCCAAAACAAGACGTCTAGCGAAAAGCGGTCGGCGTGCTAGGGACATGCGGATTTCTATTGCTCCAATCCGATAAGAAAATAAGGGAAAGGAACAATTTTCGGCCTCCCAACTTTCTTGGGTAAGGGTAGGGTTAGGCTTCGCTCCACTCTCCTCCACTTCATTCCACTCCACTCCACTCTACTCCACTTCACTCCACTTCACTCCATTCCACGCTTCTCTACTCCATTTCACTTCACTCTGCTTTTTTCTACTCTACTCTAGTACACTCGATTCTACTCGACTCTACTCGATTCTACTCGACTCAAATCTACTATACTCGACTCTATGCTACTCTAGTCTACTCTATTTTGCTTTACTCTTCCATACTTTACTCTACTTTACTGTATTGTATGTTACTCACTCTACTTTACTCTACTCTAGTCTACTTTTTCCTACTTTACTCTACTCTACTCGATTCTAGTCGACTCTAGTCTAGCCTAGTTTACTCTACTTAAGGATACTCTACTCTACTATACTATACTTTACTCTACAATACTTTACGTTTCCCTACTCTTCTCGACTTTACTTTTTTCTACTCTTCTCTTCCCTAAGCTTTTACTCTGTACTCTACTCTAGGATACGTTATTTTGCTCTACTCTACTTTACTCTTCAATACTCTATGCTTCCCTATTTTTCTCGACTCTACTATTTTCTACTCTTCTCTTCTCTAAGTTTCTCCTCCCCGCTTTTCTCTTCCCTAAGCTTTTATTCTTTACTCGAACATACTCTAGGATACTCCTTTTTACTCTACTCTACTTTATTCTTCACTACTCTACGCTTCCCTACTCTTCTCGACTCTACTATTTCTTACTTTTCTCTTCCCTAAGCCTCTCTTTCCTACTCTTCTTTACTCTACGCTTCCCTGCTCTTCTCTACTTTGCTCTTCTCCACTTAACTCTACTCTACGCTTCCCTACTCCACTTTACTTTACTCTACGCTTCTCTACCCCACTACACTCTACTCTACTCCACTCTACTCCACTCGGATATACTTTACTTTACTCTCCTTCATTTCACTCTTATACACACTACTCCACTTCACTCCGCTCCACTCAACTTTGTTTCACTCCACTCTCCTCCACTTCATTTCACTCCACTCCAATCTACTCCACTTCACTCTCCTCCACTTCACATTACTCCAGTCAATCCATTCTACCTCAGACCACTCCACTCCATTTGACTCAACAACATTCCACTAGTCTCAACTTCATACCACTTTACTACTCTACTCCACTCGACTCTACTGTACTCGACTCGTTTCCACTGTACTTCACTTCACTTTCCTTTACTCCACGTTACTCCACGTCACTCCACTCCTCTCCTTTCTACTCCACTCCACTAGACTTTACTCCGCACCACTCCACTACTCTACTCCACTCGACTCTACTCTACTAGATTATTCTCGACTCCATTCTGGTGTACTCTACACTATTATACCCAATTTTACTCTACTTTGCTTTACTCTACTACATTCTACTCTAAATTACTATGCTCTGTTAGAGTCAGTTTGAGCCCATTTTGAGTGTCGTTTCAGTTTGTTTTAGCATAAAGGTTCATTTTAGGTACACTACTCTTCTCTACTCTACTCCACTCAACTCTACTCGACTCGGCGCGACGCGATTCGACTCTACTGTACTCTATGTTACACTACTCAAAGTTATGTTACTCTATTGTACTCTACTTTGCTTTACTCTACTCTATTGTACACTATAGTACTGTATTTTACTCTACTCATCTATACTTTACTGTACTCTACTCTACTTTTTTATACTCTACTGTACTGTATGATATGTTGCAATACTCTTATCTACCTACTCTACTGTACTCCACTAAACTTCACTTCACTCAACTCCACTTCGCTCTTCTCTACTCTACTCTATGTCATTGCTCTCCACTTTATTTTTCTCTACTCTACGCAACGATACTCGACTCTACTCAACTATTGGACTCTACTCGACCGACTCTAGTCAACTTTATTTTATTCTACGCTACTCTACTCTACTTTGCTTTAGTCTTTACCACTCTACTATACTGTATTCTACTCATTTTTATTTTACTGTACTTTATGGTACAATACTTTCATCTACTTATTCTACTCTACTCTACTTTACTCTACTCTATTCTACTCTACATTACTCTACTTTACTCTACTCTACTCTACTCTACATTACTCTACTATACTCTACTCTACAATTTCCGACTAAACTCTACTCTATTCGATTTTACTCTACTCGATTTTACTTTACTCTATTCTACTCTAACCTACTTTACTCTACTCTACTCTACTTTACTCTACAATTCTTTACATTTCCCTACTCTTCTTAACTTCACTCTTTTCTACTTCTTTGTTCCCTAAGCTTATATTCTCTCCTCTTCTCTACTTTACGCTTTCCTGCTCTGCTCTGCTCCACTCTACTCTACTATCCGCTTCCCTTCTCCACTTCACTCTACTCTATTTTACTCTACTACACTCTACTACACTCCACTCCACTTCACTCCACTCTACTTTACTCTACTCTCCTTCACTCCTCTCTGCTACACTCCACTCTTTTATACACTACTCCACTCTACTCCACTTCACTCTACCATACTCTATTACACTTCACTTCACTCTACTCTACTCTAGTCTCCTTCAATCCTCTCTACTACACTCCACTCTTCTATACACTACTCCAGTCCACTTTACTCCACTCCACGCCACTTCACTCTGCCCCATTCCACTCTCTTCCACTCCATTTCACTTCACTCCAGTCCGCTCCACTCCACTCCACTTCACTTCATTCGACTCAACCACATTCCACTACTCTACTCCACTCGACTCTTCTTGACTCAACTCTGCTATACTCTACACTACTACACTCAACTCTACTTTACTTTGCTTTACTCTACTTTATTCTACTCTAAACTACTTTGTTCTATTAGAGTCGGTTTGAGTCCGTTTTAAGTGTCGTTTTAGTTTGTTTTAGCATATACGTTCATTCGAGGTACGTCATTTTTCTCTGCTCTACTCCACTCAACTGTACTTCACTCGACTCGACGCGACTCAACTCTACTGTACTCTATGGTACACTACTTTAAGCTATGGTACTCTACTCTAGTCTACTTTACTCTACTTTATAGTACTGTACTATACTCTACTCTATGTATCTTTACTCCATTTTACTCCACTCTATTTTTTTGTACTCTACTCTTTTGTACTTCACTGTAATGTACTATATGCTTCGATAGTTTTATCTACTCACTCTTCTCTATTGTACTCCACTTCACTCCAGTTCACTCCACTTCACTCCACTCTACTTTTCTATACTCTACTTCACTCCCCTCCACTCTACTATTCTCTACTATAGTCTTCTCTACTCTACTTTTTTACACCCAACTCTACTCGACTCTACCCGACTCGACTCTACTCTATTATACTCTACATTACATTACTCTATTGTACTTTGCTTTACTCATCCTTCTTATACCATTTTGTACTTTACTCATCTCTACTGTATTGTCGTTTACGCTACGATACACTGATTTACTCACTCTTCGCTACTCTACTCAACTTTACTACTATACTCTTTCCTAATCAACTTTACTCTACCCAATTGTACTCTACTCTACTCTAACTTAGTCTACTCTACTTTATGATACTTTATTCTACTCTGGTCTACTTTACTCTACGATACTTTACGCTTCCCTACTCTTCTCGACTCTATTTTTTTCTACTCTTTCTTCCTCAATTTTTTTTCTCTACTCTACTCTACTCTAGGAAACTCTATTCTACTCTACTTTACTATATTTTACTCTAGCATACTCTCTGCTTCCCTACTCTTCTCGACTATACTATTTTTTACTCTTCTCGATTCTTCTTGAGTCGACTCTGCTATACTCTACACTACTATACTCAACTCTACTCTACTTTATTCTTCTCTAAACTACTATGTTCTGTTAGAGTCAGTTTGAGCCCGTTTTGAGTGTCGTTTTAGTTTGTCTTAGCGTATATGTTCATTCAAGGTACGCTGCTCTTCTCTATTTTACTCTACTCAACTCAACTGGACTCGACTCGACATGACTCGACTCTACTGTACTCTATGGTACACTAATCTAAGCCACGGTATTGTACTCTACTTTGCTTTACTCAACTTTATACTATTGTACTCTACTCTGCTTATTCTACTCTACTTTACTCTAATATACTCTTGTGTACTCTACTATACTGTATTATATGCTTCAATACTTTTATCTACTCATTCTACCCTATTGTACTTCATTTCAGTCCACTCTAGTCCACTCTACTCTTCTATACTTTTCTCCACTCCCCTCCACTCTACTCTTATGTACTTCACTCTTCTACACTCGACTCTACTCGACTCTACTCGACTCGAATCTACTCTACTGTACTATACATTACACTACTGTACTCTACTTTGCTTTACTCATCCTTCCTATACCATTTTGGACTTTACTCATCTCTACTTTACCGTAGTTTACGCTACGATACTCTGATCTACTCACTTTTATCTACTCTACTATTTCCTACAACTCTACTCTACTCCGTTGTACTCTACCTCTACTCTACTCTACTCGGTTGCACTCTACTCTACGCTAACCTAGTCTACTATACTTTATGATACTTCATTCTACTCAGCTTTACTTTACTCTGTGATACTTTATGCTTCCCTACTCTTCTCGACTCTACTCTTCTCTTCCCTACTTTAGTTTACTATAGGATACTCTACGCTACTCTAATTCACTTTATTTTACTCTAGAATACTCTACGTTTCCCTACTCTTCTAGACTTTACTATTTTTTACTCCTCTCGACTCTTCTTGACTTAACTCTGCTATACTCTACGCTACTGTACTCAATTCTAATCTACTTTGTTTTACTCTACTTCATTCTACTGTAAACTACTATGTTCTGTTAGAGTCAGTTTAAGTCCGTTTTGAGTGTCGTTTTAGTTTGTTTTAGCCTATATGTTCATTCAAGGTACTCCACTCGTCTCTGCTCTAATCCACTTAAAACTCTACTCGACTCGACTCTACTGTACGCTATGGTACACTACTCTAAGTTACGGTACTCTATTTTACTCTACTTTGCTTTACTCTACTTTACTTTGCTCTAGTATTCTATTCTACTTTACTTTACTCTTCTTTACTCTACTCTTCCATACTCTACTGTACAATACTATATGCTTCGATATTTTTATCTACTCACTCCAGTCTATTGTACTCCACTTCACTCCACTCCACTCCACTCCACTCCAATCCACTTTGCTCTTCTATACTCTACTACACTCCCTCCCACTCTACTCTTCTGCACTCGACTCTACTCGATTTTACTGGACTCGACTCTACTCTACGCCACTCTACATTACACTACTCTACTCTAGGTTGCTTTACTCATCCTTCCTATATCATTTTGTGCTTTAATCATCTCTACTATACTGTAGTTTACGCTATAATACTCTGATCTACTCACTCTTCTCTACTCTGCTCTACTCTACTCTACTCTACTACACTCTTTCCTACTTAACTCTACGCTACTCGATTATATAATGCTCTACTATAACCTAGTTTATTCTACTTTATGATATTTTATTCTACTCTGCTCTATTTTACTATACGATACTTTACGTCTCTCGACTCTACTCTTTTGTACTCTTAGCTTCCCTAAGTTTTTCTTCCCTACTCTACTCTACTCTACTTTACCCTATTTTACTCTAGAATACTCTACGCTTCCCTGTTCTTCTCGACTCTACTATTTTGTACTATTCTCTTCCCTAAGTTTTTTTTTCCAACTTTTTTCTACTCTATGCTTCTTTACTATGCTCTACTCTGCTCTACTCCACTCTGCTCGACTCTATGCTTCCCTACTTCACTCCACTCTACTCTACTCCACTCTACTCCACACCACTTCACTCCACTTTACTCTACTCTACTCTACACCACTCCACTCCTCTCTGCTCCACTCCGCTCTTCTATACACTACATCACTCCAGTCTGCTTCACTTCGCTCTCCTCCACTCCAGTTTATTTCACTTTACTCCACGTCACTGTACTACACGTCACTCTACTCCACTTTGCTCCACTCCACTCCACTAAACTTCATTGTACTCTACTTGACTTTACTTTACTCATCACTCTACTCTAATTCACTCTACTCCACTCCACTCTACACTACTTGACTCGACTTTACTCCACTTCACTCTACTCCACTCCAAAGTACTTCGTCCGACTCTACTCTACTCTACTTTACTCTCCTACACTCTACGCTTCCCTACTCCTCTCTACTCTACTTTTCTCTACTCTTATTTTCCCTATGTTTCTCTTTGTGTTACTTCTCTTCCCTACTTTTCTCAACTTTACGTTTCCATGCTCTTCTCTACTCAACGCTTCTCTACTCTACGCCTCGCTGCTCTTCTTTTTCATACGCTTCTCTTCCGTACTCTTCTCTAACGTAGTTTTTCCTACTCTACGTTTTTATGTTCTGCCCTACTCGGCCCTGCTCTTCTCTTCTTTCCTTTTATTTGTTCTGCTCTGCTCTACACTCCTTCACTCTGCTCTGCTCTGCTCTACTCCACTCTGCCTTACTCTACTTCATTATTATTTACTCTACTTCACTCGCCTCCACTCCACTCGCCTACGCTCTCTTCCACTCCACTCCACTTCACTCAACTGAAGTCTACTATACTCTACTTCACTCTACTCTTCTCCACTCTTCTCCACTCTACTTCACTCCACTTTACTCCATTTTATTCCACTTTACTTCATTCCACTTCACTGTACTCCAATCCACTCCACTCTACTCCACTCCAATCTACTTCACTCCAATATTCTTCACTCCAATCTACTCCACTTGACTTTACTTTACTCCACTTTACTGGACTCTACGTTTCTCTACTCTTCTCTATTCTTATCTTCCCTACGCTTTCCCACTCTACATTTCCCTGCTCTTCACTTTGCTACTTTGCTCTGCTCTTCTCTTCTTTTCTTACTCATGTTCTACAATACTCTCCTATGATAAACTCTGCTATGATCTATGCTGCCCTTCATCATAGTGCGCTCAGTTGCTGACTTGAATGGAACAAAAAATCTTCATATTGAACTTTTTTCTTTGTATGCTGGTGTTGTTCGTTCTTTATTCTGGGCATTTTTTTTTTTTT
>BFEA01000169.1:2130316-2143724 GCA_003427395.1 Chara braunii | reverse complement strand
GGGGGGGGGAAAGAAGGGAGGAAAAGGAGGGACGACAAGGTACGGAACGAAGAGGAGGTTGAGAGAAATAAGGGTGAGGGAAATTAAGTGGGTAGGGTGTGGCATGACGGGGGAAAGACGCAGGGGGGAGTTTGGGGTGGGGGGGGTTACGCAGGGCGGCATGAAGGGAAGAGAACAGGGAATATCGGGGGTGCGAGGGGTGGGAAAGGGTGGAAAGGCGGGGAAAGAGGGGGAAAGAGGCGAGGGAGGGAGAGTGTAGAAGGTTGTTGTCGTTATGAGATGAGCTGTGTGCATGGATGGATGAAATTGAAAGGGGACGGTTTGCTTTTTTTCTTTTTCTTTTTCGTCCGGACGGACAGGGGGTTTAACGAAAAGCGGGGGGGGGCGAAGGACAGAAATAGCCGACCCCTTGTTTTAATTATGTATTTTGTGTTTTCAAAATGACTAAAGTGGCCCCGTCGGAAATAGCCTCTTCTTTTCAAATTGATTTTTTAGACTCCAGAACTAGCGCGGTGAGAATGCACGTGGACAGTCTGCATATCCGCTTGCAGATGGTGCTCTTGGGCATCTCCATATCGAGGTGTATTCTCTTTTTTTTCCTTCTTCTTTTTTGTAGTGGGGCTAGGTTTTGCTTTTGCAAACCTGAGCGGTCCGTTTATGTGCTCTTATTTTCAAGAAATTCAGGGGGAGAAAAAGCGACTGAAGGGAAGGAAAATGGACTAAACGTGGAAAAAAAATGTTTTTTTTTTTTTAATGATTTTTGTTACGAATTAATTACGTTGTTCATGTAAAAAAGCAAGTAAAAGGTTGAGGATTCCCGTCCTCAGAATTGTCCTATATTTTGAATAAAGGATCCTCCACCTTTTCCCAAAAAAAAAAAAAAAAAAAAAAAGTTGGAAGGGGAAAAAAGCTAGGCTACCAGTTGTCCGATGGCAGGACGTCCTGGCCGGACGTCCTGGGCGGACAGTCAGGGGGGTCCTGGACGTCCGGCCCGAACAACTCCATTTTTAGCAATTAAAAGCACGAAAAAGTAAAAAAAAAAAAAGGTTGTTATTTTATTTTATTTTTTATTTTAAAATTGGCAGCGAATTTCGGTATGATTCCAAGGCGAAAGTTGTTCAGTTTATTTTTCTGTATAACATACTTTTTTTTTCAGATTTTTCTGAGGAACTTTTTTCTTTTTTCTTTTTTCTTTCGGGCTCGGACAGACTGCCCGGGGAGGACGTCCGACCAGTTGTCCGATCGGACAACCCCGGACGGTCAGGGGGGTCCCGGACGTCCTATCAGGTAACCTAGGAAAACAGAGTGCCGGCGCAGTGGAGTGGAACGGATAAAAATCAAATGAATAAATTGATATTGCAACGATATAGAGAAGATTACTAGGCTACCAGCCGGGCCGCCTGGGTCACCTTGTTCGCCGGGGCAGCCTGGCCGTGTAAGGACCAAAGAAGGTCCCAGCAAAAAGAAAAAAAAAATCCAAAAAATCCAAAAAATCCAAAAACAAATATTATATTACATTATGCACTAGGCTACCAGCCGGGACGCCCGGGTCACCCTATTTTCCCGGGCGGCCCGGCCGTGCAAGGACCAGGGAAGGTCCCAGCCAAAAAAAAAAAAAAAAAAAAAAATCCAAAAAATCCAAAAAAACTGAATAACTTTTGCCTCAAGGTCACATCGAAAACTATGCTCCTTGCACGGCCGGGCATTCCGGGCAAACAAGGTGGCCTGGCCGGCCCGGCTGGTAACCTAGGCCCTAACTTAATTCCTCTCCTTTGTTGAACTGGATCGGCCCCCTACCGGTAGGTTCTTCGTAACCCTTTTTTTTCCCCTTTTTCTTTGGTAAACTACCGGGCGCTGTCACGGTTTTCAGTTTTATATGCCTTTCAGTTACGGCGTCGCGAATTTTACTCCAAAGCGAGGACAATCGTGAATGTATTCATCCCAGCTTTAGGGTTAGGTGGGGATATGTTGTATTCAATGGATGCCTGAAGTGGATTTAGAACTCAAAAACGGGACTGCGCGGAGTTACCCCTTTTCTTTTTCTTTTTCTTTTTCTTATACTTACATGCACGATCGAGGGATGCCGCCCCTATTATGGGCTTAGGGTGCTGGGTACCCAGCCTGTTATGGGTTTAGGGTGCGCTGGGTACCCAGCCTATTATGGGCTTAGGGTGCTGGGTACCCAGCCTATTATGGGTTTAGGGTGCTGGGTACCCAGCCTATTATGGGTTTAGGGCTGTCTCTTATACACATCTAGATGTGTATAAGAGACAGGGCTTAGGGTGCTGGGTACCCAGCCTATTATGGGTTGGGTGCTGGGTACCCAGCCTATTATGGGTTTAGGGTGGTGGGTACCCAGCCTATTATGGGTTGGGTACCCAGCTTATTATGGGTGAATGGTGTACAGACACATACGTAAGTTGATGTAACTGTGTGTCTGTAGACAAATCATGAGTTCAAGTCCGGATCCGTATGGATCACTAGAATGATTTCTCGATTGCAGATCCTTTTGAATCACATCCATATGGAATAATAAGAAACACTAGAAATCCCATGGCAGAATCTTTTGGAGATAACCAAATCTTGGTCCTCTTCTGGTTCAGTGGGAAATTAAAATCCCATGGCAGAATCTTTTGGAGATAACCAAATCTTGGTCCTCTTCTGGTTCAGTGGGAAATTAAAAGGAAAAAGAAAAAGAAAAAAACGAATCACACTCCTTGATAAACACCGGGACTCCACCTATGAAAGGGAACAAAAGAAAGTTTAAATCCTTTTTTTTTTTTTTTTTTTTTCTTTCTAAAAGCGCTTATGGTCCCGGCTCCATATCCATTCTGGGGAGTATTAGTCAAAAATTTAATACATCATAGAACACGCTCACGCTTAAATCCTATTCCAACAATAGTACGAATATAAGCAAACCATCTAGCTCGATTATAAGATGGATTAAGATGTAAATTACTATTTATTAAGATCAGTATTTCTTTTTAACTTACAGTAATTTTATGATAATAGTTCATATTATATAACCCCGAGGAACTCCACTGGTAGACAAAATCTTTTTTTTTTTTTTTTTTTTCCCAAAAGAGATCAAGGACAAGCAGACGTGCTTTTTTTTTTTCCCAAAAGAGATCAAGGACAAGCAGACGTGCGAGCATGGGCTAAAAGCTTAACAGAGGTGGTTACAGGGGTGAAGGGGATGCTTGATTAAAAAAAAAAAAAAAAAAAAA
This sequence comes from Chara braunii, assembly GCA_003427395.1. Taxonomy (NCBI): domain Eukaryota; kingdom Viridiplantae; phylum Streptophyta; class Charophyceae; order Charales; family Characeae; genus Chara; species Chara braunii. Next base: position 2,140,497 of record BFEA01000169.1, on the reverse strand, counting down.
GGTGTATGGATGATCGGGGCGCAGGAGCTGTGGGCTCACATCATTGTATCCTCACCACCTTCCCCCCTCTCCCTTCCTCCCCTCCCCCCCCTTTTCCTCTTCCCCCCCTCCACATACTCACTCCCTCCCTCCTCCTTTCCCCTTTGAAGGACGCTGAAGAGGAGGGAGTTTGGGGGGAAAAGAAAAAGAAAACGAGGAGAGTGTTTTTGGGTATATCTTGCGGGCGTTGGCCTGTGGGCCGTATTTGGTGAAATTTTCAGTCCAGATACAGCTGTAATGACTGGGCATTGTATTCGGGTGAAGAGGGTAGCTCTACCCTGCACCTGGACAGGTGCCTGCATCTCCGCACCTTCACACAGAACCTATATGCCTCCACCCCTAACTTGTGGCAGGAACTGCATACCCGTCCCCCTCGACGTGCACGTGAACAGGATCCGGACGTAGGCTAGGCTCAGATCCAGAGCCTGACGTAGGTGAGGGTTCAGATCCTGATGTAGGTCCAGATCTGGATGTGCATCAGGATCTGAATCCCGCACCCACGTCAGGCTCTACATCCGAGCCAACGTCGGGATCTAGATACACCCGGACCAGCATCTGAACCACCACCTCCGCCTTTATCTCAGCCGTCGTCTTTCTTAGAACTGCCCTTCTCCTGTACCTGGACCTCTACGTGGACCTGCACCTGGACCTCCACCTGGGCTTGCACCGTGTCCTGAAGGTGGACCTGAACCTGGACCTCGACCTCCACGTGGACCTTCACCTGGGCTTGCACCTTGAGCAGAAGGTGGACCTGAACCTGGACCTCCACCTGGGCTTGCACCTTGACCTGAACCTGGACCTGATCCTGGGCCTTGTTCTGTATACCGGAGCGGCATCCGGACCACCACCTGCACCTTCATCTCAGCCGTCATCTTCCTTAAAACTGCCCCTTTGACCTGCGCCTGGACCTGCACGTGTGGACCTCCACCTGGGCCTGCACCTGGGCCTGCACCTGGATCTGCACCTTTGACCTGAACTTGGACCTGAACTTGGACCTGAACTTGGACCTGGACCACCAGCTGCACCACCAGCTGCACCTTCATCTCAGCCGTCAACTTCCTGAAAACTGCCCCTTTGAGCTGCGCCTGCGCCAGTGCCTGTGCCTGGACCTGCACGTGGACCTCCACCTAGGCCTGCACCTGCATCTGCACCTTTGACCTGAAGGTGGACCTGAACTTGGATCTGCACTGGCCCCGCAACGTGGACCTGAACCTGGACCTGGTTCTGTATCTATGATGATGAATGTCCAATCAACGGAAGATGGGTTCACTTTGAAATGTTGAGGGTCTTGACTTCTGTTTCAAATGGAGGGTAATGATATGTGAAGTACAGATGCCAGTAGCAAGGTGCAACGGAGGTATGTAGTACTCACCATTATCCTTGTCGGTACGCCGAAGCCTATCATCCTTATGGTACATATCACAATCTTCAGTGGACGTGGGTTTAATGCCTGCACGTGTCATTTGTTTCCCTCTTCGGCCGATGGCGATGGCGGTGATTTGTTCGGCATTGTGTATTCCTTCTTGGCCCAGTTACTGTGTATTCCTTGGGCCAGTTACTGTGTATTCCTTCTTGGGCCAGTTACTGTGAATTCCTTCTTGGGCCAGTTACTGTGTATTCCTTCTTGGGCCAGTTACTGTGTATTCCTTGGGCCAGTTACTGTAGATCACATATACGAACCGGTTTAGACAGAGCTTTTTTTTTTTTTTTGTGTGTGTGTGTGTGTGTTTCCCGATGGATCATGGATCAGATATTAAACTGATCAGAACCGATCTTTCTCGGCCACCAAGATCAAGTGTAGACAGAGCTATTTCCAGTTCGTCAGGTTTCAAATAGATATAGTCGGGCAGCTCGAATTTGGAGCTTATCTCAGATGCAAAAGATTGAACAAAGTAGCCGCTTGAGAGGTCTTAGGTTGAGCCTTTTTGAGAAATGATTCGTCGTGACGAGGAGTTGCGAAGACCAATTTCATTCAACAACCAATAAATTTCAGACTGTACACGTTTACGGCAGAAATCGAGTCGCCGGAAATTTGAGACTGCCATTTTGCCAGGCCGGAATACAAAATTAGTCTAAAACAGTTCCAACTACCGTCTTCACCCGACCGGTCACTACAGCTGTATTGGGGGCACTTTTCAGTACAGGTGCAGCGATAATGAGCGGGCGTTCTATTCGGGTGAAGATGGTAGTTGGTCGCATGCTCTTGCCTATGGCTTATGGATGTGTTTGACCAAGAACTCTTTCCCTCCATCTCCCCCCTACCAGTCACGTGGGTCAATGAGGCACGTGGGTCAACGAGGCACGTGGGTCAATGAGGCACATGGGTCGAGGAGCAAGTTCCCCTCAATTTGATCTCCCACAGTTTCATGACACCTCTGTAATCCACCGATCCCGTGTGAGTTTAATCAGGTACGTGGGTCAAGGAGGCACATGAAATCACGTGGGTCAATGAGGCACGTGAAGTGAGAGCACATGGGTCAACGAGGAAGTCCCCCTCCATTTGTTCTGCCAAGGTTCAAATGAGACACCAACTGGGGTATAGCTCAGTTGGTACGTACTACATCGTTTAACTGTCGAAATGCAAACCTTGAGTTGGAGCTCCACTGGAAGCAGATGAGTAAAATTCCAGAGTGCTGAATGGAGGGGGACTTCCTCGTCGACCCATGTGCTCTGTTTAAAAAAAAAACGTTCCACCTAGGGCCAGTCAGTTCGAGGATGATATCTCAATTCCGTCCGACCACGGGCGGACAGGGCCCCAATATTTTGTTCTCTTTTTGAAAAAAACGTTCCATGAGACCTCTCTGATCCAGCCATCGGATGTGGGTCCAATGAGGCATGTGAAAGCACGTGGGTCAACGAGGCACATGGCACAAGCTCAACCATTGCACGTGGGTTGAAGTGGGACGTGGGTCAAACAGGCACTTCAAATCACATGGGTCAGTCAACGAGGCACGTCAAAGCACGCGGGTCGGTGAGCAAATTCCCCTCGATTTGCTCTGCCAAAGTTCCATTAGACCTCTCTTATCCAGCCATCGGACACATGGGTCAACGAGGCACGTGGGTCAAACAGGCACTTCAAAGCACATGGGTCAACGAGGCACGTGAAAGCACGTGGGTCCAATGAGGCATGTGAAAGCACGTGGGTCAACCAGGCACCTGACACAAGCTCAACCATTGCATGTGGGTCAACGAGAGGCACATGGGTCAACAAGAGGCATGTGAAAGCACGTGGGTCAACAAGGCACGTGAAAGCACAGGGGTCAGGGAGGCACGTGGGTCAACGAGGCACGTGAAAGCACAGGGGTCAACAAGAGGCATGTGAAAGCAGGTGGGTCAACGAGGCACGTGGGTCAACAAGGCACGTGAAAGCACAAGGGTCAGCGAGGCACATGAAAGCATGGTGACCAGGTACGTGGGTTGATGCTGCACGAGAATAATCTCAGCCATTGCAAGTGGGAGGACGAGGCACGTGGGTCGATTAGGCACTTGACACAAGCTCAAAGCTCGCGATTGACTGAAGCTCAACCAGAGCGTGTTGGGGGTGTGAAAGCACGAGGTTTAGGCCTTGAAGCATGAGAAAGCACAAGGCTGATGAGAGCACACAGGCATGGGAGAGCACAAGCCACGTGAGAGCACAAGACAAGTGGATGTAGGCACCCCCCCCCTTTCCTTTGTTTCCCAGCTTTTTTATCTCATCAGTCGAAATAGGTCTTTCGTATGGCTACCTTCTTCCCCTGAATACAACGCACGGTCATTATAGTTGTATTTGGACTGAAAGATGCCCCGAATACAGCTATAATGACCGTGCGTTGTATTCGGGGGAAGAAGGTAAGTGCACACTGTCTGCCGAAATCCGTCACTCACATGGTTAAGAGCACACTGGCTTTGTTGAACCTTCCACATGAAATGTCTGTGTGGCTTTTTTTTTTCTTTTTCTTTTTTTCTTTTTTAAAGAACAAGGCTCCAAATCTATTCTTGGGGAGCAGCACGTGCTGGGAACCGGGCCCAGCGTCCCACATGAGAATTAACATGAAATTTAAAAGTTTGAGATCCGGGGCCATTACCCGGCTTGGCTAAGAAAAAAATAGGACTAATAAGAGAACTCACTTCCACGAAATTTAAACGACTCAGAACTCCCCATCAGACCACCTTCTCCTCACTCCGGCAAGACTTACTACAGCAGAGCCACCATCCCCACTGCTGCTATACCCTATTTCCATCCTACCAGTTAGCCCCCTCACTAGTAGGACGCTTAATATCCCACCTTCTATCCCTCCCACTCACCTCTTCTTAACTAGAAAAGCCATCTGAAAAAAAATTAGTAATTCCAGAAATTCGGAAAGTAACGGAATAAACCGCAAAGATTCTTCTAAAAATACTCAAAAACCCTCGAAACCCCTAACAAACCTTCCAAAATTTCCAACACTGTCTTACTCCCTGCCGAGCTCTTCCAAGTCTCACACCCGCACACTGCTGGGTTACAGGGTAACACGACTCACCCCAGCTCCGACCAGCGTCATCCCAGCAGCAACCTTTGATTGTTCCGTGGAATGCCCACCCCAAAGCACCCCCAGATCTCTCTACCAGGCCTCACGCTCCTGCATGAGCAGGTTACAGGGCGACACCCCAGCACCGGCCAGCGTCGTTCTGGCTTCGAACAGCCGCAAATCACTGAGTATAACAGCCTCAAGCCACCACAGACAAGTTACTAGAGGTCCCCAGGGTCAAGAGAAATTTAGACAACCTAGAATACCACCCACCATCCAGCTCCTTCCGCACAACACAAAGGAAAGATTAATGCCCAGGCGTCAGTCCTCGTACCAGAACGCACCAGATCTCATACCCCCCTTTGCTAGAGTAACAGGGCAACACCAACTACCCCAGTACCGACCAAGCTTGTTCTGACGGATAGGAAGTGTCTTTCCCCCTCGACACCTTCCTTAACTGCACAGCCCCCAAGTTACAGAGACACTGCCCCGGCTACAGCTACGTTGGGCAAGGTAGTTATGCTTTGCACCCTCAGCAAGTTCGAATAGTCTCAAGGTCCTCTGGTTACAGAGCATCTGCTCCAGCACCCACCATCGTCACCCCACCCTGCCCTTCTATAGACCTACCACCCTGGACATCGATCCATCCACTGCACCGTGCACCACCCTGCTAAAACCAACCTCCTCCTACTTACCGAATAACCTTTTTGAGCATTCAGAGAGTTTCAAAAACACTCGGATCATACAGAAGTCAAACAAACTTCGCAGCTCAGACTAAAAAATTAAGGCTTAGAAACATGAATTTTCTAAATGCTTCAAAAACTTTTAGAACTTTCAATTCAAGAAACAGTTGGGAAGTCTATTGACCCCCACTTATAGAAAATAACCGTTTTAGACCAAATTATGAAACTATCTAAGATGTCCACAACTGGACTTATGATTATGTAGAATCAAGAAATTTATGGGAAATTCCATAGGAAATTACTTCGAGAGAATACTTTTGAAGATAGAATTGAGGTAAAATGAGGAACCAAATTAAAGAATCTATCAAAAGCAGCTATTAAAACATGGAATTTAAAAACAAAATTCAAAAAATCTATGTAAAATATCCCGAAAAGGACTCACGATCCAAAATTAGGAGAAATTAAAACACGATCGTAGGCAAAATCAACTCTCACATGATTACAACACTAATGATGGTTTGACAATTCGACGATCGCACAGATGAAGGATGGCAATACTAATACTAACGGGTGATGATGACGGTAATCAAAATGATGCTCACCTCGCCGTCCATCGCTGTCCATCGCCACACTCTACCATCCCTCATCTCACGTTATTGCCCACTATGTCACGTAACGTCTCCACACCCCATCTGCGGGCCCATGGTGGCAGGGCTCAGCTAACCATGCTGGCCCCCCGACACAAGGAAATCCTATCACGAAATTTGAATTAAGATTGAAAATTAAAACGTAGAGCATACCGATTACAAGTTAAACATACCACAAAAGATTAACCAGTATGACTCCAACAACCAAACGATCACTCAAGAATACTAACAGAGGGTCTACAGAGTGCCTCTCATCCTTGAAAACCTTACAATTTCTGTCACGCCATGTCACATCCTTTCTCCCTCCCAATGACATGTTCTTTTTTTCGTTTCTGTTTAAACCACCACTACCTTTCGCAGTTGCAGTCCCATTTGGGAGAATGATGTATTTCAAAAAAATCGCTGCTGGGCGGCCGCTGATATCTTTCGTCGGCAGCTACCGGCCTCTGAAACGAGTGGGATCCACCCCGCACCTGACATATGAGAAAGGTAGTGGCAGTTTAAGAGCAGATTAGCACAGGGGGTAAAAAAAAAAAAGGAAAAGCTGACATGCTCTCGTGGAGGCTCTACAAAATTCTAAACTTGTTTTGAAAACTCGCTAACCTGGACCCCGTTCGAGAAGGAAAAAAGAAAAATGGATATGGTTTCAATTTTTGCGGGAACTCTTAACCTTGTAGGGTCTGATGATTCGGTTCATAGGACGTTGAAATCGCGGCAAGATTCGTCGAACTTACCTGACTGCAGGAGTGCAGCCTGTCAGTGGTGCGTTTTACACCCCTGAGTCAGTTTCGACGGCCTTCGTTTTACCGGTCGTCCGTTCAGGTCCAAAAGGTAGTTGGAAGGGTGGTGAATTTACTGGGGGGGGCGCTTTATGGGACCGGGCTGTTGCTCGCAGAGGACCCGTAGGTGGCCGTAGGAGGCCAAGGAGGCCACGGTCCTTGAGTTGGGCATTTCGAAATCGAAACCGGTGGGTCCACTTTTCTCGAATTCAAATACAAGGGCACTTTGAATGGAGACGACGTACGCGTTGTATTCGAATACAACAGGTACGTTTTCTATTCGAATTCTGGTAAAAAAACTCTTGTTCAAATAGAACATCACCTTTTTCCCCCCCCCCCCGAGGTTAGCGCTTGGCCTTGTGCTTCCCGCCACTGACATGCTGTATGCTGCAGGGCTGTCTGTCTCTCTCTCTCTCTCACACACACACACACTTACTCTAACATACACGTGCACACACAAACAAACACACACTTCAGTCCACTAGAGGAGGTGATATGAGCATCCCCCTATAGTGGACTGAACAGCAGAAAGCTCCTGCCTATTAGTGGGGAGCGGCACCTGCTGGAAACCGGGTGGAGCGTCCCATGAACATCATGAGTAAAGCACCAGCCAGGACCACACACACACACACTCTCTTGGAGTTGTGTATAACAAACATGACAAAACATAAACACAACATAATCACTACCTTACCCCTTCCCAACCACATCAACAAACAAACTACGGGCTTCACGCCGGTGCCCTCACGGTGCGTCAATAAATATATTTGGTATTGGACTCGGTGAACAATTGACACCAACATTCTATTTTGGTACCCCCCCCCCCCCCAGACCCTCGTTAATACACCCCCCCGTTAGTACAGTATATTGAATGGTACCCACTTTTTTTTTTTTTTTGCCAGGTATGGTACCCCACATGGTAATATCCCCACATTGGTACCCCACATGGTAATATCCCCAGATTGGCCGCATGGGTACCCCCACATGGTGGTCCCCACATTGGTAACCAGCAGGTCCAGCACCCAACGTTGGTAATCAGCACTCCACATTGGTAATATTCCCCTCTTTGTACCCTGTGCACCTAGTCGCAATTTGGTAATATTGGTGCGGCAATGGTGCCCACATCACATTGGTGAACCGTGTGCCCGTCTGGACCTGAGTGCCTGTTTTTTATTTTCTTAGAAGTACCTGTTGCTGACATGAGACGGAGTAGGTTGTTCCTCTTCTGCAGCTACCGTATTCCATCGAACATCATGCATGAGACACAGCAGGTTGAGCTCTATGTATCTATAGGGTGACCTTTGGTACCATAGGAGACGGCGATAACGGCCCTGCCTTTGGGATTTGGGGGGGGGGGGGGGGGGGGGGGGGGGGGGGGGGGGGGGTGGGGGGGGGGGGGGGGGGGGGGGGGGGGGGGGTGTGGCGGGGGGGGGGAGGGGGGGGGGGGGGGATTTGGGGGGGGGGGGGGGGGGGGGGGGGGGGGGGGGGGGGGGGGGGGGGGGGGGGGGGGGGGGGGGAGATCGATGGGGTTGCGGGTTTTGCGTGTTGAGGTGTTGTTGTGTTGTCAGGGCCTCCGTTGACTCTGTTGAATTCTTTTTGGAACTTTGGATGGATGCATCCGTTCAGAAAACAGGCTCAACGAAGGTCAAGGGCGATGCTGCACACCTTCGTCATGCCTCTGTGTGCTCCTCGTTGGACTCGATGTATAGCCCTTAATTAGGTTGGTCTCGACTCTTCTTCCCCCATCCAACCTACCTACCCACCTACCTATCTCTATGCCCTTCTTCCTTCCCCTGTCCCTCCCTGGTGATGGTGATCGTGAACTCTGTGCCGTTAACTGTTATCCCCGATCTGTGGATCTCGAGAGGTAATTGCTAATTTGTAATGCGCCTCCTGTCTGAAGAAGGTAGCCCTCCTGTCAGAATGCACCTGGAGGTGCAGATGCCCAAGTGCATGATTTGCGCCAGATCTGCAGAGGCCCTGGTGGATTCCGGGGGGGTTATTTTGTCATTTCAAATATAAAGGGGGCCATTTCTGCCATTCACCTCTAAACAGTGCAGAGTTCTTGTGTGACTTCTGTGTCCTTTTTTTATTCCTGACGTGCCGGAAACTTATGCTGCCCATGATGTGCCGGTGGTCAGCGGGCTGAAACTCAATTATTATTGCCTGTGGACTGCGGGACTCCATGGCATGTGGACTGTGGGACTCTATAGCATGTGGGCTATGAGACTAAGTGGCATGTGAGCTATGGGACTTAAAAAATTGCACGTGGGCTACGGGACTAAGATGGCCTGTGGGCTATGGGACTATGGGACTAAGATTGCCTGTGGGCTATGGGACTTAAAAAATGGCATGTGGGCTATGGGACTAAAACGGCCTGTGGGCTATGGGACTAAAATGGCCTGTGGGCTATGGGACTAAGATGGCCTGTGGGCTACGGAACTAAAGTGCTGTGTGGGGCAGTTTTGCACCCCCCGACGGTCGGCCCTTGACCGGTCGGCTGCCGACCCACCGACCGATCGGCTGGTCGGCACCTACCGGTCGGGGGTCATCGGCACCCCACAGGAGGTCTAGAACCCCTAGTAACACCACCAACACCCCCATAGCGGCCCCCAATACCCCCATACACCCCCCAACACCCCCCCAACACCCCCCAACCGGCCCCAACACCCTTATTACCCCCCCTGATACCCCCTATTTGAGGAAAAATCAGTGGATGGTTGTTTTCTGACTGGTCGGCAGTCCGCCGACCGGTCGGCCCTACTGGTCGGCTGCAATACCATCGGTGGTCGGGGTCGGCGGTCGGCAGGGATGCAACCCTGGTGTGGGGTATCGATGGGACTAAAATGGCTCGTGGCCTGTGGTGTGAAACCAAAGCTGTATTTCCTCTCTTTATGTGTCCGACTGAAGGTGCAAATCGTTTTGGTTCTTGCTTGATTCCCTCCCTCGCTTCGTTGGCCAAGTTTTTTGTCGATGCCATCCCCTCAATCTTATCAAGTTCAGTGTCGTGGTTGGCTTGTCATGAACAAAGCGTCATTGCTTTCCTCTACTGCATTTTATTGAGATAAGGCGCTAGGTTTTGTTCTCACCATGTACTGAAACCGAGAGGAAAAAAAATCAAACGAAGAGGAAAATAAATATACTGAAACCAAGAGAAAAATAAAGTTGCGGGTCGTGGTACTGAGGTGTTGGTATGTTATGCTCTGTGCAGGGGAGGATGGAGATGGTGCAGAGGTGATCACAGATGATGACATCAACGAAGCAGAAGAGTACGAGATGTGGAAGGTGAGACACCTTTTATCTCCTTCCATCTTATGAGTCGGTGAAACTCCGACGAAACAGTTTGTCACAGCCCCTCGTTTGTGGTCCTCTTCTCCCTCTCTGCCTACGGTTTACCGGGCAGCTCTGTTTGACGATATATATGGATTCATAGATTCTTTGTATATATATATATTCATCTGGTGTGGGTGAGTGATAGTCTACTTTGATTTTGGTTAAGGTGGATTATCACTTACAGTGTAATCAGTGAGGGGATTCTACAGACTG
>BFEA01000169.1:2063380-2085337 GCA_003427395.1 Chara braunii | reverse complement strand
CACCCCTTCCACACCTCCTACAACCTCCCCTTGCCGAAACACCCCCCATCCGACGTGTTTCAGCCCAGCCGCAAATGCGTCAAAAGCGTTCCCACGTGTTCAATGAACGTGCGTTCAACACGTTAAAAACTGAACGCGGAACCCTCGTTCATTGAACGCGCGGTTACGTAGCTTGTGTTATAGTGCTCATTATCCTTTTCTTTGTGTGTGTCACTCCACTCGTCACTTTTTGCGTTTCCGCATTACTTCCCTCATCATGCTCCTGGTCCCTCGACATTGTTTTCCCTCAATTACTATCGCTCCTTAGGTGAGCCGAGTTCTCATGTTCCATGTTCTTCTCCTGTGTTATTCACATTCATGTCGTTCTTGATCATTTGTGAGTTATGGTGCTCATGTCCGCTAGCATTGTTGAGCATTTACTATTGTTCCATATAATATGCAACACTAGTGATCGTTTTCCTTTTTTTATCCATCTTTCCTCACGCCACGATACCTCACTTATTCATGGGATGGCGGATGACTCTGTGTGTGTGTGTGTGTGTGTGTGTGTGTGTGTGTGTGTGTGTGCGACGTGTTTCAGCCCAGCCGCAAATGCGTCAAAAGCGTTCACATGTGTTCAATGAATGCGCGTTCAACGCGTTAAAAAACTGAACGCGGAACCCGCGTTCATTAAACGCGCGGTTACGTAGCTTGTGTCATAGTGCTCATTATCCTTTTCTTTGTGTGTGTCACTCCACTCGTCACTTTTTGCGTTTCCGCATTGCTTCCCTCATCATGCTCCTGGTCCCTCGACATTGTTTTCCCTCAATTACTATCGCTCCTTAGGTGAGCCGCGTTCTCGTGTTCCATGTTCTTCTCCTGTGTTATTCACATTCATGTCGTTCTTGATCATTTGTGAGTTGTGGTGCTCATGCCCGTTGTCATTGTTGAGCATTTACTACTGTTCCATATAATATGCAACATTAGTGATCGTTTTCCTTTTTTTATCCATCTTTCCTCACGCCACAATACCTCACTTATTCATGGGATGGCGGATGACTGTGTGTGTGTGTGTGTGTGTGTGTGTGTGTGTGTGAGAGAGAGAGAGAGAGAGAGAGAGAGAGAGAGAGAGAGAGAGAGAGAGAGAGAGAGAGAGAAAGAAAGACTCGTGTTTTTTAAAGACATATGTGTGAGAGGGAAGTTTTTGCAATGTAATGTGAACAACACACACATATGAAACACCACATTTCAACACGGTTGGGAACCTGTCTCTTATACACATCTAGATGTGTATAAGAGACAGATATTATGCCACACTTGAAGACAACGTAGTGTTCGTCTCCCATCAACCTTGGCTGCACCTTGTCGAATTCTCAATTGATGTTGTAGTCAAATGACATTCCCGCTCAAGTCTTCCTGGCACCTGTGCAGATTGGCATAAGTCCATTGGATATCCCCTCCCCATTTTCCACGTGCGCGTTTCAATGCTTGCATTGCCAAATGGCACCCAACCATTTCAGCGATTTCATTTCTAACGTATGTCCATGATCGATACCCTTACCCGCCACAAATGTCGCTAAATTGCAATCGCGCTGCTTGTCATGGCCTTCTCTGTTCACACGTTTCGACATGTCTCGTTGAAGATTTTGTGTCATACATGCACCAGTCTCACCAGCCATGGTCCTCAAAATATTGAACATGTCCATCTATATCAAGAGACATGACAAACATTTGTGAGAACAAATGAACGCTGACACGTTATTCGTATCTGTGTGTGTGTGTGTGTGTGTGTGTGTGTGTGTGTGTGTGTGTGAGAGAGAGAGAGAGAGAGAGAGAGAGAGAGAGAGAGAGAGAGAGAGAGAGAGAGAGAGAAAGAAAGACTCGTGTTTTTTAAAGACATATGTGTGAGAGGGAAGTTTTTGCAATGTAATGTGAACAACACACACATATGAAACACCACATTTCAACACGGTTGGGAACTGGCTATCAATTACGCTGGAGTACGACAAGAACGTCTTAATACACAAACCCCACTTCCCAACCACATCGTCACAAGTGTAAGTTGTATGAAAGGGAAATAACAGTAAGGGGACATATATATATATATTAAATTATATATATATATATATATATAGAGAGAGAGAGAGAGAGAGCCTGAGAGAGTTCTTGTCCCTTAAGACATACATGTGCGAGGCAGGTTTTTCGCAATATGAACAAGAAAGACACTCAAGAAAACACACATTTCAAGATGATAATAGTAGCAAGCAAATAACTTTGTGACAATTCCTACATCCCCTATTTAGCTATGAACTTTGAAGCAAGGGCATACATATCCAAAGAACATCTACAAAACCAGCCACATCGACCTCAAATTCGCTCCAATCCACGCGCTACAAGGCACCCACAACCAGCCAGTCGGACCTAAAAGGAAATAAAGGATCTAAACCCCACCAGACTTTGGGGGAAATGAAAGCAAATTGAGGTATCTGCTCAAACACAGGATGACTCCAATGATTTGATGGTATTCAATCCCATAACCTGCTCGAGACACTAGTCATGACACACAAAATTGAATGACAGGATAGATGACTTTCACACACCCTCTGCGATTCAAAGCCCAGCAAAGCTGGGAACATCAGCAAACATAATACATGCTCACAACAACAAGCAAGCAAACACAGACGAGGAGACCGACAATGAGAATAGAGGACGTGGTGGTCAACAGTGAGTTCGAGAAAGAGATAATAGGTAGGTAACTTATGTAAGATGCACGATGCATGTGTCTGTGCACCTGTGTTAGGCTGCAATAGCCCCGCCAACATACAAATGAATGTTGTCTTGCCGATTCTGCTCTCTCCGAACATGATAACACTCTGGTGAGTTCAGTCTGTGAGTTCGTGAACTCACCAGACTTGATGGATAACTTGAACCCACTTCGTACCTTGGTCATCGAAGGATACTTGTACCGTAACTGCGGATACAACCTCACACCTTCTCAACCTGCTCTGCTGCATTTTATGTAACCTTGAACGTCAATGATTCATCTTAAATTAATACCCTCACCTTAGGGCTCACCACCGAAGATAGTCAGCTTGGTCCTCCTGGCAGGCTAGGGCGTAGGCGCTCTCTTCAGCCCGTGCAAGGTATTAGAGAGGCTAGGGCACTGCTCCACGCACTGAGCAAAAGTAGTTAGGATGGGTTCCTTTCCATAATTGTCGGGGGCTCGACTGCGTACACGACATATATATATCAACAATATACGAAAGTTGTCCTCCATATGAGGACAAAACAACTTAAAAAAAAAAAAAAAAAAAAAAAAAAAAAAACCCTGTCATCACGAACTTAGAAGGGCAATGTGACAACACCATAGGCATCATGCTTTCCATAGACTTTGAGGCAAAATATAAAGTCCCAAAGATAATATAGCGCATTCAGATTGTGTAGGACCCTGTGTCGTACCCCCCCGGTAATGAACGGGGGGGGTCTGTGAGCGGACCCCGATCACCATTCATGAAATTAATGAACACCTAGCGGTCATTATAGTCACGGGATTTTTTTTTTGCAAGAGGGTGGGGGTCATCGGAGGGTAACCCCCCATAATTTTTTTATTATTTTTTCACAAATATTTGTTTTTTATATTATTAAAAAAAAAATCAGGGAACCATCTAAAATGAGCATTTTTGTACGTTGCCTGGTAGGTTATTTCAATTTTTTTTTTTTTTTATTACGATGTAAGGCTTGTGGTGGGGTGAGCCAAAAAAAAAAAAAAAAGGGAAAAAAAACGAAAAAAACACCTTACTCTCATGTTTTGGCGGGTTACCGTGAACATCCTTTCACGGGCGCAGGGGCATATGACCGGCCGGTCACCGTTCATTGTCTGTGGCCGACCATGTTTACGGTGCGGGCACTGGTAGGACCACAATTACATAGGTGTTTGGTTTCGGTAGAGACCGCACAGACTGTGCAACTTTTAATCTCTGCTTCGCATACAAGCAACTTGAACGTCTATCAAAAATATAGATGTCTGCCTGCTGTGTGGCAACAACTGCTGCAATTGATTTCCCAAACAATTCGGACATCCGCTAAAATAGAACGATACAAAGAATATTAGCATTTATTTGTCACGTCGCCACATACACGGTCAAAACCATATACATCAACTCAGGGATTACTTTTGCGGTTCACCACTCACCATGCATACTAGCTTGTCACCCGAGGTGTGGGCGATGCGGACAATGCCCACACCTAAAATGATTGTCGAACAGACAAAAAAAAAGTTGTTCCCCTCGAGAGAAAGTTTCTCCCTCCTTAACTCTACATTCAACATAAACCTACATTCTGAAACTTTGGTAAAACAATAAACTCAAGAAAAAAAATCACTATCCAAAAGGGTCAAAAAAAATAATGCCTTCTCGTGATTCTTTATGTAATAGTCAAATCTAATAAGTCAACAGAAGGAACCTAAGAGGAATACATGAGAAAGGCAAGCTGACAATCATTCCTCATGTGATATGGAGCAATCAATGTTAGTCAGGGATCCTTCAGTCGAACGGAAGGATGTGTGTGTGTACTTAATTTATCCTATTATTTTGACTCGCCGAGGAAATAGTAACCGGCCTGGTGTGACGCCCAACCTCACACCCGACGCGACTTCCTGATCGGAGTGGAGTGTGGGCTGGGAAGTGCGAAAAGGGGTGTGCCAAGGATTTTTGGGGAAAGTGGGGGAGTCTTAAGGGTATGAATGCAATTAGGCGAAAAAGGGGGCGAGTGCGCAGGGGACTCAAGGCTCGATGGGGCCGGGGCACTGTGGGCGACGGTTTACGGGGAAATCCCTCTGCGGTGGAGGCGGTCCCGAGAAGTTAGGCCGTCGGGGGCCGCCACGTGGTGCAGGTCGCCGCGTGCCTCAGTTAGGCCTTCAGAATTCCGGAGTTCTCTGCTCGTCGCTACGTCGGCAATTCACACAAAACGTGTTGGGCCAATAGGGGATTATGGCCGACCACGGAACAACACTGAGTTGGTGATACGAGAGAAGAAGGCGGAAAGGAGGGAAACTGGTGGTGATCTCAACGAATCCCGGGTGGGTGAAGTAGTAGGTGTGATCGGGGGAAGGAAAATCGGAGCACCGAGGGTCGCTAGTGGTGGCACAGTGGAATTCCCGCGGACATAACCGATTCTCCGTGTGACAAGGGTATCGCGTCCTTATGAGCTCGTTTATTATAGGGGTGAAATAGTCCGGGTCATAGGATGAGTCTAAGCCCCAAGATCGCGTCATGGTATCATCGCTGGTGGGATAGCGCGGGTCGGGTTATCATCACCGCGCACGAGCACATGTAGGACAGACCAATTCAATGGCGCCTCAACGTACTTGTACGGGATGATGGTTCCGCCGTGACTCCTTTCTGGGGGAGCGAATCGTCTTACGGGAATGCGTGCAAGGGCGCGACTCGGATCGCGTTTACACGTGTTCTTGCGCGGCGTTCACGGTTTAATTGCTTCGAATTATGCAAGATGCAACCATATCACAACCCTCATCGTGAGATAAGCAAAAACGAGGGCAAAATCGCTATCGAGGTCATATTCCTATCCCATCTACAACTGCATCAGGTGTGGGCAAAGATTCGACACCAACAAAAGGCAAGGACAGGGATTCTCAACAAAAAGATATACAGATTGGCATAACGTCCACGCATCTACACATTTATACAACCATACATTCGATAATCATATGTATAATGCAATCGGGATGGACATAACAAAGACAAGTGTGAGCAAAAACCCAAGCCAAAATCTCAGAATACGAAAATAAGAACGGGCAAACCGACCGGGCCGCAATCAAAATGTATGTACACAGGGGAAGAGGGGGAAGCGACAAAGAAACTGCAAATCCACGTCCTTCAACCTCAACTCTCTCTTTCTCTCTCTCTCTCTCCCCGATGCGGACAGTCCGTCGTCGCGCACCAACCCACGAAGTTGTCACCCCGCTTAGTCCTCCCACACCCGTCGGATTCGCCCGTGCCCACAGTCCATCGTGGCCCACGTCAATCCCGCACGTTCGGCACCAGCTCGTCGGGTCGCCCAACTCTTACTCTACTCACCTCTTACTTCGCTCGTGTGCCGACCCTTCCTGATCGCGCAACCCCAAGCTTCCAACAACAGGTCAAGAGAGCTGACTAATCGCGCATCCGGAATTTATAGCGTGCATGCATGCGAGAAGAACACGGAATTACCAGGACTTAGAGTGAAGATTAGAGAGGGAGCGCCTGCGTTCTGCATGATCGAGTCGCGGCGTGGGGGACGTAACCCTTCTCCACGCATCGCTCCGAGCATGCAAGCCGCGGCCTACAAAAATTTCAGCAAAAGAAAGAGAGGGATGGCGGGAGAGATGAAGTGCAAGAAGAAAGATACAGTTACAATGGCGACCGCCCAAAATTACAGTTACACCAACGATTAAAGGCGCCGACTAATCAGGGTTCCGTTGCAGCCGCACGAAGAAGCGCGTGAATCAAAAAGCGCCGCGCGGCTGAAAAATCCTAATTACTAAATTCCTAAATGCGAAAAAGGCAAAAGACACAATTTCTAGAAGGACAGTCCGAAATTCCGAGAGCCACTGGGGCTCGACAAAAATTCAAAAAGGTTTCAAAAGAAAATTCAAGAAGAGAGCGCAGCAATTTCCCGCGCGATGTCTGCGCCCAAAAGATTGAAACCGAAACAGAAGAAACGACGTCAACATTTATTAACCGCGCGCGCGGTGGTGCGCCAGACATCCATCTGGCCGATCACTCAACCGGCCATCCCAGGACACACCCAGCCCCGAAGAAGCGATGAAAAGGACGAAGAAGCAAGGGTACTGATGCAATTTTCCACCGATCCCTATTTCCCGTAATTGGCCCAATCTTCCCAGCTTAGGACCCCTCGTTGCAACCGCGCAGAAAATCGCAGGTTACAGAAAGTGGTTCGTCACATGGCACTCCCAGCTTAGGACCTCTCGTTGCAACCGCGCAGAAAATCGCGGGTTACAGAAAGTGGTTCGTCACATGGCGCTCCCCTAAATGGATATAGAGCTAGGACCGCAGGGACCTGTTTTTTCGTAAGTAAAGAAAAATGGACTTGAGTTGTAGACCATTACATCCCGTTTCCAGCCAACGAACTAGGATGCGCACCAAGCAGATGAGGGAGAGGCCCAATGGTCATGGTGGTCTCGACATTCAGTTGGGACTCATACCATAAATTCTGCTACTCGGCTTAGACCAGGACTTGTCAATGAGTTTCTACCATGGACCATCAGATCCAGTCTGGATCCGATGGTCAAGGGAGAAGTCTGGTGGTATATAGTTGGGCCTGGACATTAGTTGGGCACAGAGAGTTAGTACTTACATTTCCGCACAATTACAAGAATAGCACTAGAGTTAGCACTAAAGATTACCACATATTAGTAATGGTTGGCCTTAGTGGATGTAGGAGGAGAAATTGGCGAGATTGGGGTCTGCAAGGGCATTTGGACAGAGGAGCACTCTCGAATTGTGCAAAATGGGAATGAACTCCCCGCTAGAACATTACCAGATACTCCCGGCACAGTTTTGTCTTTTTCACATTTCGAGAGTGGTGTGGCGAGGCCCTATGCCCTGAGTCCAACCCAAAAACGCGTCTTTCCTCCTAAGGCTTCCAAATGGGCACGATGCCGCCAGAAAAGAAAACGAGCTGTACGGACTCTTCCCGTGAAAAGAACCGGAAAAACGCGTCCTTCCTTCCTCCTTCCAAATGGGCGCGAAGCCGCCAGAAAATAAAACGCGCTGTTGCCGCCCGATACCGCCCGATATGTTGTGATTTTTGCGATTCGTTTTGTGCGTTCTGAGGGCACACTCGCAGCAGGACATTTTGGACGTATCTCTGGACGTGATTGCCGTCCGATGCATCCAGGGTATGCCGTAAGTGCAGTCAGATACATGAAGGAAAGCACTGGTGTGAATATGCTCGGGCGGGACGTCACACTCGCCCGACTTCTTCATTCGTGGCCGTTGATCGATGGTGAACTGCGATGGCTGGAAATGATGGACCAATTAAAAAAAAAGGAAAAAAAAGAAAAAAAACGATGTGACGAACCTCAGCAACTGGCGGGACCTTGGACCTCGCTGCACTACTCTCGAAATGTGCAAAACGAGAGTGAATCTTCCCCTAGAATATGCAAAGATACACGGCCATGATTTTTGTCTGTTGTGCATGTCGAGAGTAGCGCAGCGAGGACCCTTGCCGCGCTGGTGTTCCCGCCGAACTCAGGGCCTGCTGCTGACGGTGAACGTTTTCGACTAATTAGGTCATCTGGGAACGCAATCGAGGTCAGATACATCCAGGGTGCACCGCAAAAAAGAGGTGGAAGCGGGCCTCTCTGCACTACTCTCCACATGCACAAAAGACAAAAAATATGGCGGTGTATCTTTCCACGTTCTAGGGAAAGATTCGTTCTCATTTTGCACATTTGGAGAGTAGTGCAACGAGGTCCAGTGTGTTGCTGTGAGAACCATTGCCACGGCGGTGTGAATATCCCTTTGCGGGGGACTCACCACCGACCGCGGGTGTTCGCGTTTTTGGGCCTAGCAGCACTTCTCTCCACATGCAGGGAAGGAAAAAAAATATGGCGGTGTATCTTTCCATGTTCTAGCTGGAAGATTCATTCTCATTTTACACATTTGGAGAGTAGTTCAGCGAGGCCCTTTCTTTGGGCACCCGTGTTCTTTGCACTGGGCGCCGTGGCTGAGTGGAACCCCACGTTTTTGTCAGCAGGCCGGCCTCTCCGTTTTTTTTTCTCTTTTTTTGGAAAAAAGTTTCATTATTACAATTGGTACTAGGCCTTTCGGCGCCGTACGTGGGATTCGAATTTTACGGGCCTCGCTCCACTACTCTCCACATGCACAAAAGACAAAAACTATGGCAGGTGTGTATCCATGTTTTTTTTTTTTTTTTTAATTNATTTTTTTTTTTAATTTTTTTTTTTGGACGGCGTACTCACAGTAGGCCCTCAAAATGCCAAAATGGGAAAATCAGCGGCCAGATCAAGCCCTTGTAAAATGACTCGTCGATCTGGCCGGTGATTTTGCGATTTTCTGGTTTTGAGGGCCTAACCATGTGAGTATGCCCCTAATTGAAAAATAAAGGCGGACAATTCGAGGAAAGAAGTGGACAACCAAAAAAAAAAAAAAAAAAAAAAGAGAGAGAGAAGTGGCCGACGAGATAGATAGATATAATGCTGTTGTCGTCGAAGGTATAGGGTGGACGGGAGAGCAGCGTGCTGAGCTTGCTGAGAGTGTCTGAGGAATAGAAAAGGGGCGACGGAGCCGGTGGTCCACTCACAAGCTATTGATCGGAGGACTAGTTACAGAAGGAGACGGTTGAAGAAGACTCAGAAGAGTAGGTCGTGCTCAGGAGTCGGAGAAGCTTCACACACGTCGGCGCAGATTCTCAGCGGGTGAGGAATATGATTTCGTTCACTGTTCACAGAGTACTCCAATGGCTTTCTGCAGTTCTGGAGTTTGTTTTCTCTTGCTGCATCATGGACTGTCTTCGTCTCCCAACCGAGTTTGTGTATCGTCTCTCTCTCTCTCTCTCTTTCTCTCTGCGCGCGCGCGCGCGCGCGGCCGACCCCTCTGTTTCGCTTCTTCCCTTTCGTACCTCCTCCCTGTCGCGGACTTTCTCTCGCTCTCTCCGAGTGTCTCGCATTCCTTTGCTCTCTGGCCTCTGAGCTCTCTCTCTCTCTCTCTCTCTCTCTCTCTCTCTCTCTCTCTCTCTCTCTCTCGTCCTATGGTCTCCAAGGTTTTCTTTGCTATGTCTGTCTGTGTCCTTTCGAGGTCCTACCTTTCTTTCTTACTTTCTTAATATTTATTTCTCTATTTTATTTTCTGCCTTTCTCTCTTTTGTCCAATCAATTTCTCTTTCTTGCTGCGCTCCCCCACAGTCTCTCTCTCTCGTCCTATGCACTGTTTTTTTCCAGGTTTGTCTTAGCTACGCCTGTCTGTCTTTCCTTGCAAAGGTCTCATCTTTGTTTATATCTCTTTTCTGTCTGTTTCGTTTGTCTTTCTGTTTCTCTCCCTCTCTCTCACACACACGCGCATGCGCGAGAGCACATATACACGCACAGATACTCAACCGCTGCTTACAACGTTCTATCTTTGATTTCCTTTTCGGATCCGTCTCATCCTTCTCCTCCCTATCCTTCTGTCGTTCTTCTGTCTGACCGCCTGTCTCTTTTCTCTTCTCTCTCTCTCTGTCTCTCTGTCTCTCTCTCTCTCTCTCTCTCTCTCTCTCTCTTTCTCTCTCTCTCTCTCAGACGCACTCGTACACGCACACGCACGCAGTTGATTGCCTGACGAAACAGTCTGTCACAGTCGCTCTTTCTTCTTGAGTTGAGTTGTGTTTAACGAAAGACAAAACATACGTACGCCTACACACCGCTCACACACACACACACACACACACACACACACACACACACACACACACACACACACACACAGAGTAACGCCCTTTGCGAGGGCTTATATTTCTTTTTATTTTCGTCGGTATTTTCAATGCACGCGTATTAGGCCCTTTCTTTTTATCTTCGCGAGTATTTTCGCGAGTATATTTTCAACCCACGCGAGTATTTTCAACACACACACACACACATTCGTGGGCGCTCTCACACACTCATACATAATAAGTTCATTTGCAAGTTGTCCTAGGTAGCTTTGTTTTTCTTTTCATTAGTATTTTCAACCCGCGAGAGTAACGCTTACCTTCTCCGTCTCTTGATCTTTGGGTAAGTTTGTCCAGAAATTGAAAAGTTTAGCTTCATTTGCAAGGTGTCCTAGGTAGCTATGATCCTCCTTCGCTTCCGTGACTACTCGCTTTTTGCATCTTCGTTGGCACTTGGGGGGGGTTGCCGACATATCATCTTCCGACATGCGACCGAATGTGGGCGTGAGATGGTGTCAGATTCATTGATGATAGTCTTTTCGCGCAGGCGAAATCACCCTCCGAACTGAAACTGGAAATCTGCTATTTATCCAATTAAGCGAAAGTGTTTTTTTTTTTTCGCCTTGGAGTCATATAACCGCTATCGCTCGGTCTTGAGTAACTTCCTCTCGCTGTCTCTTCTCCGCTTCGTTTCGACCCTTCTTCAGCTTGAGAAGCTTTATTTAAATCTCAATCCTCGTTTTCAAATCGTTTTTGGGTGGATGGGCGAGGGATCGGACACCCCCTATAAATTCCATATATATGTATAATATACACATGTGCTCATACATAATACGTACATATAAATCCACTTACATATAGGGTTCAGCCTCCTGATGAGTCGGTGAAACTCCGACGAAACTGTTTGTCACAGCGCCTCGTCTGTTGTCCTCTTATCCCTCTCTGCCCATACTACGGTTTACCGGGCAGCTCTGTTTGACGATATATACATTTGCATTACATATATATATATATATTGTGACACTGACAATATATATACAGTTTGTCGCAGTCCTTTGTTTTTTGTCCTCTTCTCCCTGTGTGTGTATATCCATCGACCTGACATGTCAGGTAGATGGATATATCTATGTATCTTGTCGTTTCCTTCCCTTCTGCGTACGGTTCCCTGCGCAGTTCTCTGTGAGTGTATTCTTATAGATATATATGTGTATATTTCGCATATATTGATATACATATATGTATACCCCGTATATATACGCATACATTAATCTACATACGCGTATATTTAGGTGTGTGTGTATTTATTTCTGCGAAGACGGAGAGGGAGATGATTTGGTGGAACTCCGGTGATCCGAGTAGTGGCTATACAAATGTCATAGGCTATGGGCCTTCCTTTTTTCCTGTTTTTCCGCTTATTTACTATTGCATCTACCACCCGCTCAAGAGTGTGCTCCCTCCCCATCCCAACAGTGGGTTCCCTCCCCAGCCAATGTAGGTCGGTCCCTCAGATGCCGTGCTTTTTAGTTGGGGCAGATGCCCGTTATGTCTGGATAACATAAAAAAAAAGAGACCTTTCTCCACTTAGTGGTTGGGTTCAATGAACCTTGAGTCTAAGAAAGTTGCGGACTTTGTATATTTTGCAGATTACAAAGCATTGCGGAGTGAAAATGGCGGAAAAGCTTCTTCACGGGACTCTGGAGGTCACGATCTTTGAAGCTCGAGGGCTGGAAGATGTGGATACCTTGGGCAGCGGCATTGTTGGCGGGGTGAGTTTTTTTTTTGTGTGTGTGTGAGGCGGGTTGAGTTGGGTATGCACCGTCTTTTTTTTTCTTTTTTTTTTTCTCTTTTGTTGTTTTTGTCAGTTTACACGTTTGTACGAGATTGTGGGGAGTGTTTCTCTTTTTGCGTGTGAAGAGCAATTGGCCATTGCTTGTCTTTTTCCTTCTTCGTCTTCCTTTTTTCCCTATATTTTGAAGGTTGAAGCTCTCTCATGTCAATCTACAGTGCGATTCCAACGGGGCAATGCATTTGGCCTCTGAGCTTTCATCATGAACATCGAAAGCGTCGGGAACCGTTCTTTTTCACCAACTGTCAGACATTTTTCGCCGTACGATTCCCCCGCCGCCCTGCCCTTCGCGACACAGCACTGTAGAACGGACGCACTTTTTTGTGAATGTAAGATGGAAAAAGACGAACGACCCTGAGGGTGCGACAAGCACTAAAGGTAGTCCATCCCGACCGTACGGCCACTTACCAAATTTCGAAGAGAAGTCGATGGCGCAGCCGAGGACTGTCGAAATTTTCGGAGTAGCAGGAGGCTGGGTGGGGATTCAACACAAATTTCGCCAGGCGGTGTCCTGAAGCATTGAGCATCGCCTCACCACTCTCGAAGTGTGGAAAAGACAAATGTGGCGGGTGCATCTGGCCAGGTTCTAGCGGGAAATTCATTGTCATTTTGCACATTTCGACATTGGTGAGGCGAAGTCCATTCTCTGATCTGACAAGTTGCGAAACTTACTTCGCGTCTCCTATTTCGACAGCCTGTGTGGCGAAGAGAAATTATCGGAAATCGTGGTTTCGAAACTGGTGTGGCGAGGCCCATACACTGCGGCGAGGGCCGCTGTCGTTTTGTTTGATTGATTTATTTATTTAAATTTGGAGCATTTCTCGATTGATGCGTGTCATCCTTGCATAGGGGCCATGCTAATCTTCTCTGTATCGTTCCAATTTTAACGGATGTCCCGAAGGACTGTTGTCGTCTTTTTTTAGTTTTTTTTTTTTTTTCTGTAAGTTTTCTTTTTTGAAGGTTCGTGCTCGTATATTTTAAAGTGCGTTTGGCAAAAAGAAACCAACCGGCCCAGATCAGTTGGTACACACCCACGAACTGCGGAAATATGAATCAGACCCAAGTTCGAATCCAGATGCAATCAGATGCACAGAATTATGAAGTTAATTCTGAATAATAGAAAACGAGGAGAAAGAAAAAGACAACTTGGAAAAACTTGCCGTGCTCTGTGCCAGTCCATTGTTTTTGTTTTTTACTTCAAAATGACCCTGGTAGTCCAGTGCGGGCTGTTATTTTGAAAAAGGGATTCTCTCCCAAAAAAACTCGAAAAAAAATGTGAAGCCTGCTCGTGCTCTACGACTATCTTTCAGGCATTTCAGGCCGAGAGAAATCCTCCTCCCTCTCAGCTTATCATATAACTGTTTAAAAAAAAAAAAAAAAACTCCCTTCCCCTCCGATCCTCCAGAGTGCACCACAAACCACCAACGGGCTGAGCTCAGTGGGGTCATCCATAGCTTGTTTAAATGCAGATCTGAGTCTGAATCTAGATGGAGCCGCATGAACGAAATTCCATTTTTTTCAAAACGCGAAGCCACTACCATTCCATTTTTTCCGCAACTTTGGGGTAACTTCAGTAGAGTCCCAAAAACGAGTTATAATTGCACTGATATATGGAGCAAGATACAGTTTGCAATTGCACTTCAGGCACCGTACCTGGCCAGAAAGTTGGGTTGTATACATTGTCCGAATTGCAATTCAAAACTGTATCTTGGCCCATAGTGCAATTATAACTCAATTTTGTGACTCCCGCGTTATTGTTTTTTGAATGGGCGACGGCCTTGAGATTTCATCATTGGAACTCACGGGCCCAGGGGCTCCACTAGTCACTTTTTTTTTTTTTTTTTTTGGACCATTTCTCGATTTATGCGTGTCATCCTTGAGCAGGGGCAATGCTAATCTTCTCTGTATCGTTCCAATTTTAACAGATGTCCCGAAGGGCAGTATAGAATTGCAATATCAATATTTTACTCATCTGCATCCAGTGGAATTCGAACTATGGTCCGTATTTCGACGGCGCAGGGGGTGTACCAATTGGATTATTTTTATTTTATATTTTTACAAATAAGCTGCCTTCTCCTCATAGGCGTTCTGCGAACTGCAATTCAAAACTGTATCTTGGCCCATAGTGCAATTATAACTCAATTTTGTGACTCCCGCGTTATTGTTTTTTGAAAGGGCGACGGCATTGAGATTTCATCATTGGAACTCACGGGCCCAGGGGCTCCACTACCGGTCTTTTTTTTTTTTTTTTTTTTTTGGGACCATTTCTCGATTTATGCGTGTCATCCTTGCACAGGGGCAATGCTAATCTTCTGTATCGTTCCAGTTTTAAAAGATGTCCCGAAGGGCAGTATAGAATTGCAATATCCATATTTTACTCATCTGCATCCAGTGGAGGAATCGGAACTATGGTCCGTTTTTCAACGGCGCAGGGGGTGTGCCAATTGGTTTATTTTTAATTTTAATTTTACAAATAAGCTGCCTTCTCCTCATAGGCGTTCTGCCATGTCATGGAACATATTTTTCTCTCACCTCACAAATCTTTTCACTGGCTTTCTGCCATGTCATGGAACATATCTTTCTTTTCAGAACCTACCACTACTCCTGTGTAGCCTTAGGGAGTGTACCAATTGAGCTACCTTCTTCCCTCGAATACAACCCTCGAATACAACGTACGGTCATTATAGCTGTATCTAGACTGAAAGATGCCTCGAATACAGCTATAATGACCGTACGTTGTATTCGGGGGAAGAAGGGCCAGTTTTTTTTTTTTTTGGCCAGTTTGTAACTCGTTATAGTCTAAAGCGTAAACATTTTTTTTTTTTTTTTTCATATTAGGAGGGGTGATAGGGGCGTCCCCTCCTAATAGAAACCTTTCATCTATTGAAGGTTAGCAGCACCAGCTGGTAAATCGGGTCCAGCCAGGGTCGCTCGTATACATCAATGCTCTCTGAATATATGACAAGAAAATAGTGAAGTGGCTTCTGTGACTGGCTTGAGATGATTTTTTGAGCCTCTCGACTCCTAGATGAGCGCCAGACGTTTACTTAACCTGTCTAGCCCTGAATCATCTTGAGATACTCGCTCTACATCATGGCTCATACCTCTTACCAGAGGCGTTTTTTTTTTTTTTGGCAAAGGAACACCTGCGACCTCACTAATGAATTTCTCTTTGGCGATGTTCTCTGCGTCTCTCTTGAGCAGACACTGAACACGCTAGGAATTACGCACGACCGCGACAAGAGCGATCCGTATGCAACGGTGGAGCTCTCACCGAGGGTGGTGCTGGGTCGAACTCGCGTCATCAAGGACACGCTGAACCCGTCTTGGAACGAGTCGTTTTCGATCAAAGTGGCCCACAGGACCAGCGAGGTGGAGGTTCATATTAGGGACTCTGATGGTGTGGGAGCATTGCCTATGGGAGGAGCACACATTCCTGTGGACAAGCTGCTGACCGAGCAGGTGGTGGAGGGTTGGTTTCCTCTGCGCAGCATGTACGATCTGCCAGCGCGAGGGTCTATCAGGGTGAAGCTCCAATTCCAGTCAATCGACACGCTGAAGCAGAGGTTTGGAAAGCTAGGACAGAGGGGCAAGCCCCCGGGCGTGCCGAATACCTTCTTCACGGAGCGGAGCGGCAATCGCGTCACCTTGTATCAAGATGCCCACGTTCCCAACAGCTTCGCACCGCATATCCTGCTCGAGAACGGCGACACTTACAAGCAGCACAGGCTGTGGGAAGATGTGTACAAGACGATCGTCGAGGCCAAGCACTTCATTTACATCTGCGGCTGGTCTGTGTACCATAAGACCCGACTCATCCGCGATGAAGAGAGGATGATCCCCGGCGCGGAGGGGGTGATAGTGGGTAATTTACTGAAGAAGAAGGCAGACGAAGGAGTGAAGGTGGTCATGCTGGTCTGGGACGACGCGACATCGAACGAGAATGAAGAAACCGGGATGATGGCCACACACGACCAAGAAACGCTCGACTTTTTCAAGGGCAGCGCCGTGAAATGTGTCCTCGCGCCTCGCATTTCCGACCTGGACGCTAGTGGTTTCGAGATGGCCACCAACGTGATCATATACTCGCACCATCAGAAGCTTGTGGTGGCTGATGCCCCTTTGCCGCAGGGAGGGGGACCCTCTGAGGCAGGCTCGTCTTCTGATCGCCAGAGGAGAGTTCTGGCTTATGTCGGCGGTGTGGACTTGTGTAATGGCAGGTTCGATACCCCGGACCACCACTTGTTCCGGACGCTTGACACGTGGCACAAGGACGACTTTTATCAGGGCAACTTCCCTGGGGCATCCCTAGAGCAGGGGGGTCCTAGACAGCCGTGGCACGACATCCATTCCAAGGTGGAGGGCCCTGCGGCTTGGGATGTCCTCTATAATTTCGAGCAGAGATGGAAATCGTTGAAGTCCATGGACATCAAAGCTCTCTTCTCTATTGCCGATCATCAGCAGCTGTTTCAGGCTCCTTATTCCCCTTTCATCTCCTCGGACGACCACGAAACTTGGAACGTCCAGTTCATCCGTTCGATCGACAGCGGATCTGTCCACGGGTTTCCCGACGATCCTCTGCTTGCCGCTCATCGCGGACTCGTCAGTGGGAAGAACGTCACTGTGGAGCGCAGCATTCAGGATGCCTACATTCACTCCATTCGACGGGCGGAACACTTTTTGTACATCGAGAACCAGTACTTCCTCGGAAGCTGCTTTGCCTGGGATCAGAGCAGAGCTGTTAACGCCATTCACACCGTACCTGTCGAGATTGCACTGCGGATTGTCCAGAAAATCCACCTTGGGGAGCCCTTTGCTGCGTATGTCGTGATCCCCATGTGGCCGGAAGGGGTGCCGACGAGTATGCAGATGCAAGAGATTCTCTACTGGCAGCGCAACACGATGCAGATGATGTACAAACTCGTTGCGAAAGCCATAGCCAAGAAGGGCCTCAGCACGAAACCGACGGACTACCTCAACTTCTTCTGCTTGGTCAATCGCGAACCATTTGTCGATGGCGAGTACCGTCCTCCAAAGCCGGTGTCAAAGGATGGACATTACAAGAGGAGTCAGCAAAGCCGAAGATTCATGATCTATGTGCACTCCAAGATGATGATTGTGAGTGCCTTCACCTCTTTCTTCTTCTTCTTCTTCTTCTTCTTCTTCTTCTTCTTCTTCTTCTTCTTCTTCTTATTATTATTATTATTATTATTATTATTATTCTTCTTCTTCTTCTTCTTATTATTATTATTATTTGTTTTAATTATTGTAAAGAGTGCCTCCGCCACGATAAAACTCAGCACAAAACTTCAAACCCCTATTGACAGATCCTGTCTTTGACCAAGAACCCTTTTTTCTTTCTCACCTGGCGTTGCGGCTCTATTGCCTTCTGTCCCCGTCTCTCTCTCCATTCCTTCTTCTTGTCGAATATGGCTTGTGTTTTTTTGTTTCTTTTTTTACGTCTGTTGTACTGGGCCAACTTCTTGTCCAGGAGAGAAAAGAGCACCCCCCAATCAGAGGCCTCCTCTTTTCTGATACGGGGCGAGAAAAAAAAATTCTATCCATTATGGCTTGACTAAGTGGTCTATTGCGTAATTGTTCTCTCCGCATGTTTCCGGTACTGTTTTTTTTTTTTGGATTTGGTTTTTTGTTTTCTTTGTTTTGTTGTCTTTGTTTGTTGTTTTCCTACACTGTTCAGACAGCATCTTTTGGGGGAAGTGATAAAACCTCCCTGCGACGGAACCGTTGTATTGTAGTCATTTCCCCCAAACGGGGCAAAACGGGTCTCGCCGTGTCAGTTTTGCCCCCTACCTGGGCCGGTAACGCCCGCTGTCAAAAATGGCGGGAAAGTGTTTTACAGAGGGGGCAAAGACGGCACCTTTCGCCACGTTTGGGGGCAAATGAGTAGAGGTTTGTTCGCGGGGAGGTCAATTAAATAACGTTTTCAACTTTTCCCCATCTTTTCGTGTTGGATAGAACCTCTCGGCCCTGATGACAAGGAACCTGCCTCCAGAAAACGCAGGGCAGCATGGCTGTTGAACTTGTCCTCTCTTCGTGAAGAGATGGTCACGCCCTTACCAAGTGAACCCAACCCCCCTTCGACACAAGTTGTGGAGAGTGAAATCGGCCTGTGCACGGTGGTTTGTGGAGAGTGGTCCTCGGACCTCGCCACAAAACAGCTTTCTGCAGAGTGCAGGGCTTCACGAGTCGACATCAGGTAGACAAAACAAGTTAACGGACCTCTCCACAAAACAGCTTTCTGGAGAGTGCAGGGCTTCACGAGTCGACATCAGGTAGACATAAAAAATTAACTTCTCTGTAGAAGAAATATAATGGCGAGTAAGTGCAACGAGGACTCGAGTTCGACGCAATTCTCAGTTCTTTCACTCTCCACGCATCCGCCACGAAATGTGACGGATGGCGAGTAGTGCAACTAGGCCCTAACACGCCTGCGCTGCCAGAAGGTTGGTGCTCCAACGTGAGAGAACTGCCAAGAATGCCTAAGGGCCTCGCCACACCAATGTCGAAAAGTGCATTTTCGACATTTTGTCCTCGCCACACAGCATGTCGAAATCCGAGACGCAAAAACAATTCAGGGGCTGTCAGGGAAAGGGTTTCGACAACTCCTCTCAAGAAGGGCTCGTTTCCAAAATGCCTGCAACTTGGACATTTTCAAAAGTCCTTGGATGGAATGTCGAATTCTTGCCGGAATGCCGAAAAAGAGAACGTACCAACGCTTGTCCTATCTTCACCCCAGTTTGTCTCATGGGTGGTAGAGTGCGGTGGGCCGAAAGGCGAAGGGTATGTGGCAAGCCTCCTGATGAGACCGGAGCGCACCCGGTTGAAACATGTAGGGGAATGCGTGCGTGGTTTGAGCGGTGTACACGCTTGTATGAAAGATGTTATTCTATTGCGTGTGAAGAGCAATCTGGCCATTGCTTACTTTCTTCTTCTTCTTTCTTCTTCTATCTTCACCCCTCTTTGTCTATTTTGTGCATAGACTTGTGAGTTCTCCACTTGGACATGCTGTGTGGCGAAGAGGGTTTTTCTGTCCAAAGAGGGAATGTCGAAAATTTACTGCCATATGACGAATTTCGTGATGTTTCGACATTGCTGTGGCGAGGCCCTAAATCTCATTGGGTAAAACTATGCGAGCGGAAACCACTCTCCGCACACCTCTGCCTCAAGGGTACGTCTTCACCCGAATAGAAATCGCGGTCAATGTAGCTGTACCTACCCTGAAAAGGCCCAAGTACAGCTTTAATGATCTGGCATTCTGTTCGGGTGGAGACCGTAATCTGCATTTCATATGAATGACTCGGCCGCGGGGCGTTGTTGTTAACGCCCCGCAACTTCCGGAGGGTCGGGGTACCGGCCCTCAAAGGCTGGCTTCGCCAGCCAAAAACAATTTTTTTTTGTCGTGCTGCCGGTGCCAAATTGAGAGGATATGGTTGTATCTATGGGATGCTGGACCCGGTTTCCAGCAGGTGCTCCCCACCAATAGACGGAGCTGTTTTTCAAAAAAAAAAAAGTGGATTGCCGGGTCGGGATAGCTGGGCCAGGTACTGGTGGTTTAATTGCCAAAATGTAACTGGACCTCAGCTAAAGCTAGTTCCTACTCCCTAGATTGCATCTGGGAATAACGATCGGAAGTTGTTTTTTCTTTTTCTAAAGGGCGACGGCCTTGAGATATCGTCATGGTAGTCACCGGCCCCAAGTAATTGAGAATGATTTTCTTGTCGTTTGACTGTATGTGGACCCGAGCTTGGGTCGGGTGCACCAACTGTGAGCGAAAGTAGAAGTTTTTTTTCATGCCTATCGTTCGTTGTTTCGACTTTTCACATAGCGTCTTCGCCCGAGTAGAACGCCCTGTCATTATGGCGTATCTAGACGGGCAGGTGCCCCAAATACAGGCGATTCGGGTGAAGACGGTGGGATGTAGTGTTTTCGTCTATGGACTAGGATCTAGGAGCGGCATTGCAATTTTTGTGTGATCATGCCTGTTTTTTTTTTTTTTTTTTTTTTTTTTTTTTTTTTTTTTTTTTTTAACGGGATTGCTGGACTTTTATTTCAATCGGGCCCAGTGCCCAAGGCTTACATCAACATAGTAAAGAATGGAGCAAAAATAACAGAGGGCACCCGGTCTCGAAGGAACTCCTTCAAGCCTCCCCTCTGTAGAAACCCCCAACGCTAACCCCCCAAACACAACTATCCACACAATGGAAATGAATCGAAAAAGGGGAAAAAAAGAAAAGAAAAGAAATGAATCGTTTCTACACGTGTGCATGTGAGATTCATTACGGGTTCGAACTCCTACCCTTGTACTACAATGTTTTTTTTTTTTGTTTTCTTTTGTTTTTTGTCCCCTATCTCCATTTTCTGCACCTTTTCCCCCAACATGTCCAGGTGCAGGCATTCAATCCAATCCTTTTTGCTAGAGGGACCTCGCCCCTGTGGAGTGCATTTCTTTTGTGGTAAAACTACTGTGGCACGAGCAACATTAACGTTATAATAATCCGGTTGAAAAACAAAAACGTTTTTATTCCTTAGAGGCCTCGTCGAACGAACAGTATATGTTAGTGTGGTTTCTGAAGTTAGAGCGTATTCCGGTAGCAATAGGACTTTGTTGTTTTTGGATGTACTGAACCGCAATTACGGCCAGTTCCAGGTGTATCTGACCGTTAAATGTATCCGTGCTTCGATTGCAGATGAATTTTGAAAGGAGTGCAGTGTGCTTGTCACGCCACCGTTAAATGTGTGTTACCTGTGTGGCTTTGCGTCCTCACATCCATTTTCCTGCCCTCTTCCCCCAACCAAACCCACGTATCATGACTGAATCTGGACCCGAAGAGGGTCTATGTACGTTCATAATCACCGCAATCCTTATCTTTTGGGGGGAAAGGCGGAGGTCGCCGTGTGCTTGTTTTATGCTCCCCTCCATGGATCTCCCCTTTGCTGCCTACCTCCCATCTCTCATCTCTTTGCCCTTGACAATGTCCCCTTCCCGCCCCCTACCCCCCTTTTCTCCTCCTCCCTCGCCCCAGTCTCCCATGTCTTTAAATTTGCATTCTCCATTTTTCACCTCCTCCTCCTCCTCTTCTTCTTCTTCTGATGATGCCGCTTGTTTTCTTTTGTGCGCTCAGGTGGATGACGAGTTCATCATCGTCGGATCAGCCAACATCAATCAACGTTCCATGGACGGCAGTCGCGACTCCGAGTCTGCGATCGCTGCCTACCAGCCCTATCATACGGTGGGCTTCCGGAATGCGCCGCCGAGGGGTCAAATTCATGGTTTCCGGATGTCGTTGTGGGCAGAGCACACGGGTGCAGTAGAGGACGTGTTCGTGGACCCATCCTCGCCGTCGTGCGTGCACAGGATCAACGACCTCGCGTCGACCAATCAGGCACAATTCTGCAGTAATCGGCCACAGAACCTGAGAGGTCACATCGTGCCTTACCCGATCGAGGTCGGCGCCGATGGCACTGTTACATCAGTGCGGGGACTGCCGAATTTCCTAGATTCTGATGCTCCGGTTCTCGGAAAGCAATGCACCGTCCTTCCGGATGCCTTGACCACTTAATTCCGAATTGGCTGAGGGACGTAACGGAGCCTTATTTTGACTGTACCCGACTGGAAAGATAGCTTTGGTACATCCATTTTCAGGGTGCGTTATGCTGGGGGGGGG
>BFEA01000169.1:2012633-2034334 GCA_003427395.1 Chara braunii | reverse complement strand
CCGCATGGGACTGTGTGCACCACGGGCATGGGAAAGGGCCAGACCAGCAAGCTACAAAAGTATAAATCAAAGGGCAGCGTCCAGCCATTCATTTCATTCCTGTGTGAGCCATGCGGAAGCACTGCCRCAACGACCTGTGCGAGGTGGTCTGCAGTGAACCCGAAGACGAAGTGGGCGAGAGAGAAGGAGCTTAGCCATAGCGATAGGGTAGCAGCGGCCATAGCCGCCATAGCTGTAGGTAGAGTTCAGCGTGTGTGTGTGTGTGTGTGTGTGTGTGTGTACAGAGTATCGCGTGTGGGATATCCAGGGTGATCCTGTGTGTGCGAACAGAGAGTTGTACAGGCGCTATGTCGCCATAGCCATTTGAAGTGAACTTGTATCTGAACTGTGTTCCGGTTACCATATCTCTGAGTTTGGAGTGGGCGCTTGTCGCCAGTTTGCTGCGCATCCTGTTTGCATGCATCTGATGTGTGAAAGAAAGCAAGTCTGATTGCACTTCCCTTTATTAAAATTTACAGTCCTGGTTGTCTAACTTAGCTATCAATGATGTTTTCATTGAGAAAGTACGAAAGCACTCAATACATTGGTTATTATCACTCATCCCACTCCATCCAGTTTTCAGATAACTAATCTTTTCCGCCGCAACTCTGACAAAGATGGTGACAAACTGATTTTCCCTAGGATTTCCGCCGAGGTTTGGCTCGCAATCCGAGGGGTGTGAACACGCACTCTGGATGCGACGTGCTCCCTTAATCCTCAATAAGAACAGAAACATGATGAGGGGGAGGGGAAATAAGCCAGAAAAGATGAAGGAAATGAATGAAAGAAATGAGACCAATTACCGATTAAAAAATACAAAAGCACTCGATACAATAAAGGTCATCTCATCCAATTGTACCCCAAGTGAGTGCCAAACAATTGGAGAACTCGATACCATCTGTATTGTTCATTTGTACATCTGAGAACTGCTTCCACCATCATCGAACTTACATCCGAGCACAAGAGAGAAAAATGGAGAGGGAGGAAGAAGGAAGTAAAAAAGAAAGGAAAGAGAGAAACAAGGAAAAAGGAAAGAAGGAAAAAAAGGGGGGAAGGGGAGAAGAAAGAAGGAAGAAGAAGAAGAAGAAGAAGAAGAAGAAGAAAAAGAAATGAACAGAAGTAAGGAGGGAGAATAGTATCATCTCGTATCAGGCCATACACCTCCAAACACTTCACTCGACACCTAAGGGTACCATGAGCACGACTGACCAATCCACGGGAAGGGAGTGGCTATCGTTGAAGCACTTTTTTTCCCCGGCCACACCGAGTGTCATTAGAGGGAACATCTTCCATGGTCTTTGGAAGGAAAGGACGGATGGGGGGAGGAGGAGGAGGCGGAGGAAGTGGAGGAAAAAGGGGGAGGAGAACGAGGAGAGGCCGGAAGAGAAGTAGGAGGGGTTGATCAGGGGCCGGGGATGGAGAGGGGCAAGCCCAGGATGAATAGAAGCAGTGCTAGAAGTACTAGGAAGGCTAGGAAGGCGAGAAAGCTGCAAGTTGCCCAATCCATTGTTCCACGCTTCTGCTCCGCATTCATGCTTTTAGCGCTGCTTCGATTGCTGCAAACGTGATTCCGATTCCTGCCGCTATGCAACAAAGTGCCAAGGATAGTGTAAGCGCAGGAAAGAGGATTGCAAAGGTTATGACTGCGCAAGAGACCTTGGCAGGCTTCAGCCAGATGTATTCCTCCTTGCTAAGCCAAACTACTGCTGCAGCAATTACGATATTAGGAATGAGCGCTAGAAAAAATAGTGCGATTAGGTAGAAGCAGATGAGGAGCGAAAGTGGCACGTGCGCAGAAGCGGTGGCGATGCATGAAGTCATGGCTTGCTCGCTGAGTCGTTAGCTTCGTGGCTGTGTTATTGCCTCCTAGCTCATCGGATGTGACCAGCGAGGAGACTATACCACTTCCTCCTCGTCACCCTGCTCCTTCAGCTGGTCGAGGTCGATCTCGAAGTCCATCACGAGTGACTGCTTTGGCGATCTTCACCCGTACGTTGCCGCCACAAACTTACGCGCAGCGCTCTTTCACCTCATGTCAACTCGTTTGTTCGCTTTGATTGTTAGCCCACTATTCCCTTCTCTTCATTGCCGCCCTTGCTTTTTCGTCACTTTCCGAGGTGGAAGATTTGAAACCTGTCTGGGCACGCTTCCTCGTTGTTGGTGCCTTTTGCTGGCGGGTTCCTTCAAAAAGAAGAAGGCGGGGGCCCAAGGCTTCTGCAAAAAAATCATCACTCGAAAAGGAGAATGGAGAAAAGGGAAAAGAGGAAAAGAAGGAAAAAAAAGGGAAGGAAAAAAGAAAAAAGAAAAAAAAAGAAGAAAGAAAAAAGAAAAAAAAAGAAGAAAGAAAAAAGAAAAAAGAAAAAAGAAAAAAGAGAAAAAGGGGAAAGTGGAAAAGGAAACAGACAGATTCCCCCTATGAACATCAGCAGTCTCTGCTCAATGCCACTCGGGGGGACCGGAGGGGAGGCACAGTGACTGGCCCATCGAAGAAGCTCGGTCCGGATGCTACCGGCTGACCCTTGGCCGGTATCGCCCACCTGCTGTAGCAGGTATCGCACGTGCTGGTGGGTGCAGCTCCCGCATGTTCCCTTGTTGGAGGCTTGAGCACGGATGTGGCGAGCATGCTGATGTGGCATTTTGGCTAAGGTGGCATTGCATCGCAATGTGGGTGGTACCGAGGCTATGACCGGTCATCGAAATGCACGTCGACTCAATTGGTGAGAAATCTGTGGTTGGGGGAAGCTATCTCCAGGTACGTTGTTCACATTCCTTATCTACCCTCTCAATCTCTTCTTACCGTGAGAAAGTGAGTCCAACCTTGAGTGTCCTCTCTTTGGTGAGGAGTTGTCTATGCTCTATCTGGAGAGACAACGTTCTTCCCAGTGGCGCATTTGGTAGGAGAGGGCGCTGCCTCTGAAGGGCCCTGGTCGAAGCACGGGTCACAGTCACCATGCCAACCCATGGGAGTAGTACACGCAGGCCATGCTGCTTTGTCCTTTGAGGCTCTTTGCTGCGCTGATAGAAGGGGTGTACTGACCAGTCTTATGCAGATGCTCTCAGACCGTCTATAAATATTTGTGGTTGGGGTTTGAACTGTCCACTGGCTGTGATCGTCATCCTGATTGCGACATTAAATAATTCATGAGGACTCTTGGGGGCTGTTCTTAAATTGCCTCAGTCAGACGTAAGGCTCGTTGCACGTGAGGATAAAGAACGGGCAGGCTGGTCATAAGCATACACCTTGGGCACAGGGGTGGTCCGTTAATGCACACCTTAGACATTGTCGCTTGATGATGCTCACAGGCATGTTGGATACAGGGGAAGGAGATTCCAATTGAGGACTCAACTGGCAAACACTATCATACCCATTGTGCATACATTTGCTCACATTAGTTTATTTTTATTTTGATTAGGTGGTTGATAGACTGTTGACACCTAACAGACAACCTAGAGTAGGACTGTAATATTCTGCCATAGTTAGTTTTTCTCAAAGCTTCTGTAGAGAACTAATCAGGATAGAAATAAATTGTGTACAGTCTATGTAGAATGTTGTTGATACCGCTTGACTGGCAGTCTAGGTAACTCGCCGGACATTATTTTATTTTATTTATTTTTAGAACCGGTCAGACGCATGCTGCGCTAGGTCCTAGAGAGGACACTAGTGCAGAGAGTGTCTGCCTAGCTGATGAGCAAATCAGAGGGTGGTGAAGGTACAACTGACGATAGGAGACACGACGGGACACAGGAAGGATACCCGAAGTGTTCCAGTTTCTACTACCAGGGGACAAAAGAAGACTAAGGGTCGAAGCAAGGGCCCGTAATCTAGAGACTGCAAGAGACGCAGCAGCAGCTGTAGAATGGGCGTTGGCAACAACAGTTGTAGAACGGGCGTTGGCAGTAGCAGCTGTAGAACGGGTGTTGGCAGCAACAGCTGTAGAATGGGCGTTGGCAACAACAGTTGTAGAACGGGCGTTGGCAGCAGCAGCTGTAGAACGGGCGTTGGCAGCAGCAGCGAGGGCGGTAGCAATGGCTACCTCTTCCGCAACTTCTGCCGCGAACTCAACTGGTCACGTTCTTGGCATGCTGCTCAGCTCGATCAGTTCGCAAGTCATCTCCAGTACGTCAGGAGCTGGCACTAGTCAGATGGCGGGCTCGCAGTTCAGCTCGCCGCCTCCATACACCCGAGAGCAGATGGAGCTCCAACAAGTAGAGAGAATTTGTTTAAAGCTAGAGGAGGAACTTAAGAAGGCTACTAACAGGGAAAGGAGATTAGAAATAGAAGTATTAGACTTTAGAGTAGAGAGGCAGACAAAGATGCATTAGAGGGGTTAGATGACTCGACCCTTAACGACACCGGAAAGATTCTTAAAGCGAGCATCCTGTCCATGCATGCATACATGGACAGCAAATTGGACGCTATCCAGGACACCCTGGCCAGATCCTGAACGCCATGCACAGGCCAGGAGTCAGGCCAACAGCTTTGCCATCGCTGCCATTCTCAGCGATGACAGGCCCGTATCCGCCTCAGTCTGGTACCACACCACGCGGTACTTCAACAACAGCCCTATCTTAGACTGTTGCTTCTTCATCTTCTAATCCAGCGGCTGGAGCTACACCACAGCCGCCACCTGTCCCGCCAGCGGGACAACAATTGCCTTGGTACCCCAAGGCTCCCCGGAAACCACCTCCAACCTTCTCAGGAGATAAGAAGGATGAGGCTCTCGACACGTGGTTGAGAATGGTGCCAATGTGGGTGAGGGCGAAGAGGACATTGGTGGAGGAGGAGGTGATAATTGTTGCATCCTACTTAGAGGGTTCAACAGCTCGCTGGTTGAACGGATTGGTTGCCTCAAAAGGGTTCGGCAGGAACATGGTTGATTGGGCTCAGACCGACACCTTAGATAGCTTTGTGGATCTAGTGGAAGTATGTTGGCACAACCCTCAGCAGGCACATGTTGCCAATAATGGATTATTGAAGCTTGATGCTAGGAAGTACAAGTCGGTGCGATAGCTTACCACAACTATAGAGCAGTTTATTGTTGTTCCATGGGTGGAGTACGATCCGCAGGTCCTATTGACCATGTTCTTAAGGTGTCTTCCCACAGACATCAAGAACTTTTAGCCACCGAGGCTCGATTAGAGTATCACACGTTTGAAAGCTTCTGCAAGAAGGCCCTAGATTTAGAGGCTATGCTGGGTGGTGCTCACCCCCCCGCTACGGATGGGAGAAAGAAGAAGGTTCCGCAAGAGTGGAAGAAAAAGGGTATTCGATTGATGATGGTTGATTCTGAAGGGAATCAAACTAAGATCGATGACGTTTCTGACCTTGTGGAGAGTTCATAGTTAGACGGCGAGAATAGTGCTGAGGGTAGCAACCTCGCCGCAACAGTTAAGACTAAGGCAGCTGGCCGCGGCAAGGGCGGTCAACAAAGGAGTTAGGGGCAAGCCGCCAACCCAAACAAAATAGTTGCTTGGGTTAGAGTCGGTTTGGATCAAGATGTGTCGCGGGACCGTTGGCAGCGTGGGGCTTGCATAAATTGCGGAGAGTATGGCCATCAGCAGTTCAAATGCAAGAATGCTAAGGTCGAGCCGAAGATCCCTCCTAAGGGTGGGTATCCTTCTTCTCAGTTTGGGGCCTCTACGAGCTCCAACTCGAGAAACACCTAGGGCCAGTAAAGGTTGTCGCTACTTCTACTCTTGTTCAAGCGGGTGATGTACCCTCCCTATTACAAGAGTTGGCTGAAGCTATTGACTCCTTAGTCACCCAACAGACGCATCCGGACCCAACTATACTCTGTACGTTGGATGTGTCTGAAGCCTTAGAGGACCTTCAAGGTGAGTGGTCGGCAAGGGACCCTCATGAGTCCTGTGTGGCACTAAGTCGAGGTCCTAGAGGGGAGCATTTCGTTGTGGAAGTCGGTGTGGGTGGCCGCAAGTGTGGTGCCTTCATAGACATCGGCTCCACACGAAACTTCATAAGTCGCGACTGCGTTGAGAGGTTGCGCCTAAAGGATTGGGTGCAGCGTCTTAGTAGACCGGTAGCATCTACTTTGGCCAACAAAGAGCGCATGATGGTGGAGGACTACGTAAAGGACGTGGTCTGCACTTTCCCCTATCCAGGAGGAGAGCTTAACCATAAAATTTTGTTCCTGGTGAGAGACGATTTGCCTTTTGATATGTGGTTAGGAATGTACTACCTTGAGGTTGCCAAGCCCCAGTTTGACTGGGACAAGAAGGTGCTAAAGCAGGAGTTGCCTAATGGGAGAACCGTTAGACTGGCTAAGTACAAAGCCAGTAGGTTAATTGACTCCTATGGGTGCCTATGCGCACTTGCGTTCTATAATTATTAAAGACAGAACCAA
Organism: Chara braunii; assembly: GCA_003427395.1. Classification (NCBI taxonomy): domain Eukaryota; kingdom Viridiplantae; phylum Streptophyta; class Charophyceae; order Charales; family Characeae; genus Chara; species Chara braunii. Next base: position 2,027,933 of record BFEA01000169.1, on the reverse strand, counting down.
GAGGAAGGTATGTACCTTGTCTATGTCTCTGAGAAAGGGGAGGCCGTTAAAACACCCCCAAAGATAGAGAATATATCGTCGCTAAGTACCCTGATCTGTTTGAAGAGCCTACAGGAGTCGTAGACAGGGAGGTCGTTGATGCCATAGAAATCATCCCAGGTAGCAAGATACCTAAACGAAGAATCTATAGGATGGCTCCGGCCGAGTTGAACGAGCTTCGACAACAACTGAAAGAGATCACGGAGAAGGGCTGGATACGGCCTAGCACCTCCCCCTTTGGCTCACCAGTCTTATTTGTCCTAAAGAAAAGGGGAACACTAAGGATGTGCATTGATTATAGAGGTCTCAATACCATCATTGTTAAAAACGCAGAGCCTCTACCACGCATCGACGACCTATTGGATAGGGTGCAGGGATGTAAGTACTATACTAAGATATACTTAAAACCTGGGTACCATCGAATTGCTATAAGACCAGAGGATCAACACAAAACCGCATTCCAGAACAGGTACAGTCTGTACGAGTTTGTGGTGATGCCCTTTGGCCTTTGCAATGCGCCGAGTACATTCCAGCACGCCATGAATAGGATCTTCCATGACTACTTAGATAAGTTCGTCGTCGTGTACCTCGATGATATACTTATCTTTAGTAAGACTGTCGAGGAGCACGCTCAGCATGTAGACAAGGTACCCTCACTCCTTCGGCAATACAAGTATAAGGTCAACTTAGCAAAATGCGAATTCGGTCGCACTCGAATCTTGTACTTGGGTCTTGAAGTCTTCGCGGATGGGATTAGGCCCAAAGATGCGAAGGTGGCTAGCATACGTGACTGGCCACAACCCTAGTCTGTGACTGAGGTCAGATCATTCTTGGGAATGTGTGGTTATTACCGCAACTTCGTTAAGAACTATCGCACAATCACATCTCCCTTGACTGATCTTACTCAACTCGATACGCCATGAGAATGGATCAACGAGTGTGAGGCAACTTTCAAGCGTTTGAAGCATGCACTCATGCACCATGAGGTTCTCATGGTACCCGGCCCGCAAAGGCCGTTTGTTGTAACCACTGACGCAAGCCAATATGGCATTGGCGCAGTCCTGGCTTGGCAGGAAGGGAAAAATGTTGAGACCGGTCGAGTATATGGGCAAAAAGATGCCATCGAAGAAGTTGGCAAAGTCCACCTACGAGGGGGAACTTTATGCTCTCTACAAGGCACTGGTCCACTAGAGGCACTATCTGTTAGGAAGGTTCTTCTATTTGAGAACTGACCATCAGACCCTCAAGTGGATCAAGACACAACCGTTTCTCTCTGACGCACTCAAACGCTGGATTGAAGTCATAGATCAATATGGCTTTAAACTAGACTATGTGAAAGGAGAGTACGACAAGGTTGCGGATGCATTGTCTCGGAGGGCAGATTATCTAGGTGCGCTGATTTTCGAGTTTGGCCTTTCTGAGAACGTAACTCGATCGTTGGGGGAAGCCTACAAGGAAGACCCTATCACAATGGACATCATCAACAAACTGGAGGCCAAAGACAAGGCCACCACTGACGAGTTTGAGATGGTGGATGGGTTACTCTTTCTTGAGAAGGCAGGGCTTAAGAGGTTAGTTGTTCCATCTAGAGAGATTTTGCGTAGTTTATTTTTAGGTGAGTGCCACGACGCAACGGGACATTTCAACTATAAGAAGACTAGTGCTAATTTAGTACAACGATTCTGGTGGCCTAACATGCTGGATGATGCAAAGAAGTATGTACAGACCTGTTTGGTTTGTCAGCGGGACAAACCGCGTACTCAAGCGCCGCTTGGGTTACTAAAGCCTCTACCCATCCCTGCTGGTCCGGGGCAGAGTATCTCCATGGACTTCATGCATACCCTCGTGACCAGCAAGAGTGGCAAGAGACATATTTTCGTCATAGTTGATAGGTTCACTAAGTTTGCTAGACTAATTGCCATGCCGGAGACCGCCAGGACTGAACACATCATCAAGTTATTCATGGATAACTGGGTGTGTTACTTTGGACTGCCAAAGACAACCGCTAGTGATAGAGATGTGCATTTCACGAGCGAGATGTGGAAGAAGGCAGCTGAACAGATGGGCAGCCAGCTCCAAATGACTTATGAGAATCGTCCCAAGCCAATGGGCAGGTTGAACAGATGAACCGGGTGGTGCAGCATCTGCTGAGGCATTATGTTAAGCCCGACCAGGATGACTGGGATGAGAGATTACCTCTCATCGCCAGTCTGTAAAATAACGCTGTACACAGCACCACCGAGGTCACCCCGAATCAGCTGCATCTGGGGTGGAAGCCTAGATCTGCACTAGACTTCCTCCTTCCTGAAAACCGACCTGCTGCAACTCATGGAACCATCGAGTTGGTGTCCAGTACAAGAAGTTGTTGCAGCAAGTTTTCGAGAACATCAAGAAGTCTCAGCAAGCAATGATTGCTTCTGAGAACAAGCATCGCCGACAGTCCACATTTCAGGTAGGGGAACGTGTTTGGGTTAAGGCTAGTGAACTGGGACAGGAGTTCGACATCTCTAGGAAACGAATGCCTCAGTACTTTGGTCCCTGGGAAGTCCTGGATGTTGTGGATAGTGAGATGGATGGTCCCTCGTACGCTATCCGTATCCCTGGTCACTTATGCACTCACCCTGCGTTTCATGCCTCAAAGCTTGCTCCTTTCGCTGAGACAGAACAGTTCCCATCAAGGAGATCTATGCTTCCCCAACCATGGATGGCCACGTGGACGTCGACGATATCTGGAGCACAGAGACACACCTGTTGCCAAGCCAGCTGGCAGGGGTAAACTGCCTAAACCTGTAAGGGAGTACAGAGTACGGTTGAGGCATCATACTGACCCGAAGGAAGATTGGTGGTTTACCAGGGAAGAACTGGTCAAGACAGCTCCTCAGATTGTGGCCGAGTATGAGAGGAAAGTGAAGGGGAAGGCACCAGCATGAAGCATCTCAGCGGACTTTCGAAGTCAAGGGGGATGGAATGCGAGGAACGAGCCCTCACGGAGCCCCTATAAGACATACACATCTCTTGAGCAGAGGCCTCCCAGCAAGCCGAGTGCCCGCCCTAAGTGAAAGCGGGCCTGAATATTCATCAGAGGCTGTTGCAGCCCGCTAGTTGGTTGAGTGGCTGCGCGTTTCGAGGCCTAGTGTTTCGAGCAAGGCTGAGGTTTTCGGATTATTGGGGTGGTGGCTCGTATGGGCAGTAAGTAAGGATTCAGAGGTATAGACTAGTATAAAGGCGTAGAATGCAATAGTGTTTATCCTCAATTTGAGTGGTGAATGAGCAGAAGGATTGGGTTCCTTGGCAGTACGCGTCGAGGGAATGCCGGGAGGAAGTTGATTTCACCATGAAAGTAAAGCTCATGTCAGCTTCTTCTTCATTATTGGTCTTGTGATTGTCTTCATGTCATAGAGCCTTAGATTCGACCCTGCCGTGGCTCGGGAATGAATCTAAGGTGCCGACTCTCGTACGTGAGATCGTGCTCCATATCTATCGTCCTCTTGTTAATCTGTTTTAATCTGTTTTAATCTGTTTTAATCTGTTTTAATATGTTTTAATCTGTTGTAATCTGTTTTAATCTGGTTTAATCTGGCTTTAATCTGCTTTTCTACTAATCTGTTAATCCTGAAAATTTCTTTTCGTACCGCTTTGGGTACTGCTATCAATGTTCTGGTTCGATTGCACAGCTGTATGGCTGCAGATCAGCTAGTATGAAGGTGTTGGTTGCCGGGTACGCTGCTGTATATGCGGAAGGTACATGGCTGAGGTGGCGATCGCGAGTGTGGCTGCTGTAATGGGTTGCTAATTTGGGCGACCAGATAAGGTAGCGCTGCGCTCAGGTACGGGTTCGCCTGGCAATTATCTGCGTGGTACGTCAGGGTGGGGATGCCATATGCATCCGTGCTCGCACATTGGAGTGGAGTAGCAGGTGTATGTGGGGACTAGAGAAAAGGAATCTGGTAATTCGGGTAGGCAGGGACGCATCGACTGCTGATTGGTGTACTGGGGTTGGGTGCGTGATCCTACTCCTCTCCCTAACTGGGCGCATGTACGGCAGAGGAAGGGGGAGGGTTGGAGGTAGGAAGGGAAAGTGGTCTAACTGCGGGAGATATTGGATGAATACTAACCAGGGTGGGCAGTCGTCGCAGTTCAGCGATATGAGTGGTGCGCCGTTTCAAGGGCCGGGCGGACAGAATGTGGCGCCACCCGGAGTTGTGTACCAAGCGCCTGGAGTATTGAACCAAGCACCACCTGGGAATGCTTCCCAGCATTTCCATGAACCTTCGAACTGTGGACCGGTACCAATGATGTCGGCAATGGCGGGACCGACTATGATGCCATACCCGCCATATCAGCCTGCGGGCTGGGGCTTTCAGAATTGGCCTGCTCGTGGGCAATGGCAGGTGCCGAACCTGCCTGCCTTCAATCAACAGCCTGCTGTTAACCAGCAGCCTGCTCAAGGGCAAGGGGCGGATCGACCTCCAAACGATCGACAGCTGGCAGCAGGGAAAGGGCGAGCGGCGAATGCTTTTCCGGGTCCGGGGAATAGAGCTTACTTCACAAAGGAGTATATGGATATACTGGAGGGTATCAAAATGGATAAGGCACTAGATGAGGCAAAGAAGAAGGTGGCTGGTGGTAGGCGATCAGGGATCAGGATTGTTGACCTGACTGAGGAACCTAGGAGAGAGGTTGTGCAAACTGTTGATAAGACGAATGAGATGCGAGCGTGGATTACGTCTACGCTGGGTCAATCATTAATACTTATCTCTGATAAACTCGAGGACGTAGACAAGCGGACTAAGCTTGCGCAAGATGAGAAGGCGGAGTTGGAAAGGCTCAGGGATGAAAAAGAGAAGTTGGAAAAAGAATTGGAGATGGAGTGTTCGAGCAATGAGAAACGGAAGCGGGATGGTGAGCGAACCCCGGCGGAAGCCTCCCCTCGAGTGAACCGGGTTAAGTCCAGAAGGCGGGGTAGTGCGAAGGTAAAAGCGAGAGCGAGGAGAATCGAGATATCGGAGGATGAAGGGGCTGCTGAGGGCTTGTGTGACGTGAAGCAGAACCTGGATGCAAAGCTTGAAAAGAAGAGCGAGTTGTCGGACATCAAGAAGTTACTTATGGCCTTGGTGCATGAGGTGGGAGATCAGAAAGGGAAAGGTCCTGCGCAGGAAAGTCCGAAGCCAGTGCCTCAAACGGAAGATGAAGATGAAGACCTCGTTCAAAACGGGCAGAGCGAAGAGGCTGAGGCTGAAGAGGATGATGAAGGGGGGCTCGCTGCGTACATGAAGATGCGCGTTGAATTCTACAATTCACTCCACTACACGCGTGTCCAAGAAATGTGCAAACAGAAGGGCGTCCAGTACTATCGAAAGGACCTGGGCGCCTGGGAGCTCGCGAGAATTGACCTCCAAGATTATGTGGACCTCATCAATACAGACAAGCCTTCGAAGATTGGAGAATCATCGCGTATGCACGGCGAAGGTCAGCTACGGAATGCTGACAATGCGGATGATGCTTTGGGTACTAACCCCATAGCGGGAAACTAGTCCTTGGCGGCCTCCGTTCATTCCAGCGAGCAGTTCGAAGGCTAGTTCAGCTCAAGCACCTGGTTGATCCAGAGGTCGCACGAATCCTGGATCAAATCCATGTCCTGGTTATTATGGAAGCCTGCTTGAAAGGTTACATTGCGTGGGGAAGGGCCTATGTTAGATTCTGGCTCAGGATGACAAGTGCTGAATGGAAGAGATTGCTGGTTGGTTCTAGTTGTGTGTATGTTCTTATGTCCTTGAACCACCGACTAACATACGTTGGAAAGACCGTGCGCTCGGTGAAGGAAAGGTGGGCGTAGCACAAGCGTGCGTGCTCAGGCTTGAGCAAACAGAAGGTGCACAACTGGTTAAGGAAAGTGGGACCGGAACATTATGTTCCGATTCCCGTGTGGTTTGGAGTGGAGCCGGAAATCATGGAAATGGAGCTTACAATTATCAAGAGTCGCAGGTATGAAGCGGAAAAAGAACAGTCGAAGGCATCGGAAGAAGCAAAAAAGCACATGCATGCTGCCTGTGGTGAAGATCATAGAACCTGTGTTTTTTTATTGTGAATGTATTAATGTTATCAAGAACCCAGACCTTCTCATGATTCTCAAGCTGCTAACTAAACGTGGTGTGAAAGGACCTGTGCCGGTTAGAAATAACCAAGGTGGCCGATGGTTGAAAGCATGGCGGCTTGTGTCCGTACTGTTTGGTTATTCAAAAATTGAGAAGGATGGTGTGAAGTGGCTGCTAAAAGATGCAAAGTGTGTTATTGAGGAGGGCGGTGATTGGTATGTAACTGAACTCCGACGCACTGTGACGAGAACCGAGTGTAAGAAGGCTGAGCTCATAGCCCTGCTGCGAGCACTGTGGAAAAGGAAGGATTTATTTCGGCTAAGCCTGGACGAACTTATTGAGTTGAATAATACTGTAAAGACTCTGAATCAACAACGTGCACGACAAATTATTCGTGGTATCCTTACGAACGTATTTAAGAAGAAGTTCGGCATTAACCCCCGCATGAATATTACTGTGAAAATTCCTTTTTCTACTACTGTAAATAAGATTAAAGTTGAAAACCAGGTGAAGAATTGGATACGGGGAAACATCCTGCCTTTATCACTGGCTGACCTGTTTGCAAAACGAACCCGGACCGTATGGCTTAAAGCCAAGTCGGTAGGTGCTGTTTTGCATAATCGAAAGTCCTATTCGCAGTGCACTACTTTCGAGTGTAAATGTGAGGACTTTGACCTGCCTAAAATCAATGGGCACGTTGCGGTCAAGATCAGCGACATATCTGGGATACACCCGTTTCTGTTCAATGCAAAGAACATCCCGTTTCCTGGTACGTTGATTACTAAAATGGGGCTGAACCAAGCGTGTAACGATGCCATTGAATGCTTGCGCCAAATGGGGGTAACCTCAAACCGGATGCAGGTTGACTGGAATGACGTAAAAAAGAGTGGCGAAAAAATGAATGATGGGTGTGTGCTGTGTGAATATGTGGTTGGAGTAAAACAAGCTCTGGATGGGTTGGTTATGTCGCCACTTGATCGAAACGCAAGTGAGACCTGGGTGGAATGTCCTAAACTGTATGAATTGGGCCTGAGAAAGATGTATCTCGATAATGACATTCATCTCAAGAAAAGACAAGGAACTGGTACTTGGTATGATGAGGCACAGGTATGATGAATTGAAGCTTACAAGGATTGCAAAATGGGATATGAATGGGGAACTGCTGCATGCCTATATCATCACTAAGGACAAAGACAAACGCAAAAAGAGGCCGATTGTGCCGTCGTATGGGAGCCCCTTTAGGGCCGCATCCGGGATTCTATCCACCTCCTTGAACTTCTTGATCAAGAAGACTAGAGTACCGCACTTCAACTTGCAATCTATTGAGAACCTTAAAAAAAAGGTGGGTAAAATCAATCTTCGATGCGAGCAGGCAGGCCTTGGGATTGCAGCCCGAACTTATGATATCAAAGAAATGTTTACTCAGCTGCCCCATGCTGCGATCCGTCGGGCGGTTGAGTGGCTGGTTGGAACGTTTGTTGAGCAAGGTTTTCATTGGATCAGGGTTAAGACAAAGGGAAAAATTGCTGCTTTTAGAAAGTCCCATGGAGAATCTGGCTGGAAGTCAGTGCGGCTACGGTGGTTGATCACACTGACAGAGTACCAACTTGAAAACACCTACTTTCTGGTGTCGGACTTGACCCTGCGACAAAAATGTGGCATTCCTATGGGGGGCCGTGCTAGCCCTGCATTAGCATGTGTTTTGTATATGTACTCAGAATATCAGGTCCTGAGGTCGCTGGGTGAAATGTCGAGATTTATCACCGGGAAAAGGTACATTGACGACCTATTTATCGGAGCCCTGTTTTCCAGGCAAGACCCCGATGGTGAAAGAATTGCGGAAGAATGTCTGGATAAGGTAGCTGAGTGTTACCCACCGGGCCTGAAACTTGAACGTACCGACCCCGGGTTGGGGGTCCTGGATTTCCTGGAGACTAGGATTGTGATCTCCGAAGCCCCGGCGGCAATACTGATGTCCCACAAATTCAAGAACGCGGCTGCTATCTGGGAAGAGCAGCCCCTGCCATTTCGAACCTACAAAGATTTCGCTTCGCATGGCCCGAAGGCGGCCAAATTCGCGACTATTGCAAATACGATACAGCATATTACAGTGACTACCAACAATGAAGGCCTTGTATGCTGGAACGTCCTCACCCTGCAGGAGGAACTCAGGAAATTGGGGATTCCAAGCCACACGGTTAAGGCCGGTATCAAATGGATGAAAAGGCGTGGCAGCCGTGAGCTGTGGGATCGAATTGCTGAAGTTATTGACAAAGTAAAGAAACCCCATGACGGGGGTCAGGCCTGCTACTGAGTACTAACGGCTACCAAGGTACGAGCAGTGCTGGGACTGACGAGGCCCAGGCTACACGGACTCGGAACAGTCTGGAGACGACTGACGGATACAGGAGTGGACGGTGGGAATTACTCCTGCTGCACGGATTTGGTTCTAGACGTTGGTTTGTCATTTTGCAGTGGAAGAGCAAAAACGGTGGCATATGTTGCCCTGAATATTAATTTATAGGGTAAATGGATTTTATTTTATTTTGGCCATCGGCTCCGGGAACTACACCCTGCAGTGGCCGATCGAGGCCTGGCGTTTCGAGCAAGGCTGAGGTTTTCGGATTATTGGGGTGGTGGCTCGTATGGGCAGTAAGTAAGGATTCGGAGGTATAGAGTCTATACGACTCTATAGACTAGAATAAAGGCGTAGAATGCAATAGTGTTTATCCTCAATCTGAGTGGTGAATGAGCAGAAGGATTGGGTTCCTCGGCAGTGCGCATCGAGGGAATGCCGGGAGGAAGTTGATTTCACCATGAAAGTAAAGCTCATGTCAGCTTCTTCTTCATTATTGGTCTTGTGATTGTCTTCGAGTGGCTGCGCGAGCCTCACTAAGCTGCGTCGTACAGTTGGCCCAAGCCTTGGCAGTTGCGCCTGGGTACATACACACAAAGCGGGGCTGATCCATCATGAAGTGGCCACCGGCCTATGCAAAAGCAGTACTGTCGACGTACCTGGCCCGGGGTCCTGTGCAAATACAGCAAACGACCCAAGTCCGGAGACTCAGGCAGTGCCCAACTGTAAAAGGCCCAGGCCCTCAGTCTCTGGCCTGGGCACAGGAACTGGGGCCCAACAGGAATCTACTGGAAGCTTCCAGCCAGGCCAAATGCAGCATCCAGGAGGCTGCCACTTCCATATAGGAAGCGAGGCAGCCCAGGCCAGGCATTCGGGCCGGCGCAGGCAATGCGGTCACGCTGCTGCGCTGCTGCATTGCATGCTGCGTTGCGGCCAGTGCACTTGCAGGGCGCGTTGAGGTGAAGTGGGGCGCTGCAGGGCAGCGGAGCGCTGGCAGCCATAGCCGGGCTGCTAGGCGCTAGGGGGTAAGGGGGCGATCAGGTGGTCTTCAGGGAAGGAGGCGAGTGTGTGGGTTATCAAGGTCTGATGAGGGTGACGAGATACATACCTGGTGCATAAAGAGAGGTCGGCTATGGTGTTGACATCATGTACATTGGTCTTCGAGAGTCGAAGTGAGCCTGTTGCGTGAACACAGATGTAGGTAGGATAGTCGAGTAGAGTAGACTAGGCGCTGAGCGCCAGATAGAGAGGAGCGACTTTGGATACTGTGTAGGTGTGGCCTGATGGCTTGAACATTGGCTCATTACTTCATTGTATTGCTCTATTTGGATGGATTCTCGGTGCAATTGTGCTCTCTGCTTGTACACGTCTACTTGGATATCTGTGTGATTTCGCAACTTGGTTTTCTGTATATCGTTCACACTCATATTTCTTGCACTATGCTTTATTATGCTTTATGTGGTGTTTCGTCTGATGAGCAGCATGGATGTTTCTGTTGTTTGTTTTGCTTATCCCCTGTGCACAGCTGATGAACATGTTGGGAGTTTGTCAAAAGAGTGATGCGTATGCGACAGTGGAACTGCCCCCGAAGGCGATTGTCGCCCGCACTCGCATCATCAAAAACTCCCTGAACCCTGCTTGGAACGAGAAGTTTTGGATAGAAGTTGCCCACCAGACGACGGAGGTTCGCATCCATGTGAAGGACAACAACCAGGTTGGCACGACTAAGTTGGGAGCAGCACGAATTCCTGTGGAGACCCTGTTGACTGAGGAGGAGACAGAGGATTGGTTTCCACTCTACAAGGAAGATGAGCAGACCGGAGGTACGATCCGCTTGAAGATCAGATTCATCTCCATCGACACATTGAAGAACTGTTACGGAAGATTTGGGCAGATGCACAAACAGACGGGTGTCCCATATACCTACTTCCCTGAGAGGTCTGGCCACCGAGTCACCCTGTATCAGGATGCGCATGTCCTTAACAGTTTCGTCCCACACATAGAGCTGGAGGACTATGCCACCTATCAGCAGCACAGGCTCTGGGAAGATGTCTACAAGACAATTGTGGAAGCAAAGCACTTTATATACATCTGTGGATGGTCTGTGTACTACAAAGTACAACTTGTTCGTGATGAAGAGAGAATGATTCCTGGTGCGGAGGGGCTGACGCTGGGTGATCTGCTCGTAAGAAAGGCGGAGGAGGGAGTGAAGGTGCTGCTCCTAATCTGGGATGATCGCACTTCGGGAGTGCTTGGCTCAGCTGGACTCATGGCCACACACGACGAAGCGACGGCAGAATTCTTCAAGGACACTGCTGTCAATTGTGTCCTATGTCCTCGCAATCCCGACGAGGACCTGAGTCATGTAGAATCTGTTCAGATTGGGTTGATGTTTAGTCACCACCAGAAGCTCATGGTTGCAGATGCTCCACTGGAGCCAGAAGGATCTGGTGAGCAGAGAACTGTTGTCTCTTATGTTGGTGGAATTGACTTGTGTGACGGCAGGTTCGATACCCCGGACCATCCCCTGTTCCGAACGCTGGACACGTGGCACAAGGAAGACATGCATCAACCGAATTTCGAGCCCCCCGCATCTATTGACCAGGGGGGTCCTAGGCAGCCTTGGCACGACATTCATGCGAAGGTGGAGGGCCCTGTGGCGTGGGACATCCTCCACAACTTTGAGCAGAGATGGCGCTCTCAGATGTCCGATGAAATTCATGAACTCTATAGTCTTGATGAAAACCAGCATCTTTTCCAGGCAGCTTATTCGCCGCTTCTCCCCTTGGATGACCCGGAAGCATGGAACGTCCAGTTCTTCCGATCCATCGACAGCGGTTCCGTCCATGGATTCCCCGATGATCCTGCGGTTGCAGGAGAACATGGTCTTGTCAGTGGAAAGAATGTCACGGTTGAGCGCAGCATTCAGGATGCGTACATTCACTCGATCCGACGGGCAGAACAGTTCATCTACATTGAGAACCAGTACTTCCTAGGAAGCTGTTTTGCATGGGAAGAGGACCAGACTGTTGGCGCCATTCATACTGTACCGATTGAGCTGGCACTGAAGATCGTGAGGAAAATTGATGACAATGAGCCGTTTGCGGTGTACATCATTCTGCCGATGTGGCCCGAGGGTGTTCCTACAGATGGGCCGCAGCAAGAGATTCTAAAATGGCAGCACCACACCATGCAGATGATGTACAAGATGATCGCCGAAGCCATCGCCAGAAATAGGCTTGGCGCGAAACCCACAGATTATCTCAATTTCTACTGCTTGGCGAATCGCGAGGCACCTGTCGATGAGGAGTACTGTCCTCCCAATCCAGTTTCAGAGGATGGGCATTACAAGAACAGTCAGGAGAACCGTAGGTTCATGATCTATGTGCACTCGAAGATGATGATTGTGAGTGCCTTGTCGAAAAAGCGCAGCACACCTCAACTCGTTAATCAGAGACTTTCTACCCTTCCCATACTCTCCTCCTCCCTTCTGAGCTTCCTTTGGAATGTGTTTTGGTTCAGTGAACTTCACAGTTGGAAGCACGTCCTGATTCTTGGTGAAATGTTTCACTGCGCAGCCAAAACATACAGCCCTGACTAGCAAACGATAACAATCGCTGTGGAGTCACTGCAAACACACAGCTAGGCAACATGCCTGGAGTGCTGATCCAAGAATCGGTGCTCACTTGTTCATTAGATTGATTCTCATGAAGAGCTGGTTGTGCACATGGTCCGTTCTTCGAATCATGGGCTAATGTTTACTGTCAAGGGCTTCAGGATCTGCCTACAGTATGTGTGTGTGTATGTGTTGTCATATTCGTAATACACTGAAAAAGAGCATGACTGTGCCAGACTGTTTCGTCGAACTTTCACCGACTCATCGGGAGGTTGTGTGTGTGTGTGTGTGTGTGTGTGTGTGTGTGTGTGTGTGTGTGTGTGTGTGTGAGGGGGATAGCGGGGAGAGAGAGAGAGAGAGAGAGAGAGAGAGAGAGAGAGAGAGAGAGAGAGAGAGAGAGAGAGGTGAACCGAGTAATGGCCGGATCACTGCGTGGTGAAGATTGTGCCGCTCATCTCCCGGTCCTTGTCACGTGTTCTCTTACCTGCTAGCCCTACTTTCTGGAAATAAAACATCCTGTCTTGGTGTTAAATTGTTTCTGACTAGAGACCTGTCTCGTCTTCTACATGGCCCCGATGGTGCTACCAGCCAGCATTCTGTCTGTGATAAGGTGCAACCTGACCTGAGTCCTGTGTTTCTCTCTGGCTGAGTTAAGGCTTTCCCCTGGCCACCTACCATGTATTTACCGAACCTCTGCCTTAAACCACCACTTCCTTTTACGTCGTTTTGCTCACCTCAGGAAAGTGGCACTTATCCTTGTCTGCTGTTGGGACACTCCGGACGATGTTTCTTTAAAAAAAAAAAAAAAAAAGCACCCATCTACCATGTGACCATTTTGTGCGTTTGAAAATAAATATCAGTTTTACTGTAATGCCCATTCCTTCGCCTTTCGTGTTTCCTGCAGCTAAGTCCCACTACCGTCTTCCCCCGAACACAACGCGCCCTCATTTTGCCTGTATCAAACTGGAAAGATAGCTTGTATACATTCATTATCAGGGTGTGTTATGTTCGGGGGAAGATGGTAGCGGCGCTTAGTCTTCCTTACGAGTATTAATCAACCTGGCCACAGTGTAGCCATGAGATTCTCAGATCGGATGGCAGAAACGAATGCATACTTGAAACCGAAGTCTGAACATCCCCTAGTGGGACTTAGCTCCTGATCTCCGATCTGGACATTTTCCAAATGAGAGCTAGTACACGCTTGTGAATGGATGCTGCTGATGTTAAATCTGCATGCAATGCCGTGCATTGAATTTTGGTTTCACTGCAATCTTCATTGGTTTCTCGTCCATTTGCGCTCCTCTCACTGTGTCTTCTTCCACCCTCTCCTTGTTGTGGTTTGTCTTCTGTCTCACCTTCCTCCCGTCTGCCGCTCTCTCATCTTATGCCTCCCCTCTTTTTTGCGCACTTTTACATTGTCAGGTCGATGACGAGTTCATCATTGTCGGATCTGCCAACATCAATCAGCGTTCCATGGATGGCGGCCGAGACACGGAGTCCGCGATCGGTGCGTACCAGCCTTATCATACGTACGCGTACCGGGATGAGCTGCCGAGGGGGCAAGTTCATGGCTTCCGGATGTCGTTGTGGGCAGAGCACACAGGTGGGATTGAGGATATTTTCTTGGAGCCTTCTTCAATCTTGTGCGTCGAGAGAATGAACGAGATCGCACATCAGAATTGGGAAGAGTACCTGGCAGAAGACCCACAGGACCTTGAGGGTCACATCATACCATATCCAGTTGTTGTTGCCGAGGACGGTACTGTGGAGGCCTTGCCCGACATGGCCAATTTCCCGGACAGTGCAGCGTCCATTCTGGGCGAGAAGATGTCCCTTCTGGATATTTTGACGACTTAGTTTCTCGATCGGGTAAGGGAAGCATGACAGCCATAGAGCCATTTTGAGGTTGCAATCATCTCTTCTGGCTATTCTGAGGACGTAGTTTCCCAATTGGGTAAGGAAGTATGATAGCCATATAGCCATATAGCCATTTAGCCATTTTGAGGTAGCAATTGGCTAAGGGAGCATCACAGCCATAGAGCCATTTTGAGGTAGCAATGATTCATTGATTCAGACCATAGCCAAACTGAAGAAGGGATGATGGAATCTGTAGGTCACGTAAATAATAAACCTATTTATCATTGGTGAATGCAGTTGAAGAAAGGTCATGCAGAAAACAACGGATTTTTCTGGAAGCAAGATTTGTGCCCGTGATGGGAAGCTGTGAGAGCAGAGAGCGTTAGGGAAGAGGCTTCCCATCGACGTGTTGGTCGAGGAATGCAGGTCTCCACCTGTATGTGTATTGTGAGATGGTCATGAGGAGGACGGAGGTGTGTGCAAATCCATGAACAGGTATTTATGTATGCTCGTGCATCTATTCATCTGTTTTTGGCTTGCGTTTGAGTATTTGTCTGATCTGGTAGGTCGGCACTTTTTCGAACGGCATTCTGTGGAAATGTAGGTAAAGTTTTTCACAGCGTTATCAGGAACTGTTTTAGTCATTGTAAAACGCTTGGAAAAAGAAATGAACATGAAAAACAAGTTTGCCTTTAATTTCTGGGTTGAGATGTGGAGGGATTCCCGGCCTCCTTTTGCTCTATATATAATGAAGCATGCTATTCTTTAAAAATAAATTTAAAAAAAATGCCTTTTAATGAAACATCGTTCATCTGTACTGCATTGCTTGCTTGCAGTTATTCAGTACATTCATCCTGTTTAACAGAAGCACCTTGTCTTGTCTTGTCGGCGTCGTCTTCTTCCCCTTCTCCTTCTTCTTCTTCCCCTTCCCCTTCTTCTTCTTTCCCTTCTTCTTCTTCTTCTTCCCCTTCTTCTTCTTCTTCCCCTTCTTCTTCTTCTTCTTCCCCTTCCCCTTCTTCTTCTTCCCCTTCTTCTTCTTCTTCTTCCCCTTCTTCTTCTTCTTCCCCTTCTTCTTCTTCTTCTTCCCCTTCCCCTTCTTCTTCTTCTTCTTCTTCTTCTTCCCCTTCCCCTTCTTCTTCCCCTTCTTCTTCCCCTTCTTCTTCTTCTTCCCCTTCCCCTTCTTCTTCTTCCCCTTCTTCTTCTTCTTCCCTTTCCCCTTCTTCTTCTTCCCCTTCTTCCCCTTCTTCCCCTTCTTCTCCCCCTTCTCCCCCTTCTTCCCCTTCTTCTCCCCCTTCTTCCCCTTCTTCTTCCCCTTCTTTCCCTTCTTCTTCTTCCCC
>BFEA01000169.1:1997861-2010482 GCA_003427395.1 Chara braunii | reverse complement strand
CACACACACACACACACACACACACACACACACACACACACACACACACACACACACACACACACAGGACTTCTTTTTATGACTGCGCAAAAGTTGCCTCTTCTTTTGGGAAAACTAGGGCACAGTCACGGTTTGAACTTCAAAATACAGTCTAGGCAAAACGCTGAAAACGTTGAATGTATACAAGCCAGCTTTAGCGTCTGGTGGGGTTGTATTATGTTCGAGGGATGCCTGAAATGCATTTTCAAACTGTTTGTAACTGGACAAAAGTTGCCCCTTTCTTTTTTGGCTGCCACCACCAGGCACTTTGGTCTGGTAGCCCTGAGCCCCAAAAACTTTGGAGGGCAACGCACGACTTCTTGCAAGGCTGGGGCCGTGTACTGAGACTATACTTTTCTTTTTGTTATTTTTTATAAATTTTTTTTAACGTTTTCTTAAATTCTTTGAAACCCCCATGTCTGGGCGTCAGATCTGGTAGATCCAATGGCAATAGTATGTCACTCATGTCACACTGTACATCGATTCTAAACTAACCCCCTGCTAATGGGACTTGGCCCCTAGGTTGTCCTGTTCCTCAAAGCCTCCTTTGGGACATCCGTTAAAACTGGAACGATACAGAGAGTATTAGAGCTGTGTTCTGCTGGCGGTCTTTGGAGAGTTTTCCCTTTTTAAATTAAGTACGGCGCTGAATTCGTAATAATCCGTGAGCCTCCACTGCCCACGGATTCCATTGCTCTTTGGGAACTTTTCCAGCCCCAACGCCGTCATCTGAGCGGCAGTACCGGATCAGATGGCCTCAGATCAGTCGCAGCTTGAACAGACCTGCAAACGAGCTCTTGGAAAACAAGACCCTGCTGCGGCAGCATTCCCAGCTTGAGGACCTCTGAATCTGCAGCGGAACGGGGGCAAGCGAGGAGAATTGATTCCCAGTGAAGACAGGTGAAATCCCCCCGAAAGGGGATTTTCTCAAATTCGGCAGTGGGGCCCCCTACTCTTCAAGGAAACTTCTCGAAGTAAGCTGGTGGAGCACAACCGTTAGATGGTCCCTGCGCAGGGATGAGAAAAGAAACCAAAAAGGTGTTTTAAGCAGCCCTAAGCCTAGCTCAGTCGGCGAGGCACGTAAGTGGCATCCAGGAGGTTGTTGGTTCGCGCCCCATAACCGCCTGCGGCGTATTTAGTGCCAACCAGCTGTGATAATCCACAAGGAGTGGCAATTTGGGTCCCCCCTCGACTCCCGGGTGGACGTTATCCACTCAGCGGTGGACACAAGGGAGGGGAGATGGGCTGCAGTCCTCCTCAGGCTGGAAACAGAGGAGGTTTGCGTAATTTGTGTGTATGGTCCCAATGAGATAGAGCACCGAAAAAACTTCTTTGAACACATTCAGGCCCAACTGCCACACGGAATTCCCACGATAATCGTTGGGGGCTTCAACGCAGCACCCGACCGCAGTTTGAACAGGTGGAGAATCCCCACCCCCTGCCCGACCTATATAGAAGAGGACGAAGCGATAATTAGCAGACTCTGCGAGGCGGAGCATCTACACGACTCCTTTCGGCACATGTACCCGCAGAAAAGAATCTTCTCTTGTATATGCAACAGCGGAACTCCGCACCAATCCAGATCAAGAATCGACCTCATCCTTATACCGGAGGATCCGGACAGAGCGTTGCAAGCTGCGGCCATCTTCCCACAAAGTCCATGGCCTGGGGCGGACCACAAGATGTGCGCAATGCTGCTCAGGTGCCGCAAAAAAACGGACCAAGGCAAGGGTTTTTACAAGCTCAATACATCTCTGCTTAAAATGAGACAGCTTCAAAGGTTCCTCAGGGACGTATGGGAGTACTGGCATACTACAAGAGACCAACACGGCTCACAAATTGCATGGTTCAACAATGGGCTGGCCTTGTTAACCAGAAAATGCAACAAATTTTTGAAATCACGGGCTAAAGAATTGATATACGACAGAAAATATAGAACTATGAACTGGAACAATTACAATATCCAAACTCTCAACCGGTGCCCACAACAATTCAAAAACTTAAAGAACAACTACTGGAATTTGCACAAGAAAGGTGGCAAGGATTTATCATCAGAGGAAATTTGTTGAAGCACTCTGTAGAACGACAAATGGATGCAAGATTTTTCGCACTGACCCAGACAAGGGCCAGAAGATCAGCCATAGAGGGTCTATACGACCCCGTAAAAACACGGGAGGTTGTCTCATACTCATCAGCCCACAGTTTAAAAGTGGCCAGGGACTTTTATAAAGACCTTTTTACCTCCAACCTGACGAAGGAACCAGGACCAGCGAAGGATCGTGAGATTGAGGAGTTTTTAGATCCCCTTACAAAAAGGATAACACACGAACAACGAGAGGCTCTTGAAAAAACACTACGGAAAGAGGAAATATGAAACGCCCTCTTATAGATGGAAGAAGATCAAACCCCGGGGATAGACGGATTTCCTAAAGGATTTTGGGAGGAAATGTGGCCCCCCTTGTCAGAGGACCTGATGGAATACCACAGGCAGGTGAAGGCATGAGGAGAAATAGGGGAATTTGCGGGTCAAGGAATCCTCACCCTGCTGTACAAAAAAGGTGACAAAGCAAACATAAAAAATAACCGACCAATTACCTTCCTCACAGTGGTATACAAATTGGTGGCCGAAGCACTGACCAATAGAATGATCCTCGTCTTGGAGGAGATACTCCACATGACGCAGACCGGGTTCATGCATAATAGGAGCATCCAGGATAATGTGCTACTTGTCAATGAGCTAATAAAACTATCAAGACAAACGAAACAAAATGTTGCAATCGTGTTTATTGATTTTGAGAAAGCGCACAACCATGTGGACTGGAGATTCCTAGACAAATGCCTTCAGAAAATGGACTTTGGACCGGAATTCCGGGACTGGATAAGGATTCTCCACCACAATGCGACAACACTTGTGCAGGTGAATGGCTTGATTGCACCAGACTTCAGACTACGACGTTCAGTGAGTCAGGGAGATCTCATAGCCCCCTTTCTCTTCATCATCGTAATAGAAGCTCTGGGGGCTAACCTGAGAACAAACAGAAAAATCTCTCGATTCTGTCTGGCCAGCATCCCGTAGGAAGCCTTACCTATTTACTCAATGTTTGCTGACGATTTAACAGTAGTAACAGAGGTCACCCACAACAATATGGCAGAAATCCTAGCCCTCATGACGCGCTTCATCCAGGTATATTGGACATGATCGTCAAATGAGGAAGCAAGACGCAGGGCTGGTGGATCCATTATCATGGGGTCCCCCCCCCCGGAACAGCCTAAGGTAGACTGGAGGCCCCTGGAGGAACAAATTTGCGTGCTGGGAGTGGCTCTTTCAGCGCAGGGGACGCCGAAAGAGAATGATGAATGAATAATTTGAACAGCATTAGAAAAAATGTGAAAATGGGAAAACAAAAACACATCCATCTTTGGGAGGGCGCTGATCATTAACAATGAAGTATTGGCAGCAATCTGGTACAAGTCAGCCCTCTGGCACCTTAGCAAGGAAGGTATTAAATCTCTCAAGAAACAATTAGAGGGGGGACTCAAACCAACAACACGTGATAAGCCGAGTGGCATGGGATACGTTGATCCAGCCCAAATCGAAGGGTGGGATGAGACTGTTGGATCCCTCTCCGCAAGCAAGAACTTTGACAATCCAATGGCTTAAAAGACTGCTCCGGGGCAAAGTCCCCCCTTGGGAGAATCTGGCCAAGGAACAAATCTGTAGGCTGGCCCCAAGAACCACCCTGGAGGTAGACCCGCTGATCTGGATTGAGGACCGTTACTTGTCAATCCCCAGAGTAAATTCACACTCACGAGAGGAAGGAGATAGAGGAGCAACCAGACAAGAACTAACAAATGATAAATTTTGAGTGAACTTAATGAAGGATTAGAGAACGTTACCGTTGTAGGTGCGAATACCCTTACAAGGGTATCCGCCCTGATTTTTGCAAGTAACAGAAAAAGTCTGGTATACCACGCGAGGCGCGACTACGTCTGCGGTCTACGTTGACTAAAGGTTGACTAGAGTAGAGAGTGTGTGGGCACGCAGACTTAAGGCGCGCGTGATCTTTTCTTTTGTTGATGATTGAAGAGTCGGCGGGTTGCCGACCAAATTTTTAGTTTTCATTAAACTAGGATTGAAAAGATTTTGTTTCTTGATTGGTGTGTTTGTCTGTGACTTGTGCGTACGTGCGAAGGACGACATCGACAACAGTGCGGCTTGAAGTGTGTCGGTAGATCTGCGTGTCGCACAATAACTGTTTATTTAGGTGTTAGTCAATACTAGACCCAGCCTTGGACCTAGCACATTTGGTTACGGTATCAGACTTTCATCAAAGAGATCTAGAGATCGAAATCAAACGGCAACGGTGTGGGATATCAGGGTAGCGCAAAGGGACCGAGGGGTTGAGGGTCCGGCAGGGCTATCCCACTTGGTTTTGGTTATTAGCGCAAAAGGAGAGGTACTAGTGGGTGTCTCTCGTCAGTTGTTTTTCGATTCCCTAAATATTTTCTTAGTGTGTGTCTCGGCGGCCATTTGTTCCGGTGCGGCATCGGATTCGGAGGCCGTTGACTAGGCGGATGGGCTAGCCCAGGCGGTGCAAGGATTGACCTTTTTTAGGCCGTCATGGTAAGCTGGCAAAATTCCTCTATCTGCCCGTCTAGAAACCCAGACCGAGGAGTTCGTCGTGCATGCAGAGCTGGTGGGTGCAAGGCCCGCGAGGTGTAAAGAAAGTGTGGGAACCCTCTGCAAATGCACCATCCGCCCACCCGCCATCTGCTGTGAGTGGTTTGAGTGTGAGCATGTCCGCAGGGACCAGAAAGATGGTGGTGTATCCCTGAGAGAGGCGGTCCATGGCTGATCTTGAGCACCCTACTAGTCCCATGGAACCTTGTCCCACCTCAGCCTTCAAAGTTCTCATTTGAGTATTAGCTACCACCACCAAGATCTGCGACGGGATGCGCCTTGCTAAGGGATTGTGCGGCAGGGCTTATAGCGGGCCCAGGATACTATGGTGGAAGGGTCTGGGGTCGGTACCAATGCTTGTACCAACCAGTTTTCCACCTACGAATTATGGAGTACAGGTTTGAGTCCTGGTTCAGGGGTTGTATGACCTTTTGGCAGTACCACGGTACGTCATTGCTTGTGTCCTTCAGGACATTCGTTAAACTTGAAATTGGAATGATATACAGGAAACTAGCATGTACCCCTCAGAGCGCTATCCGTCAGGCCACAGTGCGCTTGCCCCGATCTGTTGTGAGAGGTTTGAGTAGGTGCACGCCCTCTGGGGACCCGAGAGAGGAAGAACGTGTCCCGGCGGAGTCGGGGAGCAATACTGACGCACAACTCGTTCGTCGGGTTTGGGTATAAGAGCGGGGAGAACCAATCGGATCGCTTAGTGACAAAACTTTCTGAAATGCTGTTCGTATGAAGTAGTGCTGCGAGCAGATCGGTTGCCTACGCTAACAGAAGAAGAACGGTTGAACTTGGGCGTTGTAGGAGCAGCTACCGTTGGGAGGCTCGATAACAGGAATAAAAAGGAATCTGGACGCATTTTTGTGCCAGGTGCGACCGGAAGTAGGAGGCCGAGAGTGGGTATGGTGGAGGAGAAATCGGTCAGTACGCTCGACACCTTGTGGAATTGGGTGAGCGGAAACTAGGGGTAGGGGTTTTGGAGATGGGCGAATCCAAACCCGTTGTTAGTTTGAGTGATAGATTAGTAAGTTAGGAGCTAGTAGGATGGAAGACTGCACGAAGAGATGGCGGAAGTTGGCTATGGCAGGAAGGGAAGAAACGATACCTCGCTCAAGTCTCGGCAGGATTCAACGGGGGAACATGTTGGCCGAGGGTTTTTGGTCGTTGCGAGTTGAATGGGAGCGTCAGTTTGGCCGATGAATCGATGGTTTTGGTGCTACTAAGGTAACAGGCTGTGCGGTGTGCTAATAAGGCAAGTCGGGAAGAGCGACTGTTGGCCGTGTGTTTCCATGTTCTAGCGAAAGATTCATGCGATTTTTGCTTGCCTATGGTTGAGCGTTCGAGCGAGAGGGGTGTCTCCGAAGGGGGCGGAAGTGGCATGAGGCCGGTCACGGGATTGGGGACTTTTCTGTAGGCAGGAGAGCTCGAGCAGAAGTTTCAGCCGGCCTCGCTCATCCCAACAATCGATGGGAGTAGCCTCTCTATCTCTTTGCGCGAATGCTCAGAAGGCAATGTATCTTTCTGTGTTCCAGCAAATGATCCATTCGACTTTCCCATCCTGAAGTTTGGAGCAGTGAGGGGCGAGTCGTGGGGCTGGAAACTTACCGCTAGCTGAGGGGCACGGTTCATCTCGACAACTGAGGCAGCTAGAGAGTGAACCACACAGGATTGGAAACGCACTTGCTGGCAAAGTATTGCCCCTCCTGTCGAACGAAGCGGCGGGAGGCAACGACAGGGTCGGAGATTTGCCTGTTAGCTTATACGTTGCCCATCCGACCGTCAGAACGAAGCAGCGAGGGTGGAGCGCGAGTTGAAGACGTTTCTGTTGACCGGTGTGCTACACAGCCTGTTGGACGCAGGGGCAGCAAACTCTTGATGCAGTTTGGTTGGGCGCTTTCCAGGCCTTACTGCTGCAAATGGAAGACTGTTGTGCACTGCCTGTGTGACCGCTTGTGTTGCCCTGTTGATACTTATGCTATAATGGTTAATGCGGCTGCCACGAGTCTTGGCATCGGCCGCTGTTTGTTGTGATGACACAGGGTGACTATACCGCTGCTAAGTCTTTTGAGTCATATCTTTGTATGACATGGTCTGCGACATATTGCTGCACAATTACCTGCATTCCGAATAAAGCATAGTTGTGCGTGTTATTCGGACGCCACCTTTTTAAGCTGCGTAGTGAGATTTTGGTCGGAGATATCAAGGTGGTTGTTTGAAGGAACGGTCAGGCTTAACTAAAGGATTACTCCTGCGATTTGAAGGTTTGCAAGGAGGGCTACTATTGCGACTTGGGACTGCGTCAGAGACCAGTTATCTTGCATGTTGGCTTCAGCTTGGCTATCTACCACGTTCATTGGCCATCATTGCGGGCCCCTCAGGCGTATGAAGGTTTCAAGGCCTTATCCTGAGAGTTGAGTCGGTCTCTTTCTTGTATCTCGAGAGTCTGAAACCCCTATCTTCTGCCCTTCTTACTCTAAGTTGTCCTGTTCTGAGAGAAAGGCGGCAGGCGGGATTGCAACCCGTAGGACTGCAACAAGACTCTGTGGGGAGTCAGCCCACCGATTGCGGGAGCTCTGCTGGAATTTAGGAGGAGTTCTGGAGGCAGGGAACTGAGAGGTAAATGACTTTCCCTTTATAAACCCAGTTATAACCCCCATCTGAATTTCTTACTACATTTTGACTGAGTATATTGTATGCATTACTACTTTGGCTTTCAGTTCGACTGTCAAGACATGATTCAGACCAAGTAGAGGAATGCATGTGTAATGTCAGTTTCAGTTTTATTGTCTGACTGAAAGCAGATTGTGGGATTGCATCTGAGGGAAGGATGGGAGGAAGGCAGTATTGTTTGTATTTGACTGGGTCAACCAAAGGCTGGACAAGTCTCCATAAGTTTGGGGAGGTCCAGTGCTATGTTTATTATTGAGTTGCTTGGAGAACAAGACATGTTTCATAAGTTCGGGTGGTTTGGTTGCTTTGACTTGCGAGGGCTATCTGTGGTTGACTTTTTCGGGACCAAGCATTGTCTCATAAGTTTGGGTGGCTTGGTTGCCTTGCTTATTCTGGGTTTTCTCAGTTTCTTTTGGGTTTGAACGAGGGGGTCTGAGCATGTTCCATAAGTTTGGGTGACTCAACCTCTTCCTGCTTTACCACTAAGAAAATAAATCAGGCAGAGGACCAAACATGTTTCATAAGTTTCGGTGGTTTTGGTCCAATGCCACGCACATACTGGAACCAAAAGGTTATAACTTGGCTATACTTTACTATTATTTTATTTATGAACAGGCTAGTCAGACATTGTTTCATAAGTTTGGGTGGTCTGACTATAGCTTACCACAAACTGAAGAGAGTATTAATTAAGAATAAACTTGTCGTAAGAAGTGTCAGGCTGAACCTCGAGCTAAGATGATCGGTTCAGTCATATGTTACCATAAAAGATTAAGTGCAGATAATTATATACAAGTGGGATACTTAAATAGTTCAGGGCGACTAGGATGGACGACCTAGTCATACCCTCAATGACGAAAAAAGTTGTTGTGCCCTTTGTTTGTGTATACTCAATGGCTAAGCTAGACATTGTTCCATAAGTTTGGGTGGTCTAGCTTTACGCTTTATGTAAGCTGGGTATAAGAGACAAATCATTGAAAGACTATGAACTATTGTTTGATAAGATTGACTTGGGGATGGTGCGGGTACTTACCTTTGTGGTTTGGTCTTGCATATGGTTGGGTAAGATTATTGCTTAGTCTAAGTTTCAGTTGATAGGTAGTTGCTTTAGATGCTCGCCATGTGCTAGAGTCATAGGAGTTAGTTTCAATTTCTGCATTTTCTGAGCTAAGTTTTTTTTACTTAGGTCGATCCTCGCATTTTCTGGGATCATTTCTTATATTTGGCTTTGTATAAATCTTGGTAAGCTACTTTCTCTACGGGAAGCGCTGCCGAAATTTCTGCAAATCCAAGGAGTTGGTCAAATTTTGACTTTCAAAAGTTCAGTTTGTCTAAATTTTATATATATGACGTAGTAAAAATTTGGGAGGTCTCATTTTCTAAAGGGAGCGCTAGTTTGTCTTAATTTTATATATATGACTTAGTAAAAATTTGGGAGATCTCATTTTCTAAAAGGAATGTTGTCCAAATTTTTACTAATTCAAGGAGTCAGACAAAATTAAACATTGAAAAGTCAAAGTTATTTTAGGTTTTGAACTCAGTTTCGTATGAATCTGGAAAGTCTCTTTTCCTAAAGGGAGTGGTGCCCAATTTTTTACAAATCTAAGGAGTAGTTAAATTTTGTCTTAAGTTGAACTCGAGTTTTGTTTTGAATCGCATCTGACTGGGTATAAATCTGGGAAGTCTCTATTTCTGAAATGAATGCTGCCCAAATTTTTACTAAATCAGGGAGTTCCACGAAATTTGACTTTCCAAGAGTTCGATAATTTTTTTGTCTTTATATTCGAGCTAGTATAAATCCTGCAAAGACACTTTTCCTACAGGAAGTGCTGCCGAAATTTTCCTAGTTTAAAGAAGATAGGTTATATTTTGACAGGTGAAGATTCTTCCGATCCATTCTGTATAGAGGAGATTTTGCCAAAAATCTACCTTTCCTTGGGCACTTGCTTAGAGGTAGACTTAGGCTTAGTTGAGTAAAATGAATTTGAGCAAGATCATGATATGGGATTATTCTCCATGTACTTATAGATTTAGCTTGGGGATTGACCTGACTTGTGTTACAGGTCCTCTTGATCGATTGATTCAGGATTTGGGTTAGATTCAGCTTGATCCCACAGGGATCATCTTCTGTTATCATTGATAACAGGCCGGTTGCCGATTCGTCGGTCTACGAAACTCCAATTCATTCTCAATACTCAACCTAAAAGGCATTAGCCTTGATGGTTTTTATTGTTTTATTAAGGTTTTCACTCGGACCTTTATTGAATGGTCATTTAACGAAGGTGCTGAGTATTTAGTTTTGGAAGGTTGGACAAAGGTTGAGGCTTACATGGCTAAAGCAAGAGGTATAAGTATAAGGAGTGGTTGAAGTTGACCCCGTGTAGTGTGTGGACTTTTGTTGACTCTTTGATGTGATTGTAGGTATGTTTTGTGGTGCGGATTTTGGATTTGACTGCCTGCTATCACATACATATATATATGGCTGAGAGGGGTCTCACTGTGATTGTGAGAAGTGATCATCATATATTTATCACCCACTATATATATATATATATATATATATATATATATATATATATATAGTGCTTACCTACGTTTGAGTGTTTTGTATGGCCGACCAAACCCACGCTTATGGGTTTTAACTGGGGTAGAGATTGAGAAAGGAAAGAAAACTTTCTTCGTTTACTACTTTGCTTCTTAAAAAATTCGTAGTCGGATATTGGTTGTGGGTCTGGATTCGAGGTCCTTATCCAGGACATTCCAGGTCCTAGACTCCGCGTGGAAGGGATCACCCCCCGCGCATAGCCTATGTGCCCTGCCCACGGGGACACTCAGCCTAAAGGTCGGAGATGCCGCAAGGGCTGCAAGAGTGGTCCTTCAACCGTGCAATATCGTGAAGAGTTCGACCTTCACGATACTTCAAGTTTGACAATTGAGTGTCATAAGCAGTACTATGATCCACGAGAGACCGCTTGATTATGGTCACCACATAGTACGCCATCATTGCGACTGCTTGCGTATTCATGCATTGCTAGTCGATATTGGAAGGCCCTGCGTCCGTGCGGTTTATACTAAGTCTCGCGTGCGTCGCCTATCCGATTTTCTCGTCGGAAGGTTATGAGAGGGATACAAAAGGGACTAGGAGTGTTGTCGCGTTGTTTGTTCTGTGTTGTTCTGTATGTGTGAGTATTGTAATGTAACGAGCAAAGTGCGATGCGTCCTAGTCGACCGACGATGAATCACGTATAGGACTTCAGCCCCCCAGTGCGTCGGTTCGCATGCGTCCGATAGAGGCATGAGACCGCGCGTACCCCCCAGACTCAAAGTGAGGCCCGCCTGAATGGGCCTGGCTGAACATCAACTCAATATGAAGCCCGCCTGAGTGGGCCTGGCTGAACAACAACTCAATCCTGAGTGGGTCTGGCTGAACAGCAGCTAGCTCTAAAGAAAGGGCCCGCCTGAGGGGACCTGGCTGAAAAACTGCAACAATCTTGAGAAGTGGGCCCGCCTGAAGGGGCCCAGCTGAGCAGCAACAATCTCAAGTAGGCCCGCCTGAAGGGCCCAGCTGAACAGCAACTGATGAGTGATACATCTCATGCACAGGGACCAGTCACAAATGCTGAATGTAGTGGGGCTAGACTGAGTCAGGTCATCTGTGCAAGGACTAAACCGCCAATGCTTCCCGGGCGAGGGAAAATATCATGTCCATGAGGTGTTGCTGATCAGCAAAGGAATAAATCAACGGGTGCGTGGAGGCAAATCATCTCATAATAATCATAGGCTCGAGCGCACACGGGCGCGCACTTAAATGACAATACCCAGCCTTGGCGCACATAAGCGCGTACTCAAATGACAATATCCAGAGCAAGGGCACATGGGCGCGCACTCAAACGACAGCATCTAGCCTGGGCGCACACATATCCAGCGCAAGTGCACACGGGCACGCACTCAAATAACTATTTCTGGCCCGAGGCACACACGGGCGCACACTCTAACAGTAATATCTGGCCTGGGCGCATACGGGCGTGTACTCCAACAGCAATATCTGGCCTGGGCGCACACGGGCGCGTACTCCAACAACAATATCTAGCTTGGGCGCGCATAGGCGCGCACTCTCAAGCAATATCAAGCTTGGGCGCGCATGGGCGGGCACTTCTCAAGCTTGGGCGTGTATGGGCGCGCACTTCAACGGCAATATCGAGCTTGGGCGCGCATGGGTGCGCACTCTTAAGCTCGGGCGCGTATGGGTGCGCACTCTAACGGTAATATCAAGCTTGGGCGCGCACTCTCAAGCTTGGACGCGCATGGGCGCGCACTCTAACGGTAATATCAAGCTTGGGCGCGCATAGGCGCGCACTCTCAAGCTTGGGTGCGCAATATCTGGTCTGGGCGCGCGCGGGTGCGCACTTAAAAACTAATATTCTTGTCACGTGCTCTATCTGTCAGTCAAACGACAATCAATTTTTGCTTACTATTTACAACAGGATTACCATATGCTATACTTGGCCTTTACTAAGGGCCAGACTACTATCAAAACAGTAAGTGCAAGCTCAAAATCAGCTATTTACTATCCATTCAGCTGACATGGACACTTGTACTTTGGGTCCGAAATTGGCCAGACACTGTTCAGAAATAACACTCAAATATAGTGCGCATACTGTACACAGTTGCGAGGAAAATCAGATCTTGCCCTTAAGTGCAGCGTGCAGACTGCGCACAGTTGCAAACTCGGAAATGCGGTATACACAGTTGCCAACTCGAATATGGCTCTCAAGTGCAGTATGCACGGTTGTCAGTTCGGATATGGCCCTCAAGTATGGTATGCACAGTTGCCAACTTGGATATGGTCCTCAAGTGCGGCATGCACAGTTGTCAACTTGGATATGGCCCTCAAGTATGATATGCACGGTTGCCAAATAGCCCTTAAGTGCGATGCGCATACTGCGCACTCAGATATACCCTTCAAGTGCGGTATGCACTGTTGCTAAATAGCCCTCAAGTGCGATGCGCATACTGCGCACTCAGATATGGCCTTCAAGTGTGTGCAGGGCAGATAGCACAAATGGACCTCTGATGCGGTGCGCAACTGCGCACAGTGGCAAATAGTACGAATGGTCCTCTGACACGGTACGCAACTGCGCACAGTGGCGAATAGCACGAATGGTCCTCTGATACAGCGCTCAACTGCGCACAGTGGCAAATAGCACAAATGGTCCTCTGATAAG
>BFEA01000169.1:1968017-1981380 GCA_003427395.1 Chara braunii | reverse complement strand
GTGTGACACTGAGTGGCCGATCCAGTGTGACACTGAGAGGCTCGCCACAGGCTGTCGAATGTCGAAAATTTTTGACAGGTGTCAGAAAATTTTCAACAGTCGGGCGGTCAACAATTTCGCCCCCCTTCGCCACATAGCCTGTCGAGGGGCGAGGTTGTCGAAAGTTGCCAAGTCGACTCAGCCTTTCGACAGGTGCTGTGTGGCCAAGGCGGTCGCCTGTCGGGAGTTGTTACATGGATGAATTTGTGCGCGCAAGCGGACCAGATGTCGACGCCGTTTTTGACAGCCACTGTTGACTACATACGGACAAACAGGCCACGGCTGTCAGGGAGCAGTCCCTGACAATGGAAAATCGGAGGCGTTTTTCGAAAGGTGGGCGGGCCACTGTCGAATTTTCGTCACCTGCAGGCTGGAGGAAACGGTTGCTGGAGGGCGTCCTGACACCTGTGGAAAGTTTTTTGAGCGGCAATTCTTCGAAAGTCTGTGTCGTGAAGCAAAATTGTCGAAGACCCGGTTTTGGACAGCCTGTGTGGCGAGCCTCTGAGTGGCAGCGGCCTGACAGGTTCATTACAAATTTCTGGGCTGAGGAAACTGGAGAAAGGCAGAACAAAAAAAAAAGCACAGGGACATCCCACCGGAAATCACGGCAGAGTGGTTCCCAGCCATCAGATCACAAATGATCTGATGGCCGTGGTTGCCACAACAGTGAACAAAGTAACTGCCACATTTTTCTGCAATAAACCAGACTTGTGTCAGCAGTCATCATGATGCCCTCCATATACTCCGTGATTGAAGGAGGGCTCCACCCAATGAGATAATTGCACAACAGCAAGCAAAATACTGCAAATCTTCTATCCAGTGGGCCTATGGCCGATCCCACCCTCTTTCACCATACCCCCAACCGATTGAAAAGATTTTGGTGAAGCTTTCTTTGCAGGGGCATGCCCAGTGCTGCACGGCAGAATTTGGGTCATTCATATGCCACACAAACTCGTTTCTATCATCCTATCCGGCTGCTAGTGGGACCATGCTCCAGCATGGCGCTCTTTTGTTTTTTCCCTTTTTGTTTTTTGGAACAACTGGCAGCCTTTTGGTATGGTCCGGGGCCAAGTCCCACTAGCAGCGTTGAGCTACCTCAACGCCTGAATGTGGACGCTTTTGCGGAGATGTGCAGAAATGGTGTTGAGTTTCCTGAACTGCACCGTCTGGTCCCCCCGAGTGGCATTGAGGAGAGACTGCTGATGTTCATAGGGGGAGGGGACCGGAGGGGGGGCACAGTGACTGGCCCATCGAAGAAGCTCGGTCCTGATGCTACCGGCTGACCCCTGGCCGGTATCGCCCACCTGCTGTAGCAGGTATCGCACCTGCTGCTGGGTGCAGCTCCCGCATGTTCCCTCGTTGGAGGCTTGAGCACGGATTTGGCTGCTACGGGGTTCCCCGTAATACTATAATGACAATAAAAATAGGCCTGAAAGGCTGTCCTGTCCAGATTTGACAGGTAATTGAATTGGTTGGGCTTAAAAGAATTAGCCTTCTTATTAAAAAAAAAAAAAAAAAAAAAAAAAAAAACACGTCCATATTCAGGCGTTGAGGTAGCTCAACGCTGCTAGTGGGACTTGGCCCCCGGGCACTCCACTTTGGGCCCGGTTCAGACCATGGCACCCGCGGGCTTTCCACGCGCCCATATACTTTGGGCCTCGCCACAAGACGCGCGGAATGTGCGAAATGGAGCATGCATCTTCCGGAAAAACATCAAATGATACACTCTTTAGGGTCAGATCCCAGTACCCTGGATTATTCATTTTTCACCCTCGATTACGAAGATCGACGGTCAGAAATGAACAATAGGGGCTAGTGGGATCTGGCCCTTAGCGATCTTGCCTTTCAGCGCGGGGGGCGCGGGCCTTGTCGCGCGCGAGAAAGTGGAAGGGGAAAAAAAAAAAAAAAAAAAAAAAGAAAAGAAAAAAAGAAAGTGGAAGTGGGGTTCATTCGTCGAGCCTGTCCGCGGCGTTCTTCCGTTTTGGCGCGGTGTCTACTTCCTCCCCTCCCTCCGTTTTTTTTCCTTTTTTTTATTTTTATTTTCTCGTATTCATATTCCTCGCCCTTGCGCTGATTTAAAAAAAAACAAGGGGACGCAATTTCGGCCGTCGATCTTCTCCATCGACGGTCAATATCTCTTAACGCGTGGGACCTACAGTGTAGGCCCTGGAAAACAAAAGAGCCTTCAAGGCCTGCAAAGCCGCACAAACCAGACCCTTGCGCGGTTTTTTTTTCTTCTTTTCCAAAACATAAAACTTTTAGGGCCTCTCCACAGAAACGGAAAAAAAAATTAAAAAAAAATGCATCTTCCCCAGAAAGTGGTAGGATGCGTCCGTTGCTATTCTTAGTGACGGATGCATCTTGCCACGCTCTGCGTGAAGATGCACTCGAACGTTTTTCGTTTCGACAGTGGTGTGGCGATGCCATTATTATTAATATAATACCAAGAGGAGGGCCGGAGGAAAACAAATCTGGGACCATTACCCAGATTCGACCGCTGTCCTGACACAACCTGCTGGCCATCAAAGCCCAACAAACCAAAACCTTTGCGCGTGCCAAAAAAAAAAAAAAAAAAAAAACCTTTGGGCTTTTGCTCATCCCGCCGTGTGTGGAGAAAGAAAAGGAAGAAAAAAAAGAAAAAGAAAAAAAAAGAATCGGGCTGGAAGTGGAGATTCCGCTGGCGAATTAAAATAACAACAAAAGACACCGAGAGACCGATCGATTGGTGTGCTCGAGGACGAGGTGGAGGAGAAGAAAACGAGGAAGAGGAGGAGGAGGAGGAGGAAGGAAGTGAAAGGGAATAAATTGTTTCCGTCGTTCAATTTCGGGAGAGAGAGAGAGAGAGAGAGAGAGAGAGAGAGAGAGAGAGAGAGAGAGAGAGGTGGATCGGCTCTGAAAGATTAGAAGGCATCGACGCCAAGTGTTCTTAGCGGAAGGAAAATATTGGTACGTGTGTTTGCTTGCGGGGCACACAGGTGGATCGACTCGAACCTTGAAGGGCGTCGGTGCTCAGCGGGTAAGCAATGCTACCATCCAATTGGAAAGCTTGTCTGCGTGTTCGCGAGGGGCGCTCTCTCTGCGCTGCCTTCTCTCCTCCTCCTCCTGTTTCTCCTCCTCCTCCTCCTCCTCCCAGGACCGTGCAAATCCGTGTCCTACCCCTTCATGTCTTCCCCAAATCCGTGATCCACCCCTTCATTTCTCCACCGTGCGAGCGCGCCCCCGCGAATAGAACTCTGTTCGGCCATTGTCGATGTAATTAGGCTAGATATTGTGCCAAATGCAGCAGCAGCTGTAATGACGGCGCGCTCAATTTATGGAGAACAGGCGTTGCCGGTTGCAAAGATCTCTCTGTAGCCTTTGCGTCGCCTGAGAGCGTCTCTGTCTCGCTTCTCTCTCTCTCTCTCTGTCTCTCTCTCTCTCTCTCTCTCTCTCTCTCTCTCTCTCTCTCTCTCTCTCTCTCTCTCTCTGTGTCTCGCTTTCTCTATTCTCTCTTCCATTCTCTCTCTCTCCTTTCTTTATGCTTTCTCCCTCCCTCTCTCACTCTCTCTTTCGTGCTTGTGTGCTTTATCTGGCTTTCTCTCTATCTCTCTTTCCCTTTTTTCTCTATCCTTTCTGTCGCTGTCTCTTTCTCTCTTCTCTCTCCCTCTCTATTTTTTCGCTCTCCTGTTTCTCGCTGTCTCTTTCTCCCTTTCTTTCTCCCTCTCATGTTAAGTATTTGCAAGTTTATTCCTTTTACTTCTCCTCCCCACTGGCTTCTCTCTATCTGATGTTATCTCATGTTTTCTCTCTTTCTCTCCTTTCTCTCCCTATCTTGTCTCTCCCAATCTACCTTTTTCCCTTTTGCTCTCTCTCTCTCTCTCTCTCGCGTGCGCACTCGCGGGCGTCATTTGCGAGTTCTACCTCTAATTTCAGTTCTCCTCTCTCCTTTCCCCACGCGTGCAACATTCAGCTTCTCCCGGGGCCAAGTCCCACTAGCAGCGTTGAGCTACCTCAACGCCTGAATCTGGACGTGTTTGTGGAGACGTGCAGTTCAGGAAACTCGACACCATTTCTGCACATCTCCGCAAAAGCGTCCAGATTCAGGCGTTGAGGTAACTGAACGCTGCTAATGGGACTTGGCCCCCAAGAGGAGAGTAGGGTAAGTGTTCGTCTATGTTGTGGGCCGCCCTCGTGATCTTCATGAACTCCTCTATGGCTTTTGTTAATTCGCCGTATTTCCATACCGCTTTTTTTTCCGCTCTTTTTCATTTTTCTCGGCTCTTTTGCCTTTTTTCCGGTCTTTTTTCCTTTTTCCGCTCTTTTTCTTTTTTTCCGGTCTTTTTTCCTTTTTTTCCGGTCTTTTTTCCTTTTTCCGCTCTTTTTTCCTTTTTCCGCTCTTTTTTCATTTTCGGGAACATGATCGGCAGATTCGGTACTTGTTTTTGTCGATGAAACGTTTTTTAAGTTTTGATGACAACGTTGTTGACCTCCGATTCATATGGCTGAATGCGGGCCGAAAACGCTGTAATTGTTCTAGGGAATGAATGTGGACGTGAGGCGCTAAGAAATTCGTTCATGACCGAGTTTTCTCTCGGTGCCAGCGAAGGACCAGCAACTGTCCGAAGTGGAAGTCGGATATTCTAAAATTTCTAGTGTCAATTGTTTTTTTTTTTTTTTTTTTTTTTTGAAAAGCATTGTTGGACAATCCACCGCATGTTCAGCGTCACGGAGTTTTTGTTTTATTTTTTTTCTCCCAGGTGGCGGTGTTTTCGCTATGTAACCGAACAAAACTGTTCATCTTTCGTTGGAAAAACGTTTTTGTTTTTTTCTTCTGTTGGTTGGGAAACCTTGTTGCACCTCCCCAGGAAACTCAAAACCAAATTTTGACGGTGGCAGAGTTTTCGCCATGGAACCAGTAAAATCGTTATCTTTCGTCGCAAAACCAACCTTGAAAGTTTTTGCCATTGAAGTAAAATCGCTATCAAATTTCTTTAGTTCTCTTTACTGTCCTGGTTTTCCTTTGGTTGGGGTCCTTGGGGACTATCGGCGGAAAAGCCACCACATTTGAGGGTTGGCGGGAGTTATCGCTTTTTGGAATCAAATTGAAAAGAAGACCATTTCCTTCGCTCGAAAACCTACCTGTCCTTATGAGGCTTCTTTGCCTTCCTTGCCGGCACGTCGACTCTATCTGCTCGGGGCTGAGGAGCTTAGCTTTTTCCTTTTCAGTTTAAACCACCAGTACTTGGCCCAGCTATCGGCCGCCGGAAGTCCTGTAGTGGCCCGTACGTTTCCTAAAATCGTGGCGCGTTGGATGAATTTGGGCGCTCCTGTAGTGGCCCGTACGTTTCCTAAAATCGTGGCGCGTTGACGGGCACGACTTCAGGAAGGCATGGTGGTTTAATTCTATTCTTCGTGACCTGTTTTACCGTGTTTTTTTTTTGGTTAGTGGATGCGCGTGGGCCACGATCCGTTTGTATATACTGATGGGAATATATATATATCTATATACATGTATTCGTATAGAAACCCTAGAGAACAATATGTATATTACATGTGTGCATATTGATGAGAACGATTTGCGATTATCCATTTATATACGTCGATGGGAATATGTATACACATATACGGTGAAACTCCGACGAAACAGTTTGTCGCAGCCCCTCGTTTGTTGTCCTCTTCTCCCTCCCTCTCTGCCTACGGTTTACCTGGCAGCTCTGTTTGACGAGGTAGATTATCATTTACAGTGTAATCAGTGAGGGGAATCTGCAGACTGTTGAGGGTTCAGCCTCCTGATGAGTCGGTGAAACTCCGAGGAAACAGTTTGTGACAGCCCCTCGTTTGTTGTCCTCTTCTCTCTCTCTGCCTACGGTTTACCAGGCAGTTCTGTTTGTGACGATATATATATATAAAATATAAGTCGGTGAAACTCCGACGAAACAGTTTGTCACAGCCCCTCGTTTCTTGTCCTCTTCTCCCTCCCTCTCTGCCTACGGTTTACCGGGCAGCTCTATACAGCCCTTCCTTTGTTGCCCTCTTCTCCCTCTCTGCCTACCGTTTATCGGGCAGCTCTGATTGACGATATATATATATATATATATATCGTCAAATAGAACTCAGTTACGGGATTCTGCAGACTGTTGAAGGTTCAGCCTCCTGATGAGTCGGTAGGTGAAACTCCGACGAAACAGTTTGTCACAGCGCCTCGTTTGTTGTCCTCTTCTCCCTCTCTGCCTACGGTTTACCGGGCAGTTCTGTTTGACGATATATAGACACGAGTAGAAATTGTAGTGAATAATATGTATATTACATGTATACATATTGGCACGAGCGATTGGCGAAAGGTAGGGCACGCGAAATGCAAAGAGAACGAGTGCATTTGCACACAGAAGGTGGCGAGATACATCCGGAACTATTCATAGCAACGGATGAATCTTTCCAGTTTCTGTTGGGACGATGCACTCGTTTGATTGTTGGTTTCTGTTGGGACGATGCACTCGTTTGATTGTTGGACCCGAGCCAGAACATGCGGGGGCTGCTGCCGACCTGCAGGTGGGCGATAGTGTAGTTTTGGATTCGTGCCACAGCCAGGACATGAACAAAACAAAAAGGCCAGCTCTTATCTACTGCCGTTAGATTAGTGGACCCGCCCAAAAGATCGGATCAGTGGACCGCCCAGATAGATACGCTTTGCCAATCCCACAGGGAGGGAGAAAAGGTAACCCCCCCCCCCCCAAAAAAAAAAAAAAGGTAAAGAGAAACGTGACAGTTGTACGAACGGACCAACCACAAATTTCTGGATAGACGCTATCAGCAAAGAGAAGAGAATAAGGTGGTCCTCCTTTCTAGCGTACTGATTCCTACAGTCTYCCCCCGAATACGACGGACGGTGATTATAGCTGAATTTGGTGTATCTTTTAGTCTAAATTCAGCTATAATGACCGTACGTCGTATTTGGGGAACAGCAAAGAGAAGAGAATAAGGTGGTCCTCCTTTCTAGCGTACTGATTCCTATAGTCTGCCCCCGAATACAACGTACGGTCATTATAGCTGAATTTGGTGTATCTTTCAGTCTAAATTCGGCTATAATGACCGTACGTTGTATCTGGGGGAAGACTGTAGGCGAGGGGGAGGGAGAAAAGGTAAAGAGAGACATGACAGTTGTATCTGTATCTGACGGGGAACAGAGCCACCATTATTTTTTTCAGCGTACCGCTTTCTAGCGTACTGCTCTGGACACGCGCAAAAGACGAAAAATATGGTGGTGTATCTTTCCGTGTTCTAGCGGTGAGTAGTGGAGCGAGGCCCACTATCAACAACAACAAGAAAAGTAGGTTGTTCTCCTTCCTTAGACTAGCGTTCTGCTTCCTAGGCTAGAAATGAGGACCCACTTTTCTAGCCCTCATTTCTGGCCTACTCCTTTCTAGCGTTGTGCTTCCTAGGCTAGAAAGTAGGTTGTTCTCCTTTCTGGATTTCTGGGCGTTTGGGAAGGAAAAGGATGGTGTGGACATAGCTAGTGTTAAGTGACTTTTTTGTTTCTCTTCTTCTTTTTGTTTTTATTGTCTATAGCAGGTTGTTTACATCTGAATCCCCCATGCCTCGGGGTAGCATCTATTAGATCCAATGGCAGTTATGTGTCCCTCATGTATGTACTACGTACACTGTACTACCGTCTTCCCCCCAACATTAGAACGCCTGCCAGGCCCATGCCGTACTTCGCGAGGTTTTGTACATGGCTCCTTGCCATCCGATCTGAAAATCTCACGGTCCTACAGTAGTGTGACCACGTTGGAAAATACACGAAACATAAACTAACCCCCCCCCCCCCCCCCCCCTGTCCAGCTGAACCTAGGTGCTCAGCTATAGGTGGCTGCGGGTCCACCTAGGGTCTTCTTCTTTCAAAATCCCCCCCCCCCCCCCCCCCAGTGGGTCACGGCCCCTGGTCATTATATCTGTACTTGCGCCAACTTTCAGTCTAGATCCAGCCATATTTACTGGCCGTTCTATTAGGCTGAAGCTGCTGAAGACGTTAGTATAATATCCCCACTAGTGTGACTTGTCCCGGGCCGGGGTTCCCGGCCCTGTGTACAATCCAGCCTTGGGCACTGGGCCCTTCGTTAAAAAAAGAAGTAAAAAGAGTGTGGCTCCGTCCTCCGACTCTCGAATCGGATTTTTATTATTTTAAATCAACCACATTTATATGAATCGGATTTGGAACACGGAAAAAATAGATTCCGTGGAGAGTTGTAGCATTTAGATTCCTCTGAGCTGTCCTCATCCTGCAATCTCGAAAATCGAGGGGCTTTGGGCCAGCCTCAAATTTCCAGAGTGGGAGCTGTCCTCAGCCAGCACTTTGGGACCCCAGCTGTCAATTTCTTCCTTCTCCGTCATGTGCGGCAGTCGTTCCAAAGTGCAATACTCGAGGACACCAAAGCGTGGTTGTCTAAAATCTGACAACTCTGTCGTTACTCTCGATTCCGAATCGAATTTAGAGTGGTGGACCCAGACCGATTCTCATAATAAAATGCCCGCTGAACGGTGGACAGAATGGGAGGAAAAGAACAGAAAGCTGTGTGTGTGTGTGTGTGTGTGTGTGTGTGTGTGTGTGAGAGAGAGAGAGAGAGAGAGAGAGAGAGAGAGAGAGAGAGGGAGAGAGAGAGAGAGATGTGTGTGTGTGTGTGTGAGAGAGAGAGAGANGTGTGTGTGTGTGTGTGTGTGTGTGTGTGTGTGTGTGTGTGAGAGAGAGAGAGAGAGAGAGAGAGAGAGAGAGAGAGAGAGAGAGAGAGAATGTGGAAAGAGCTTGCCGAAACGCGGGTGCGGCGTTCTTTTCTCCATTTTCTGCCAACGGTTCATGCGAGGTGTCTTTTTGACTATATACCGCTGTCGTCCCCCGAACACAACGCACCCTGATAACGAAGGTATACAAGCAATCTTTCCCGTCCGACGCAGCAAAAATGAGGGTGCGTTGTGTTCGGGGGAAGACCGTACTCCTAGTAGACAGTGGAGTAGTCCTCCCTCCATTGCCGAGCAAAGCCTGATCGATAGCAGGTCCTTCCCCCCCGCCCAACTGTGATATAGCAGGCACCTCAGCCGCACCTGATTCTTGGCTGCAGAAACATCTCGTTCCATGCGAACTAGCAGAAAGTATGACTCGATGGTTTTTCCATGTAGTTAATATGTGTTGTTTTGAGGAGAAAAAAAAAGATTCCGGTCTGGAGTAGTGCAACCAAGGAGACTACTTTTGAGCAAAAAGACTCGACGTCCGCTCTTGCGAAGGGATTCCACTTGCGGAGGTCTGGTTTTGGTTTGGAGTCGTGCGACAGTCGTAATGTGAAAGCAAAATGAGGCAGCTCTTTATCTGAGCCCGTTAGATCATGGGCTGCCCGAATATATCAGCTTCATCTATTCTGAAATTGAAACGACAAAAACGAAGATCGAAAAAAAAAAAAACTGCAACAGAGTGTGCCTGACGACAGTCACTGACGAACGAGCCACAGCGTTCTTCACGTACACGAGCCACCAGAGGAACAAATCTAGACAGCCCTCTTTTTGTAATTCTAAACTTTTTTTTGAAAGGGCGATGGCCTTGAGATATTATCGTGGATTCGGAACGGACCAGCCCCAGGGGCAAGGTCCCACTTGTGCAAATTAGGAGATTTCGGCCGTTGATCTTTGCTATCTACGGTCAGTATCTCTTAATTCGTGCAAGTGGGACCTAGGCCCAGGTCGAGAAGTATTTTTGACTTTTTTCATCTAGTTCCACCTGGGTTGGAACTCAGGTCAGGGTGTATTTCCACAAGCTCGTTGGAGCCCGTTACTCAGGGTGTATCAACAGAGTTAGGCCCGTTGGTCAGCCCTCCTTTTCGATTTCAGAAAATAGATTAAGCTGATGTATTCGGGGAGCCCGTGATATAACCGTATAAAGAGCGGCGTGCCTCACTTTTCTTTTGCATCTGAGCTGTCGCACGACTCCAAAACCAGAACCACTATAAAGAGCTGCGTGTTTCGATTTTCTTTTGCATGTGGGCTGTGGCACGACTCCAAACCAGGACCAAACGTCCGCAAAAGGGGCATGGCTCCAGGTGAATTTAGCTGTTCTATAATTTCTGGTAAAAAAAAGGAAGAATGGGTTTAATGGCCCGTTTAACTGCTTATTTTTTTTCAAAAACGAAAGACACGCAAATGAAATCCTAGGGAACGAAATGTCCCCACAAACCGTAGCAGCAACAGTGAGAGCGTAGCAGATTACCGTCTTAGCCCGAATAGAACGCCCACTCTTCATGGCTGTACCGAAACTTGCCCCCACATACAACTAGTACAATGACTGTGAGTTCTATTGGCGTGAGGAAGGTATTGTGCCTCCAGTCCTTCCGTGCTTACTTGCCGAACAAAGGAGAAATTGCCATTTTGTTGAAATTGACATCTTATATTCTTTGAGTGCAATTCAAACCTACTTATTTGGCCCTATAAAATGTCGTTTTTCCAGCTTCAAAAAAAAAAAAAGATGTCTTCTTTTTTTGGCAAAAAGTCTGCAACAGGATGGACCTTATAAAGAAAAACGGAGAAGAAAAAAAGGCCTTATAAAATGTTCACTGGTTTAGCTACTGAGGGCCCATCTGGACTTTGTTGAATTCCAGGTACATCCAAGGGCGTCTGGTGTTTTCAGAACGTGGCATTCCTAGGGCCAAATAAGTAGGGTCATTTTCGTTCAAAAAATATACAATCTTTGTTTTAACGAAATGGCTTTTGTATGCCTTCCTGGCTACGGTCTTCACCCAAATACAACGCCTGGTCATTTATGGCTGTATCCCGACTGAAAGTCGACCTAAATGCAGCTGTAATGACAGGCCGTTATATTGGCGTGAAGACAGTAGTGACTGACAGCTACGTATGCCATTTTGTGAATAACATTGAAAAAATACATCATGCTTTGCCTGCAGAGTTGAGCTGGAGTCTCTCATCCCCCTCAAGATGTTACAAAATGAATACTAAAAATCATGAATCCGTCCTATAATCCATAGAATAATGTTCGAAGCTATATTCACCAAGGGAGTATGCAAGTGACCGTGCATATTATGTAAATGTGCATATTATGTAAATGTGCATATTATGTAAATGTGCATATTATGTAAATGCCCGCCATTGTCTCTGCGCAGAGGTGCAGAGTTTTGGACCCACAACTTGAGACCCCAATGCGAATTCAATTTGACAACGGGTGCCCTAACCACCCTGCCACACCCCTAGTTTCCCATAAAATAGGGGTAGCTTCAGTACAGTCACCAAAACAGTTTGAAATTACACTGCGGGGGCATTCGTCCCAACACAGCAACCCCCCCCACCCCCCCTCCCCTCAATTGTGAGGATGTGAGGTGCTGGAGTCATGGGCTGACGTGGCATTGCAGCATACAGAAAGCTTTACTTGGCCCCCCTTTCCTGAAGGGGAAAGTGCAAACAAAAACAAGCACGCCCAAAATGGAAAGGGAAAAGCACACGAACAGCCCCCTGTGAGGTTTGGACGTGCGAGAAACTAGACTGGTGAGACTGCACCGGGACATGCGGACGCCCAGGTGCACGGCATGCACCTGAGTGTGTAGTTGCCAAAGTTTTGTCTGCACCTGCATCAGGATGGATTTTTTTTTTTATTATTATTTTTTTTTTTAAGCACAGGTTGTTGTAGAGGTGGGATACTAAACGGATGGCAGTCACCCACAGTACTCGGCCACTCGGTTGTCCAGATGAAGTCGATGAACCTCTCTGAAGACCCCACCCACCATTCCTCTTATCTTTTTGTTCTTTTGATGTTAACTTTATGCAAACGGGCTAAGTGTTAGTAAATGTAGAGCCGGCCTTTTTTGTTTGGTCATCCGCCCAAGAAAAAGCTCCTCCCTCATAATATGGGCCCCTCGCTGGGGTGAAGATAGACCCTTTTTCATTTGATATAGCCATGAAACTTTTTTTCTTTTTCTTTTTCTTTTTCTTTTTCTTTTTCTTTTTCTTTTTGATGGAAAGATGAATGACTTGTATTTCAGCCGTAGGTTAGGCACTGGGTCTTTTTCTTCTTTAGGTAAAGGCCTCGTTAGACCCTCCTTGGAAAATCCTCAGGAATTAGGATGAAGTCCTTGGAAAATTTCCGGTTTTCGGCGTAGTCGTTACACCGCGTCCTAATTCAATGGGTTTCAAGGAAAACCCTTGGAGGTCTCCAGCGGCCAATTTCATACGCATACACGCGGCCGCGGGGGTGGATGTCCGTCATCGTGCTGGGATGTCCGTGCGTCCTCGGGCGTGGTCCAGTGGCGGGGAGGCCTACCGGGCTGACGAAGAAAAAGGGCGCCAACATCCCCGTTCCAATTTCAAATTTTGAACCCTCCGTTGTGACACATCCATGCGTGTGGCGTCCTGGCGGCTGGACTGGAGACTGGGGTGAAACTTGGGGGCCCATCGGGTACTGGAGGCCGGCGATGTCCGCCCAATGGACCACGGACGGCCTGTGCACCAATGTCGATTCCAAATTTTCCTGTCGGCACTCCCTCCAGAACACTCCGTCAATCGCGGCTCCTTGAACCCAAGGAACCTCACGAGGACCCCTTGAATCCAAGGACGTCTCTCGGGAGCGTTTTCACATTTATTCAAGGAATTTGGTGAATAAGGACGCGGTGTAATGACGCCGATTTCCTAAAAATCGGATTTCCAAGGATGGTCTAATGAGGCCCTAAATGATAGTTATGAAACAATTAAGGAAGCTGGTGGGAAACCAAATTGGGAAAAAATACACGCATTGTTTTTTTTTTCTTTTCTTGTTGGGGTAAATGAAACAAATAAGGAAAGCTGGTGGGAAGCCAAATCAGGAAAAACTTTCTTTTCTTGTTGGGGTAAATGAAACAAATAAGGAAAGCTGGTGGGAAGCCAAATCAGGAAAAACAACACGCACGCGGGCCGATCACGGGCCATTCAGCCCTGGAATACTGTTGGCTTTTGAAGTCACCTCTCCCATTCATTTACAATTTGATACGCCTTGCTGGAGGCTGATGACAGAAGAGCAACGCCAGTGAGCAGGACTGGTCGGTGCACTGAACCTACCTACGATTTTGTCCTTTTTTTTTTTTTTTGCAAAGAAGAGTTTTTATTATACAAAGTGGCATGGCACCCGCGCAAGGACGATTCTCATAAATTGAGAAATGGTCCAAATTTAAACTGCAATCCTATCACATGCCCAGAGGCCAGCTCAACAGTGTGACAGTCTTTTTACCGCTTTCATTCGAAAGAAATGTCGAAAATGAATTCAAAATGCAGCACTCTACGTTTTGTGTGTGTGTGTGTGTGTGTGTGTGTGTGTGTGTGTGTGTGTGTG
>BFEA01000169.1:1919727-1941639 GCA_003427395.1 Chara braunii | reverse complement strand
AACTGAACAACTTTTTTTTTATTATAAATAAACCGTTATATTCCAAATTATTTGAACGAGGCTGGGGACCTCACACTTCTACCCGGAGTTATCCTGGCAGCACCAGCCAGTTTAGCTTACAGTCATCAGACTGAGAAATTGCGAATTTCCTTCCAATCAATACAGAATATAACTTCCTTTTACCCAATATCACCACTTTCCTATCTCTACGCTTTTAATCTCGCATTCGGCATAGATATCTGGTTCAATCGCTTCAAAAAATTACACTTAATAACTCTAATTCTCACCCTCAGAGCTACTGGGCCTAACGCGGCCTCTGGGACTAAATAAAAAGTGGCCCATTGGACCTTGTCTGCCTATCCTGACACTCTCCTACATAGTCCACTGAGACTCTTACGAACCGAGTGTCCTGGTACTTAGTCTACACCTACTGGTTTACTTCGGCCTGCCCAACAAATTGCCTACATTTGTCCTTCCTTAGCTCCTAACTACCTATAGTGTGAACTGTTGCCAGTTGCTCTTGTTTGGCCCATGTCCTCCTGAACCATTCTGTTTGTCTTCTGCAACCAGTGCCCTCTCTTGCCTTCCTCCTCCAATCAACTCGAATTGCTGTCTTGATTGCGTGTTTGACTTTCACTTTCAGTTCTATATCTGACATGAGCCTGTTTTGGAAACGTGCTTGGTTTCTGTCTTCCCAGATAATTTCAAACAGTATCCCTCTGACCACCTGCGCCACGTGTCCTCCTCCTTCCTTTTCGTTCACCTCAGGTGGGAGGAACCCGAGTGGGACCCATCTCTCGTCTCACTCCACTCCTCTGCCTCCCATTCTCTTCCAATGCCATTCCCACCACTTCCATAGTCTCTTGGAAGCCGGGCATTCCCACCACAGGTGTCGGGTCGACTCAAAAGGCCAATTACACCTTCTACAGCGCAGCTCCACCACCATTCCTCTGCTTAGTAACCAGACAGCAGATGGGGTTACTAACAGCGAGCGCATCCACAGCAGGCTCACCTTTTTACCGTTCGGGAGGCTGGTTAAAGTTTTCCACAGCCGGTTGAACTTTGTTTCCGCCTCTGGTATTTCCTCTCCTAGCAATGTTTGCCAGCGATGTGTTGCGATTGCAGATGGAGGTCGTCCACTGTTTTTTGCAGTTTTGTAACCCTCCTTTACCGAGTAGTGTGCCAGATCCAAGTTGGTAAGTCTGTCCTCCATCTTGTTCCAACTCAATGCTAAGGGATCAATGTTGAGCACCCTGCCCGTCCATTTCAGTATCTTCATTCTCCTTGTTTTGCCCGCCATTTCCACTACTCTAATTTGGCTTGGGTTGCTCCACATCACGATGATCTCTTCTCCCACTTTGTTCAGAATGTTGGAGTGTTCTG
The DNA here is from genome assembly GCA_003427395.1 of Chara braunii. Classification (NCBI taxonomy): domain Eukaryota; kingdom Viridiplantae; phylum Streptophyta; class Charophyceae; order Charales; family Characeae; genus Chara; species Chara braunii. Next base: position 1,940,256 of record BFEA01000169.1, on the reverse strand, counting down.
CAGCTCTCCAACGTTCAACTCTCCTGAATCCGCTTGGCTGAATTTCCACCATTTTCCACACTATCGCTGGGTCGTCTTCCTCTGCCGCTCTATACCAGGTTCCTGCAGGGTCTACTCCTTCCGGCCCCAAGATCTCCTTCCCTCCTTCTGGTATGGCCTGAATTACCTGCAGCCAGTGTTCTTCTAGGCTGTGGAGGCCCGTTAGCCTACTCTTAACATCTGACAAAGGTTTCCATCTCCCCATCAAATTGGACCAAAGGTCTCTGACTCGCACAACACCTTTGCGGATCCAGGCTTGGCCAAAAGTTGACGCCGATCCGTTTGCTAACAACTGTTCTCCATTTGTTTGCTTGAGGCTGGGATTCTCAAACAGGATCTGTGACAACACTTCCTCTTTGGTATGTGGCTGTTGTTGTTCCTCCGGTGGCTGCTTTTTCCATGTTTTTCGTACCGCATTCCAGAATCTAGAGGTCAGTCTCTTTCTGCAAAAGGATGGAATGAAGAAACAAGCCCAGGTATCCTCCGGACGACTCAGTTTCCACTCATTCATTAGCAGTCTCTCTTCCAGGAGTATCTAATGTTCGTTGGAATCAGTCGTTGCCACCTTGCAGAGCCATGTGCGCAATTGAACTTGGTTCCTTGTCGCTGGGTCCAACATCCCTAGTCCGCCTTGTTCTCGCAGGAAGGTGAGAGTTTCCCATGCCACCTTGGCCAAGAAACCTTCAGACTGTTTTGCTGTTGGCTTCCATAAGAAACAAGCAACCAGGCTGCGGATTGCTGTCCACACACAGTTTGCTATTTCTCTTACTTGGCATACGAACCACAGGATTGACAATAGGGACATGTTAGCTACCAGTGCTCTTCTGAAGATTGATAAGTGCCATGCCTGGCCCCACAGGTTCAGTCTTGTTGCTATTCTATATTGGAGCAGGCTTCCTTGTGTCATTTCCTGTGTACCTGTAGGCTAATTAGAATCCCTAGGAACCTTTCTTCTTCCCCTTCTTCTACTCTGCGCATTCCCCATTCCACTCTGAGTTCGAAGTCCTTCGGTAGCAGATGGGATGACTTGGACCAGTTGACTGGTACTTCCGAAACATTGAGTATAGAGCAGGCCCGAAGTTTTTGCAGACTGTGAACAGATCATCCACGAGTGCCTTGACCGTACAAGTCGTATCTCCTCGCAGTTGGAGGCCTCTGACAGCTGGGTGTCTTCGAATCCTATTGAGCAGCACTTTCATTTGAAAGACGAACAATAATGGGGCAAGAGGGCAACCTTACCGTAGTGATCTCGTCAGTCTGAACGGCAAAAACAAGTGTCCATTGACTACCACCGACGAGGTGGAGAAGGTGTACATTGCTATCATCCACCTGCAGAATCCCACTCCAAACCCCATGTGTCTCAGCGTTGTAAGTACGAAGGTCCACCCTACTTTGTCGTATGCTTTCCCTAGATCGAGAAGGAGGACCGCCACATCCAAATTCTCCGCCTGCACCACTTCTAGCACCTCTATGGCAGTCGCTATATTGTTGAAAATTGACCGCCCTTGCACAAACGCCCCCTAGTCTTCCTGTACTAGGTCCGGTAAGTAGCGTGCTAGTCTCCTTGCCAATGTTTTTGCCAGGATCTTGTACGATACGTTAAGTAGGGAAATCAGTCTCCAGTTCCTCACGTCCGTCTTATCCCCCTTTTTAAATAGGACCGTGATGACACCGTGGGTCATCACCTCCCCCAATCTGCCCCCTACCAACACTTCGTTGTAGAGTTCTACCAATGCTGGCCCTACTATTGGCGACTGTTTTGCGTAGAATTCCACAGTGAGTCCATCTATACCTGGCAATTTACCCCTTGCCATCGTTCGAAGAGTCTGTGTGGTCTCCTTTAAAGTTAGAGGTCTATCTAGGTCCAATCTGACGGTGTTAAGTTAGAGGTCTATCTAGGTCCAATCTGACGGTGTTGGATAGACTGAAGCGGTGTTGGATAGACTGACCTCTGTAGTATCCCACATCTTTGACTCCAGAGTAAGATTGGTATTGATGTCATCCTGTGGCCATCTTATTGTTAGGATATCTTGGTAGTAAATCCTCGCATACTCAAGCATACCAATTGTTGTGCAGGTCTGAGGCGTTGTTGCAACATGCGGATGTTTCAACGACACCATCTGTTGTTGGGCTCTTTTGGGTTGCAGTCTCTTGAATGTTTCTTTGGTCGTCTTGTCGTGCACGATTATGCCCTTCTCTTCTAGGACTGCCTTCCATCTTCTTTCCTTCTCTATTTGTAGTGCATCCCACTCTGTCAGTCTCCTCTCTCTCTCTCTGCTGCCCATGCCAAGACCGATATCGGGTGCCCCTCCATTCATTCTTTTGCTTCCTCAACCCTCTTAAATTCTGCTTCTTGTATGTTTTGTTTGCGGGCCATAATTCTCGAACTTACCTCCATCATCTTAGAGGCAATGTTGATCCCACTGTCCAACCACTATGCGGTTGACTCAAAGTACTGTTTGGCTGATTCCCACTGTATCATGTGTCGTTCCACCCATTCACCCAAACCTGGGTCCTCCAGATTCTGTGAGTTTAGTCTAAAGAATCCCTTACCTCTCTCTATATCCCCTTGCATTTTGATACTGGCTGTCATTGGTTTGTGATTTGACATCGGGTGACAGAACTGTTGCACTGATGTGACTTGTTCAATCACCTCTTCATTTATCAAAAAATAGTCCAGTCTACGCCGCGTGACTGTGCCTCTATCTCTATGGATATGAGAAGTCTATGTGTACCCCGAGTCCTCCGGGTTCAGAATTATGAATGGATCAGCGAGTGACAACTCAATAGACAGGTCGAGAAGGGCCCTGACATCTCCTCTATCAGCATACTGTGAGTCTGGTTTTAGTGCCTCATTTAGCGACACATTTCATCCCCTGCCAGTACTACCTTGTTCAATTTAGGAATGCTTCTTATCAAGTTCTTAAAAAAGGTAGCTTTCATCGACACCTGCTTCGGCGTGTACACAGTCATAAGAAGCCATTCTTCCGACCCCACCTTCAGTCTCGTCCAGGCCCATTTCCCCCAGATATCAGCTTTCGAATCCAATGACTTGGCTTGCAGATCTCTACGTAACAAAATGTTCACTCCTCCCTTTGTCGCCTGCGTTGGTGCCCATGTTTGCGAGCCCTCCCACCAAGGTCCTAATGCTGCAAGTTTTTCCTCATTCAATTTAGTTTCTTGCAACATTAAGACGTTGATTCCCCGTTCATGAACCCATGTTTTTATCCTCGTCCTCTTCCACCTGTCCATCGTGTCACCGAGACCCCTGACGTTCCACGATGTCACCTTGAACTTGTCCATCTCGCTGTACCATTTCCATTAGCTGTTGTTGGATGTGGAGAACATGCAGTTGCCCCTGTTGATGCTGTGTAGGAAAGCCTTCTTCTTGTAGCCAGCCGGAAGAGATCTTCATTCTACTTCTTGAGCTCCCTCTTGAGCTGCACCTCGATCCGCTTAACTGAGATCCCTCTGGCCAATCCCTGGTGAAGCTCTTACGTATGAAGGTTGACAACAATCCTTCATCCTCCGGCAACTTTGTGTTCAGATTAAGCAGGATCGATGGCGAGACATCGGGGATTAGCTTGATCTCCTCCAGTTAAGACAAATTGGCCTCACTGATGGCTTCCGTCCGAATCCAACGTATGCCTCCTTGTGTGAGCTTATCTGCTACACCTTGTGGGATCCTGGCGTCCAGAAGTGGGAAATACATCTTTTGATATCCCTCTGCTGTGTCACTATAGACGTTGATCATGGTGGACCTTGGGATCAAGCGCACTGGTACCGCTTCCCCATACATCCTTCTCGTCCCTTACATGATCAGTGGGGGGATGGGTGACCTGTCCATCACAATAGAGGGGATTACTGTCTTTTTGTTACTGTCTTCAAGCGCCAGAAAATATATGTCATCGGTCGCCATAGTACATAGGATCGGGACTAGCCTTCTTTTGGCTACCTCCACTAACTCTCTCTTCGCTGTGTTCGCTCTTCGATCCCCGGTGATTCGAGCATCACTCCTTGCTTCTTTTTGCGTGCCTGAGTTTGCTGAGTTGTCTTGAGAGTTCTCTTCTTCGTCCCGCCATCTTGAGTTCCTTCCTCCTCTTTCTGATGATCCTGCTGCCATCCATTCACTTCCCCATCTCACTCTCGATCCTGATGATGCTTGCGATCTCGATAGCTCCATTTGTCCCCTCTCTTCCCGAACGCTACCTGTTGGGATTCGCCTAAGATCCCTTCCCCCTCGTATTTCATGTTCTTCATTTCCTCTCCCTTGGCCCCCTGATCCCCCCAGTGTCATTGGTCTGCTCACTCTCACTTCCCCCTCTATGTCCAGTTCTCTCTTTCTTCAATCTCTCCACTGTTCCCTTCTCCCTACCTCCATTGGGTCATCCTCTCCCCATCTCCTCCAGGGGCCCCCCCTTCTTCTGATACTCATTCCATTTTCCCCTTGTCTGTTATTCCTTCTTTCGGCCAGGAAGTTGGGTTCCTGTGTCCTTGGTTCTATGTGGCTCATAGCGGGTCTTAGGCTTCTCCATTCCAATGTGCCTGCCGGGTACAGGGTTTGTGGGTAGGCCGGCGGTTGAACCATCTTGTTCATCTGATTCCTTTCAAGGAGGTAGGGTTCTTGGTGGGCCCACGTGTCCCTCTGGGTCCACTGCGCTCTTTCCTCCAACATTTCGTGCTGATTTCTCTGACGGTGGTGCATGTTGCCCTGTTCTGCTTGGCGGTCTTCCCTGTGCATATCCATTTGCAGACTTGATTGCTCCTCGTGTCGATTTGGGCCATACCCTGGCCATTCCTCCCTTTCCATCCACGGGGGCATTAGTGATGGGCCCAGTGGTTGTTCCCTCCTTCCCTGTGCCTGAGGCGTGTTGCGATGACTCCTCCAATGTGGCATCTTCGTTTGGGATGGTAGTATCCCTCTTTCTCTCGACTCCGTTCTCACTGAGCTATGTTGCTCCCCCTGTCTTGAAGTACTGGGATTATGAGTCCGTGGATGCTCTTCTCTTCGCTCTTGTCTGATTTCCCTTCCTCCTTGCGACGCCGATCCCTGCTGGTTTCTCAAGTACTGTTGGAACCGCACTATATGCCCCCCCCTGTCTTAACCCCCCCTGACGGTTTTTGGGGCAGTGCTCTTCTGTATGGAAATACCACCTGCAGATTCGACACCAATCTGTGCATGGGGAGACAATCTCTACCTTCCACTTGTCCTCTTTCCGGGACTGAATCATGAGATCGTCCTCCATCGTGAATCTGGCTGATGGATCCATGTCTATCCTTACATTCATCAGTTTTGGACAAGTTTTGTCCTGCTCAAGTGGGTGCATTCTCAGGACTTCCTGGAACATACTCCGAACTGCGCTCCACAGGTGATGGTATGCATCCAACGGCACCCTTAATGCTATTATCCATAACTTTACCCTTGCCTTCACTAACCTGAGGGTTTTCAGTTCATTTCTTGTCATCCATGGTTTGCAGTGTGATATGTACTCTTCTTCTCCCAGTTTGAGTTTAATCTCTCCTTGATTAATTAGCCATTCGGCTACTTCCCTCGCCTTCGCCACATACGATACTACGTTCGTCCCCTCAAAGTTAATTCTTCCTCTACCGACTCCGGGGTTGAATCGTCTCGCTACCAACCACCCATCTTCTTAGGCCCTTATCAGGTCTTTTTTCACCTTCCTCTGCAATTTTTTTGCGTCGTCTTGGAGGACTAGGATCACTGTCCTCTCCTTTCACCACGTCTCTTTGATCTCGTCCACCTCCTCGTTGACTATGAATCTTCTGCCCTCTTCGTCTTCTACCACTTCTCCTAGAGCCAGATCTTCCGGACGCATACCTTCGTCGTAGCATTTTTTTACTGATTCCCTGATCCTATCTGTCACTCCTCTCGGATTGGGTGTGCCCTCCAGTCGATGTGATTGTTGTCTTCGTGCTTCCATGCTTAGTGATGACATGAACCCTAATTAGCGGGTCTTCTCTGTTGACTTCGAGGTCTGGCTTCCACCTCATTGCTTTGGCTTAGGATCGTCCCTTTGACTCCGACCCTCCTACCCTATGTTAGCTTCAGGATTGTTCGGCTGCTTTCGACTATGGAGGATACCTCCTTGCTCCCGATGTGGAGCATTCGTCAAAGGTTCTCCGTCCCCCGTCGCGATGGCGCGGGTGATGGGCGAACAGCGCCGCATGAAATTTCCACGGGCGTAGTGCCGCGTGAAAATTCCCGAAGCGACGCTAGGAGCCGGAGCGCTACCACTACCCGCCCGGTCCTAGCGCTCCCCCAAAGTCAAGCTTGTTCTTGGAAAGCCGGATGAAACTGGACAACTTTTGCCTCAGGGTCACATCGAAATTCTTTACCAAATTTTTTAAAAAATATAATAATAATAATTGTTATTTTTTTATTTTTGTATATCTCTTTGACCCGGCCAGGCAAGTGGACCCGGGCCACTGTGGTAGCCTAGGGAGCTAATTTACGTCACTTGTGTCGGCATCTAGGAAGATGACACATGTTCCCTTCTTCTAACGGTTGAGTTTCTGAGGGTGTACTCACACGAGGAATTTCCTTCATGTACCTGACTGCATTTACAACCCATCCATGTGCACCTAGTTGCAGTTGCGTCTAGAGATAAAGTTAAACAGTCCTCGTGTGAGTATGCCCCAAGGGTTTCTTATGAAATTGTGATTTCTTTACAGAGGATGGATTAAAATATATCATTTTAGGTGCCTTTTCCTCAAGGATCTTCTTATTCGTTTGTTCTATGATTTATGGATTTATAGGAGTGACCAATTTTGAAGAATAGCCAAAATTTTGACTGGTTGTGAAATGACTTTTTTAGGGACTAAGGTGCAGCTCCCCACCAATAGATGGAGTGATAGGCACAAGTATACTAGTTGTGGGTTCTCATATCACCTCAACTAATATTTCCTCCATACGCGAGTGGTATTTTCATGGGAATTGTATTTATTGTTGTAGGTTTTTTATGGAAAATAACCGCAGTTCCTTTTCATATGTGGGCACCTGATGTATACCAGGGTTCTCGTACTTTTGTCACAGCTTTCTTTTCTATAACACCAAAGATTGTTGTTCTTGCAAATATGTTTCTTTTTAGTTTTTATGATCCAACATGGTAAACAATCTTCTTTTTTTGCAGTATTACTTCCATAATATTAGGAGCATTAGCCGCAATGGCTCAATTGATTCCTCGTAGCGAAACACCTAACTATCGGCAGTCTGCTTCTACTTATCATTTAGCATCCCATAAAGTTCCAAGATCCGCTACTGTCATATGTTTGTACTAGTGTTAAGTTGGCATGATTTATTCGCACACATTTTTCCAACAGTTCTCCCGCCTTCTCCCCTATGTTTCCTATATTCGGTGGGGAAAACGGGAAGGTACTTACATCGTCGACAAGCCTTACCTCGGAGACATATCTAAAACCAGTCTCAACTAATCTCAATAACAATGTCTGATTGTATGAGCACAGTAAGCAAGATAAGGATGGGTCAAATTCTTCTCCATGGGTGTTCCTACCACTTGCCTAATAATCCGGCCAGCAGCAGACGACTAGGAGTGATGTAGATCGTACTCTACATCACTCCACGTATTGTGCGATTCTTAGGCATTTTGCAATTTCCCACCCTTTATCTCCAAAGCTTCTTGCAAAAGTTGTTCCTTTTACCCCTCTTATTCACCCTAACCCTGTCATTTTCTCAACGTAGCAAACACAAGTCCAGTTAATAACTTCTAAAATTGAGTTATGAGACAGCATAGTGAATATCTCCTTTATGTCATATCTCGCAGCCAATAGATATCCCCCTTTGGTCTCGTGGGCTCGTGCGTTGATCTCAAGGACTCCTTTCCTCTACAGGGATGTGGACTTCAAGTTAAAATGTGTACGGTGGGTGCGGTAGGTTCCACAACAAAAAGTTGAGGCCCTTGGAGTTTAGATACTACTGGTTCAGAGACAAAAAAGATGGGGAGATTGCCGACACCGAGTGGCGTCCTTGTGCTTTGGGGTTCCATCATAGCAGCACCCCAAGCACCCCCCTTTCTTCCACGGAGCAAAGTCGGTGCCTTCAATCATGTCAGGACCTATCATAGTTCTCATTGCATCTCTTCATAAAGTCAGCTTCACAGTCAATCCCTACTTATTTCAAATTTGGGGTTCTCCTAATACAGCCCTGCTAGAGCGTGAGAATCAACAACCTGGCAACATGCAGAGGAGTCCCCCATATTGTGATCAATCGGGGTCACAATCAATTTCCTTGCAAGCGAAACTGGCTAATGTTGCCAGGATAACCTCGGGTTAAATTGTGAAGTCCCCGACCTCATTCCAAAGATTTTTCAATAAATGTTAAGGCTTTCTAAAAATAAATAAATAAATAAATAATTTAATAAATAAATATATAAAATTCAGTCGAATTTGAGTTTCTAGTTGTTCTCGGATTCTATCCCACCATATCCACAGCCACAGCGCTCCTGGGCACTGAAGAAATACGTGCTCATCACTGCTCGATTGTTTCTGGCCGTTTTTTGGATGGGAATGCATTTTGCATAGCCTACACCAGGGCAGGGCTGACCCCTTCTCCTTCGGGCTCGTTTTGTCTATCAGCCAATCGTTTGTCGGTAGGCAACGGTGCTCTATCTACCATCGCAGTGAGGCAAATTTTGTTGGTTTTTCCTTAATCATTATGAACCACCTTATTTCTTTTAGCTTGTCTTTGTTAATGTTTAGGTGGTTCATCCAGCGTGCCTCCACCCGATCTCGAAGGTTTATTCTCGGCATGAGGAGCTATAGGTCTATTTGACCGTTAGTCCTTGTAATGATCTAGTGAATTTTCTGCCTTTCCCCATTGGTGTTGTCCATGTCCATTCTAACGGGTCCAGGGCGAGTTGGTGGACCGGGACTCGGGGGAGGTAGGCAATCCATTACTCTTTTTCATGGAGCACCTTGATTTTGAATAGTTCCTTTTTTTGGCATATTATTATTTCTTCCGGACAATTTTTTTTAACGACGTTGTTCCGACTTACTTGGAAAAGGTTCACTATTATTGATCCGTTGGGCTCGCGGTATACTATCTTGCCCACCTCACTTGGTCGTTCTTGCAATGCCACCCAGTCCGATTTTTGTAGGGTGGGGCCTTTCCTAAGGATTCTCCACTAGGCTAAGGGAATTTTTTATATTATGGCCTCCAAGGCTTCCTTTGGTCGGTGCTAATAGTGTAGTCTCTCCCTTAGCTGGTCCGGGTCAATCCAATTCCTCTTTTCCATATCCCATATGTTTTTTATCCTTGTTATTCCTCGCTTGACCCAACCCAGCAATGGGGAGTCTATGCAATGGAGGGTTTGACCCTTCGAGTCCACTACCCATCTATTTCCAAAAAGGGGTTGTCGGGCCACCTTTTCCCATCTCTTTGGCGGGGTTCTATCCGGTAGGGGAAGACTTCTCCATATTTTCAGAAGGCTAGGCTAAAAGGGGTCATTTCGCAAATCGGCCCTTGCTGCTTGTCGGGGTGAGTTAAGGGGGGGATCTCGTTGCTGCGAACCTTTTCTTGGGATGGGTCATCCCCTGTTTTCCATCCACCTTCGCGGGTCACACCCCTCCGATGTTTATGGTGCTAAGCGGGTGATCTGTTCCAGTGCTACCCCCCTCCAAGGGAATTCAAGATTGAAAAGTAGATGTTTGAACCATTGTACAGCTAGTGCTTTAGTCTATATTGAGGGATTGATAATGCCCAGTCCACCTCTCGTTTTGGGTTGGATTATGGATTGTCATGTCACTCTGCTGATCACTTTGTGTCTCTCATGATTTCCTCGCCACAGGAAGGTGGTTATCTGGTGTTGTCGGGGGTGAAGGGCATTTTTGTCGAAAGCCCAGGTAATTGATTTATACCACAGCGAGTTCAATACCACGTTATTAATTATTAGAGAGAGTCCAATGTTCTTCCAAAGTATCATTTTTCCAAGGGTGGACTAGAGATTCATTAATTGTTAGTAAATGGTTTGTCTGCCTTCTGCTGACATCAACACTCCCAACACTCTAATGGGGGTTTTCTTAGGAAGTTATTTAAGTTTGGGTTGTTCAAGGTATTTCACTCCTTTGTGGTGTACCCCCCATCCTTGGGTTTTGTTTCCTCAATTGAGATTTCTTTTTTGTTTTTCCTTTCCTTTTTTTCTTTTTTTTTTCTTCATGTTTTCTTTGTTTCTTCCTTCGTGACAAAAAAACGTGCGGGCCAGTGTGTTTTTCTCGGAACTTGATGATTCGGTATTAATATTTAGGTGTAGGCAATTCCTGGGGACTGCATCTGCATTCAATACGCATGTGTTCCTTTGCATACGGCTACAGGGTGTATAAGCTGCAAACTGCTCCGGTTCGTCGCTTGCTTAAATTTGTTGAACACAAACTTCGTTTGGGTGAGCGGTTGGTGAAGGTGGTCATGGACTATGAGGTGGATTCCACCCTTCTGGATCAAATCATTGGCGCCGAGGAAGATACGGCATAATCCTTAGTGCACTATGTGATTGATGTTCCCTCGTTGAATGCCTTACCTCGGTGCGCCCATCCTCTTGCGCCTCCCCATTAGAACCCTTCGTTGTAGTTGCGCTAGTTGCTAGCAAATCGCTATGGTCCTTACGTATGCAAGGCAACTATGATCATTCTATGTCTCCATCCTTATGCATTGTTTAAGTCGTTGTTGTACAAATCCCAAGTGCTGCTTGACCTTATGATGTGGCAGGAAGGGATGGCGGAGAAAGCGGAGGTTGTCATGAAGATCTCGACTTTCGTACTTCTAGCTTTCGTCGCCTTGCTCGCCTTCTTGTTTTTTTTTGCCTTTCTTCACCATATGCAATTTGCTCCATCTTCCTCTGCTTTCGCACTACCTAAGCACGCATGATGATGCAGGAATTACCCTCTGATGAAGCCGTGAGTTTGTGGCCAGCGACATAAATACGCTTCAAGGAATGTCACTATCCTCCCTACTATGGTTGTCGGGGAAACGATCCCATATTACGTGGATCCACCCTTGGGAATACAGTCGGGTTTCGTGCAACTTTGGTTACTAGTGTTGGGTGCATTCAGTCCTGTTCATAAACGATCTTACGGAGTGTTAATTCGTTGGTTTATTTGTTAAGAAGGCATTGTTCTTTCAAAGTTAATCGCTAACCTTTGGTCGTCGTTTTTTTCTCATTTCTTGCTCAGAATTTTCTTGCGAAAATCTCGTTGTCTGGGTATGTCTAGATGCATGTGTTGGCTATGTTAACCTCAGGGGTTATCAAGATCCTCGAGTATGCAATTGTTGTTGAATGAATAACTATATATATATATATATATATATAATTTCCTCCCTCATTAGGATTGCTTTATCTTAATAGATGGCTCATTTTTATTGACTGGATATGAAACAAATTTTTTTCCTTATGCATTTCAATACGGATCACAGTTTCTTTGGTGATTGTTCGGATAGATCTACCTGCTCACTTATGTGGCAAAAAATATTCCTTATTTTGTTTGCGGATAAAACATAATTCTCTTATAATAGGTCCAGAACAAGTATGCTATCTAGTAAATTACGCGTCAGGCTTCATGGGCAACAATCATTCCTCCTTGCCATTTGTATGCGCATACGAGGTTTATTGCCGCCACAGGTAGTGATGATGTCTTGGGATGCATCATGTTATTGAGTAAATTCAACGAAATAGTAATTGGTACTCTGTAACGATTTGTTACCAAGCATGCAGATACGAAGGGTTTTGTTGACTAGTTATCAAATCCAAGATGATGAATATATGCGTGTTCCAAGCGTAAGACATGCTCTCAGCAGGTGGCTTAAAATGTTTTGTGCTAAATTTAGATGTTGTAGGCGAGTGTTACGTACTGATTCTGCATGGATGATTGCTTTGAATCTAATAAACTCCTTGTACGTAAGTAATCGTTGCATTCCTGTCTCGCATGGGCACAAGGTATGACACATCATGTCACAATTGAACCCTTGAACCCAAGGGGAAGATCGTAAGGTGCGAATAGCACTAGATCATCGAACAAATATACTACATGCAATCTGAGATGCTTCATCTGGTACGCGAATCCTTCATATAGTACGTGAATCCTTCATATTTAATCCTTACGTAATTACTTTCACAAATACTTATATATAATTCTTATAAGGGCCGTAGGATGCTATTTTTTAGGCTACACGTGTCTTTCTGATTGATTTGTGCATACCCCTAATGACTACCGTGTGCTTATTATGTCTCTCGTGTGAAAGTCACATGTTTCACCATGACATGTACCGATCTAGGTCAATCACTTCCACCGATTATAATGGTCTTGTCTCTTTTGTGTTATGTGCGTATTTTTCGTGTGTTGTTTTATTTGGTGTTAATTCCTGAACTTTTTTTTGTAATTTTGTTTTATAAAGAAAGAACGTCTGCTTTTGCGTTTTTTATTTGAATGGTGTATGAGTTGGCATGAGGCCTGAGTGGTAGCCATGACACTCCTTGTGCGGGGAATGGTCGAGTGAAATCTTGTGTATGTCCAACTTGAGTATATGGAGGATGAACCGATACATTATTTCATAGCTTTGTTTGATGATATGAGTTTTGTATCATCCCGTGTCGTATCATGACATACCTTCACTCACTCTCACATACACGTTGTAGGGCCCCACCCTGTTAGACTTTCGAGCTTGAGTTGACCCCATCACGGGTCCCAGTTGTTTTTGCTCCGCCCACACGCATACCTACGGCGCGGAGTGTTCATCTTAGGGATTTCCCCACCTATGGTTATGAGATGGACGGGGGTGGACCATCTAGCGAGAGAGCTTTTACATTGGGGGATGTAACTCAACCTTCTTGCTAGGTGGGTAGTCTTCGTTGATCATAGACAAACGTTTATTCTCGATGTTTTCTTGTGTTCGCAAACAATTGCTCATTCCAATACTCATGCATTCCAACGAGTTCTTTAAGAGTTTGTCTTCCTTTAGGCACAGGCCAAGTGTCCTCCTTGAGACACGCACCCATTCTCCTAGGCGCAGACTCGAGTAGCATTGACGAGCCGAAGAGCACGCCCTTCGGCTTAGATCCGGGGACTAAGTCATGCGGGCCTTATCGCCTCACTAGGGTGTTCCCTGCTTCGGCCTCTAGTTGGTCTACGTGCTCGCTTTCTACCATTCATACACCAAACACATTTCATGCATTGTACTTCATTGTTTGTCTATACACCCCTTAATCTTTTCGGGGCCCTGCCCACATACACATGCGATTAGATGGTCCTCTCGATGATCGGATAGTTTATCACCAACATCCAAACACTTAGTTCTCATTTTCTTGCTAGAAGAAGTGTTAAACAAGTGGGGTTCATTCATGGGCGAGGATTACATTTACAACTCATTTTGCGTCTTTTCTTTTCTCCACCGGTCTCATCGGGCACAATCTCGCTCAAGGCACCTTAATTGGTTACTCACATGTACACTCAAGGCAATATGGGAACAAACACAACCCCTTTTTGGGGTTAACACATAATCCTTCTCGCATGCTTATTTTCTTTCGTTTTTCGGTTTCTTTCATTGTCAGTCCTTTCCTTATCCAGACCATCATTTTCTCACTCTCACGCAGTCACGGTGTTGGTCGAGTTCACTGACCTCTCTTTCACTCAACAATTTCCCTACAATCCTTAGGATTCGTTAATTCTCAAGTCCTTTGCACTCACAAGTCCTTCCAACCCTCAAAATATTTTTTCTTTTTGGTGGCGCAAGAGACCAGTAGCCCTCCCCTTGTCCTTTCTTTCCACCAAGTGAGATAAAAGTTCTTTCGCAGTTCGTCCCCTTTCAATGTGACAAGTGAGTGGGGGAGGGTTAGTCGCATGCCAAGATGAAGAGGGAATGGAGAGAGAGGAATAGGTTTTAGAGCATGAGAGCGGTAGATGAGAGGGAGTCAGGGAATGGAGAGAGAGAGAGAGAGAGAGAGAGAGAGAGAGAGAGAGAGAGAGAGAGAGAGAGAGAGAGAGAGAGAGAGAGAGAGAGCACCTACATCTAATCAAAGCTCAATTCCTACTTGCTCTACCGTCCCACCTAAGGGTCCCCTCTACGTTTTGCAGTCTCATATTTCTTTGACCATGGCGACGGCCGGAAGTAGGTAGAGGAAGAAAAAAATGTGAGGTGGTTGGTTACGGTGGATGGGTAATGGAGGTGGAGGAAGGAGAGGTTGTGAGGTGACTGGGTATGGTGGATGGGTTATAGAGGTGGAGGAAGAAAAAGGTGTGAGGTGGTTCGCTACGGCAGATAAGTGATGGAGGTGGAAGAAGAAGGTGTGAGGTGGTTAGCTACAGTAGACGGCTGATGGAGGCGGGGGAAGAAGAAGGTGTGAGGTGGTTGGTTATGGTGGATGCGTGATGGAGGTGAAAAAAGAAGAAGGTGTGAGGTGGTTGGATATGGTGGATGAGTGAAGGAGATGGAGGAAGAAGCAGGTGTGAGGTGGTTGGGTATGGTGGATGAGTGATAGAGGTGGAGGAAGAAAAAGATGTGAGATGGTTGGTTGTGGTGGATGAGCGATGTAGGTGGAGGAAGAAGAAGGTGTTCGGCGGTTGACTATGGTGGATGAGTGATGGAGGTGGAGGAAGAAGAAGGTGAGAGGTGGTTGACTATGGTGGATGAGTGAAGGAGGTGGAGGAAGAAGAAAGGGTGAGGTGGTTGGCTATGGTGGATGAGTGATGGAGGTGGAAGAAAAAAAAAGTGTGAGGTGGTTGACTATGGTGCATGACTGGAGGAGGTGGAGGAAGAAGAAGGTGTGAGGTGGTTGGCTATGGTGGATGGGTGATAGAGGTGGAGGAAGAAAAATGTGTGAGGTCGTTGGCTATGGTGGACGAGTGATGGAGGTGGAAGAAGAAGAAAGTGTGAGGTGGTTGTTTGTGGTGGATGGGCGATGGAGGTGGAGGAAGAAGAAGGTGTTAGCGATTGACTATGGTGGATGAGTGATGGAGGTGGAAAAAGAAGGTGTGAGGTGGTTGACTATGGTGGACGAGTGAAGGAGGTGGAGGAAGAAGAAGGTGTGAGGTGGTTGGCTATGGTGGATGAGTGTTGGAAGTGGAGGAAGAAGAAGGTGTGAGGTGGTTGACTATGGTNGGAGGTGGAGGAAGAAGAAGGTGTGAGGTGGTTGGCTATGGTGGATGAGTGTTGGAAGTGGAGGAAGAAGAAGGTGTGAGGTGGTTGACTATGGTGGATGGGTGATGGAGGTGGAGGAGAAGAAGGTGTGAGGTGGTTCGCTATGGTGGATGAGTGAAGGAGGTGGAGGAAGAAGAAGATGTGGTGGTTGGCTATGATGGTTGAGTGGAGGCGGAGGAAGAAGAAGGTGTGAGGTGGTTGACTATGGTGGATGAGTGATGTTGTGAGGTGGTTGGCCATGGTGGACAAGTTATGGAGGTAGAAGAAGAAAAAGGTGTGAGGTGGTTAGCTATGGTGGACAAGTGATGGAGGTGGAAGAAGAAGAAGGTATGATGTGGTTGGCTGTGGTGGATGAGTGATGGATGTGGGGGAAGAAAAAGGTGTGAGGTGGTTGAATATGGTGGATGGGTGATAGAGGTGGAGGAAGAAGAAGGTGTGAGGTGGTTGGCTATGGTGGTTGAGTGATGGAGGTGGGAGAAGAAGAAGGTGTGAGGTGGTTGACTATGGTGAATGAGTGATGGAGGTGGAAGAAGAAGAAGGTGTGAGGTGATTGGCTATGGTGGATGAGTAATGGAGGTGGGGGAAGAAGAAGGTATGAGGTGGTTGGCTATGGTGAATGGGTGATGGAGGTGGAAAAAGAAGGAGATGTGAGGTGGTTGGCTATGGTGGACGAGTGATGGAGGTGGAAGAAGAAGTGAGGTGGTTGGTCATGGTTCCTTCCTACTTCTAAATACTTGTCCCGTCCTTCGAACGCAATTCCAAGGTCCGAATTCTCACAAAACTCAGACTTTGTGAAAATACTCAGACATGCAAAAACTCAGATTTGCGAAAAACTCAAATTTTGCAGAATAGCATATTTTTGTATCATCGGAGGGGCAAAAAACTCATGTTTTCGTTTGCTGCCCTAAACGATGTCAACTCGGCTTGTTACTTTGCAGAACATCTTTATTGACACCACAAATGACCCTCCTAAGTTTAGGTGTCGCTGTATGCCCCTATTTGTCTGTTTTGGGTTTTACGCATGACTCTAAGTGAATAGTTCGAGGAAGTCTATTTTCCTTTCTTGTTGGAAAATTCACCTATGCCTAGGACATAGGGTCTACCGAGTTCCAGCCCCCATCTCCTTTGTTTGGCGGGCATGGGTTTTGACCCCCTCCCTGGAGTCATGTTGAATGGTTAACAATGTTGGACCGTTTTTTTGTCGGACCCGGACAACAGCTCCAAATGCAGCAACAATTCAACACTCAACCTACGAGTATCATCATCAGCAGCAACAACAACCCCCTCTTTCTACTCTTTCTTTCGGTGGCTCTGTCGACACTTGGCTATGATAATGCAAATAGCGAAGATCATGCGGTATACTCAGACAGCACAGCCTTATCCGAGTTTAGGGAAATACAATTTAAATAAGTCAAGTTATAGTATAGTTAGTTGAGCTCTGAATAAAACACAAGAGGGTAGGAAGATATAACCTAGACTCGTAGGGTGCATGGTTTCCGACACCCTATACTAGAGGAGTTGTGATGTTCAAATACAGCACATGGGGGGGGGGGGGCATAATGATGGGAATATGCAGCCCTATCCCATGCTCGTGACAAGTTGAAGCACCCAAGAGTGAATCGGAACATCATGAAGTGGAAGGCAGAGGAAAAGCATGAGATAAATTTGACAAGACACATGCACATAACTAGTGCAAGCTGCCAATAATGAAGCGGAACACTACCAAGTGAAAGATTTACGAAAGCATGAGAGAAATTTAACAAGGCACATGCACATGACTATTGGAAGCACCCAAGAATGACGCGAAATACTACCAAGTGAAAGGTTGACGACAAACATGAGAGAAACTTGACAAGGCACATGCACATGACTAGTTGAAGCACCCAAGAATGAAGCAGAATACTACCAAGTGAAAGATTGACGAAAAGCATAAGAGAGACTTGGCAAGGCACATGTACATGACCAGTGGAAGCACTCAAGAGTGAAACGGAACACTACACGGTAGAAGATTAATGAAAACATGAGAGAAACTCAAAAAGGCATATGCACATAGCTAGTGGAAGAATCCAAAATTGAAACAGAGCAGTACCAAGTGAAAGATTAACGAAAAGCATGAGAGAAACTTGACAAGGCACTTGCACATGACTAGTAGAAACACCAAAAAATGAAGCAGAACACTACCAACTGAAAGATTGATGAAAGCATAAGAGAAACTTGACAAGGCACATGCACATGACTAGTACAAGCTCCAAACAATGAAGCGGAACACTGTCAAGTGAAAGATTGACGAAAAGCATGAGAGAAACTTGACCAGGAACATGCAAATGACTATTGGAAGCACCCAAGAATGACGCGGAACACTACCAAGTGACAGGTTGACGAAAAGCATAAGAGAAACTTGACAAGGCATATGCACATGACTAGTTGAAGCACCCAAGAATGAAGTAGAATGCTACCAAGTAAAAGATTGACGAAAAGCATGAGAGAAACTTAGCAAGGCAAATGTACATGACCAGTGGAAGCACTCGAGAGTAAAACGGAACACGATACGGTAGAAGATTGATGAAAACATGAAAAAAACTTAATAAGGCACATGCACATGGCTAGTGGAAAAATCCAAAATTGAAGTAGAGCACTACCAAGCGACAGATTAACGAAAAGCATAAGAGAAACTTGACAAAGCAAATGAACATGATTAGTAGAAGCACCCAAAAATGGAGCACAACACTACAAAGTGAAAGATTAACGAAAAGCATGAGAGAAACTTGACAACCCACATGACTAATGGAAACACCCAAGAATGAAACGAAATTCTACCAAGTGGAAGATTGACGAAAAGCATGAGAGCAACTTGACAAGGTACATGCACATGACTAGTGGAAGCACCCTACAGTGATGTGGAGCACTTCCAAGTGAAAAATTGACGAAAACATGAGAGAAACTTGATAAGGCACATGCACATGACTAGTGGAAGCACCCAAGAATGAAGTGAAACACTACTAAGTGAAAGATTGACGAAAGCAAGAGAAAAAATTGACAAGCCAGATGCATATGACTAGTGAAAGCTCCCACGAATGAAACTAAACACTACCAAGTGAAAAATTAATGAAAAATGTGAAAGAAATTTTGAGAAGGTACATTCATATGATTATGGGAAGCACCCAGGAATGAAGTGAAACACTACCAAGTGGAAGATTGACAAAAAGCACGAGACAAACTGCACAACGCATATGCACATGACTAGTAGAAGTCTCCAAGAATGAAGCGAAACACTACCAAGTGGGAGATTTACGAAAAGCATGAGAGCAACTTGACAAAGCACATGCACATGACTAGTGGAAACACCCAAAAGTGAATCGAAACATCACAAAGTGGAAGACATACGAAAGTATGAGAGAAACTTGACAAGGTACATGTATATGACTAGTCGAAGCATCCAATAGTGAAGCGGAACACTACCAAGTAAAAGATTGACGAAAAAGGGACTTTACAAGACATACGTACGTCACTAGTGGAAACACCCAAGAGTGAAGTGAAATACTAACAAGTGAAAGTTTGATGAAAAGCATGAGCTCGACAAAACGCATGCACATGACTAGTGCAAGTACCAAAGAGTGAAGCGGAACACTACCAAGTGCAAGGTTGATCAAAACATGGCGGGAATGGTGGCAAGACACGCACTTGAAGCTAGTGGAGGCAATAACTAAAATAGCGATTTGTCACCAAGTGAGGAAATAGATAAAATATGGAGAGAGAGTGAGAGAATCTCACTCCAAAGCTCAAAGATCAAAGTGGCAATTCACTGTAAGTGACAAAAAGGGCAATACAAGGAGGAAGGAAGATCACAACACTAGTTGAAGCAAAAAGTGAAGTGGCGATTTGCAACCAAGTGAACAAATGGACAAGACATGGAGAAAAAGTGAAAGAATCTCACTCCCTAGGCTTAAAAAGACAAATATCAAAGTGGCGATTCACAAGAAAGTGTCGAAGAGGACAACACAAGGAAGAAAGGAACACCATAAAACTAGTTGACGCAAGGAGTGAAGCAGCGATTTACAACCAAGTGAAGAAATAACCAAAACATGAAAAGAGAGTGAGAGAATATCACTCCCAAAGCTTGAAAACACAAACATCGAAGTGGTGATTCACAAGGAAGTGACAAAGAGGACAACGCAAGGAGGAAGAAACCTCACAACACTAGTTGAAGCAAGAAGTGAAGTAGCGATGTCGGGGCAAATACCCTAACAAGGGTATTTGGCGTTTTTTTTTTAAATCAGACATTGTCTGACTTTTTTTGTTGAATTGAAGGATTTGATAAGACCGACATTGCTAAAAGTTCATTCAGACTAACCTACGACTGAGAGACTGAGACTTTTTATGACTTTAGTTCGGACGTTTGCATCGTCCGAAGGTAATGGCGGTAGTTGGCGGTCTCTAGTAGGGCCGCAGAGGGGCGTGGACGTGGAAACGCTAAAGCTAAGACCTTACCTAAAATAATATCACAGCTGCGCAATTCAGGGCCTAAATGATCCAAAACCAATGACCACACTAGGTTTGTGGCCGCGGCGCGATGAAATAAAGGCTACGACCGCCTAAAAATGTTTATCTCTCTAGGTACGCGTGTGGGGCTTGAGTTCGTGCAGAGGGTCTAGAATCCCGACATTTTGGCCTACTAAGCTGGGTGCTCGCCCAGTTGAAAGACGAGCGGCTGGCCACGCAAGGTAGGCCGAGTCTACCATACCACCAAAGGGCAGTTCTGTGGGTAAAAAGCTCTTCATAAGGAAGAGCCTTCCTACTTCCTTCGAAGTAGGAGCTAGCCCAGTTGGAAAACGCGCCAGCCTGATACACCATGGGTATTGGGATCGAGGCCATAATGAAGTAGGGCTAACTCTTTTTTACGATAGCAGCCCAGTCAACATCAGCATGGCGCGGCCGATTTTCAAGCTCGTGATCTTCTCATCGCGTGGCTGAAATTGACCGCGCCCGTGCAATGGCCTTTGGGATTCAAAGTCGGGTCTGTATTTCAGCGTTCGTGGGTTCCCCACGACACGATAGGACCCTTGGCATAAGCCAACGGAGATTCGAGGGGGGAAAAAAAAGAAAAGAAAAAAACTAATAAATTTTGTCGAATCCATAAGGATTCGAATTCGAGCCTGCATGTCACGATAAGTGGTTGAAAAGCCACGTGAGAATGTGACTGTTGGCCTTGGCCAAAAAAAAAAAAAAAAAAAAAAAAAAAAAAAAAAAAAAAAAAAAAAAAAAAAAAAAAAAGAAAAAAAAAAAAAAAAAAATTTTTTTTTGTATTTTTTATTTTTTATTTATTCTCGGTC
>BFEA01000169.1:1877639-1889388 GCA_003427395.1 Chara braunii | reverse complement strand
CCCCCCCCCCCCGTCTCTCTCTCTCTCTCTCGTGCGTGCACTTAGTCCCAGTGCTTCGGCTGCCTTAGGGCGGCGTTCCTGGTGCCCAGGTGGTAGACAATAATAATAGAAGAAAATGGTGGCCCTAGAGCTTCGGCTCCTGGCCCCCCTGCAGTAGCCAACATTGGCGACGAGCTGGGGGTGGGCAGCGCAGCCCAAAGGGCCCGAGTTTCTCTTTTCTTTCCGCTTCTATCACTCCTCCCAACAAAGCTCCATGCCCCTCGCCAATCCCTTCCCCGCAACTTTGCACCCTTCGCACGGGCAGCAGTACAATGGCGAAAGGTGCACCTGGGTGTATGAACGCAGCCCCTGGGCTGCAAACTTGGACTTGTTCATGCGGATTTTCCATGTCGTTTGTTGTTTTGACAAGCCTGGCCAGGTGTGTGACATGGCCCGTGGCCCGTTACGGAACAATACGGAACAATTGATGGGTGAAGCCCACACCGTTTGGGAACCGTTTGATTTGCAGAGTTTCGAAATCGAGCGAGGGAGAGGAATCGGAGGAGAGGTGAGTGTTGGGGGGCTTTTTCTGGCTGGCTTGAGCGATGATGATCGATGATCTATCATTGCTCAAGCCCACAGGTCACGCTGGTCAGCCTACCAACAAGCACCCCGGTTCGGCTTGGGAATGACCCTTGAGGAGGGGCGTGGCGCCAAAGAGGGGAGCGTGATAGTATCTGCCAATTGTCCTAACTGGCCCGATTACCCACTGCGTTGCCCGCGGGAAAGAAATTGGCGGTTAATTCTGTATCGGAGCCCAGGGCGCGCTTAGTGATTAGTGCTTCGTAGCAATTACAATTACGTGCCGCGTGTCAATCCGTGAAGCGAAATCAATGAATGCCGCCGACAACATCACTCAGTCTCTTCATCATACGCTCCCCCCCGCCACCCTTTGCCTTCTCTAATCTAGTTTGCTCCTGGCGCCATTTGGGTGTTGCGGCCGATATCTCTTCGGCGCCACGCTGGTGTCCAAAAGAGTGTTCGTGACTAGCTTGGCGGCAAATGACAAATTATTATTATCACAGGTGTTGTGCACTTGGCGGGAAATCCGTTTGGGTAAAAATTGGATGCACGGCGGTGGAGGAGAAAAGGACTTGAGAGGAGGGGAGGGGCTGAAGTGTAAAGCGCGGGCGCTTTGCCTGGGGTGGTGGGGAAGGAGCTCAAGGAGCGCGAGGGATGCGCGCGCGCGCCAATACACAGATGGAAGGCAGGCGGTGTCGTTGGCGGGCGGCATTTTCTATGGTGCCGGAAAGCTAAATTCAGGCGAAAAAAAAACGTTTTTTACAGTTGGGTGTGCGCGCCCTTCGCCCCCTTCTTCTTCCCCGCTCTTTCCCTTCCCCACGTGGCGCCCTCTCACCTGTGTTTTCCTCTCTCTTTGCAGACAGACTCGTTCGAGAGGGGCGCAACTCCACCCCATAAATAGCGATTCTAGGCAGATCTTGACAATCGCCCCTGAGCTTATGTTAGGTCATTACGAACTCAGCTCTCTCTGGATGGATTAGCATGGTGTCTTCTCTCGCGGCCAAGCCGCGTACTGTTACGTCTCGTTGCCACGTTGGCTTGGCTATGGCGGTTTTCTGACGACCTGACGGCCCACATCAGACAGTCGGCTGAGGTTGACTCTCACTATGTAAGCACGTTTCCGTGTCTGTACCGAAGCTCGTCGGCTCTGATTAGCCAATCTTACCTAGTATAGTAGCAGTCTAATTAGTAATTAATCATCAAGACGAGTATGTGCGCGGGCCCTGGAGGGCCTGCTTGCGCTTGGTTTGGACCCGTTTGACCGAATGGAATCCAGCGATGGAGAGACTCGATGGGTGCGGCGATGGCGGCGGACCATTGCTTCATCGTCCCTAGACTTCTCCTCCGAAGATTGCTCTTCGTTGGTTGCCTTTCTGATCGACAGCTGGATGAGGAGGGAGCAATTAACAAGTTGATGCTCGGCGCGCTGGTCTTCATCTATAGCGCATTTAGTCCCCCCCCCCAATAATTAATTCAACCGTCAACCAAAAGATTTGATAGTGATAGTGCAGTGTGATTCCACTGTTAGACGTCGAGCTCCGCGATCTTGAGGAACTCTTTGCGGAGAGAAAGATATTCTTCTCCTCTGTCCTCCTCAATCAATCAAGCAAGCAAGCAATCACGGATTGAATACCGTTCTTCTTCCCAGATAGATTGAATACCTGCCTGCCTGCCTGCATAAACGTGCGCCCTTCGCCCGGTCAGGGGCTCTCGTCGTATTCTCTTCTTTCGTCGCTTACACCTTATTCAAGCGGTCTTCTTTTCCTTCCATTTGTGAATAAGCTTCTCCCCTTGCCCTCATATCTGTCTCCCCCGCTCCTCTCTCTCTCTTTCTTTCTGTCTTTGAGCTGTCACCCTCGTTACTTTCTTTTAGTATATCTACATATATACATAGATCATATATGTCATTGGTGAATATGTGTACATGTATATAAAATTCGGGCGATTGATTCAAGTGGTTTGTCTCGTCCTCTACTATCTGTCCATCCTTCGATATGCCTCCCCTGCCGTCCTGAGACTTGTAAAGGTGATTGGCTAGGGATAGCATGCGCATCTTTGATTGGTGATATACAGTATCATCCCCGGCACTTCTCTCTCTCTCTCTCTCTCTTTCTCGTGGCGTCTCCGATTGATACTGCCTCTGCTTTCCACCGCACCTTGGCAGCATTCCTCGTTTCTTGTCTGTCTCTGCGCGCGCTTAGTGAGAGAGGAAAAGGCATGATGGAGAGAGGGGTACGCGCGAACGGGTCGAGCAGAAGGCGGCGGCCTTCGCGGAGACGCCCGTATGGCAGCGGGGCGCGCCGCCCTGGAGGGGAAGTGAGTAACCTGACGGCCTATGGAGCGCAATTACTGAAATTCGCAAATGACGGGAGTTTCATGGAAGAGTTTCTGAAGCAACAGCAGAGGGAGCAAGAGCAGAAGCGGAATCAAGATGCAGCCATGCGAAAGCAAGAGCAGCAGGAAGAGGAGTACGAGGAGGAGGAGGAGGAGGAAGAGGAGGAGAAGATGAGAATGTGCACTAAAGCGGGCGAACAGGGTGCAGCAGCACAGCAGCACCAGCGGCAGCAAAGAAGCGGCGCAGGGCGGGAGATGAAGGGTGAGGAGGGAAGAGGGGTTGGAATAGACAATCGGCCCTCTTCGGGGCGGAGCGGAGACGTGCAAAAGGGTAGGCTAGGGGGAGGAGGGAGTGGAGCGTTGTCGTTTCGAGCGGGGGAGGTAGAGCAGACGTCACTGAGAAAAGGAGCGGGAGGAGGAGAAGGAGGCGGTGGCAGCGATGATCTGACACCCTCAGTGGACGTAGGGAACACGAGGCAGTCGACAGGAAATGGAGGCGCAAGTGGGGGAGGAGGCAGTGGCAGCGCGACGGGTCTTCCTGGTGCTGCTTCTACTGCGAAGACGGTGGTAGTGCCAAAGGCTGGCACGGGCTTCATCCTCGCGAAAAACAGGTATGGGGATATGGACAGCACAGGTTTAACTCTCACAAGGACATGTGGATGTGCTGGAGTGAGATGGAGGAAGAGATGATAATTGATGATGATGGCATCTCACAGGCACGCTGGTCATTGTATGCATGAAGTCGTGTGATCATGATGATGATGATGATGATGATAACGCTGATGCAGAATAATGATGATGATGATGATGATGATGATGATGATGGTAATTATGTAGTTGATGAGAGTGCATGGGTCTTACATATTGCCGCCATTTTTTGGTGTACATTGTAATAGTTGGCTGATGGGGTGAGTGTGATTGTGGATGATCGCTTGATCAGATAAACGAGTATTAGTTGGCCGATGGGGTGATTGAGATTGATAAGTGGTTTGTTGATTGATGACTTCAGAAATGTAAAGTTGAGGCACCGTGTAGTTGTTCTGGAATCATTTCGGCATATTGATTAGTTCCACAATCATTTCGGCATATTGATTAGTTCCGCAATCATTTCGGCATTGATTTGTTATTAATGCTTAGTGATTCGTTTGCTATCTAATCAAATGACTAAGCAATGCAGTTTATTAGTTGATTCGTACTCGATCAGAAACTGTCTAGAAAACTTACAAATTGGTAAAACTGATGGGACGGACAGGTGGAAATCGATCGAATGGACACATTTCAGTCGATGGAGCAAAAAAAATACTGTAGCACACAAATACCTAAACCAGTCTTTTATTTATGTACTAGTATTTTGTCGACGGCCCCCCTCAGGCAGTAGGCCGCGACCCCGCTCAGCCTGTAGGTCGCGACCCCGCCCAGATAACCAGTATACCTCGTACGACACGACTCCGCTCACTTCGTCGAGTGACTGGCCTGTATTTTTTGTTTTTTAAGTGGGGACCACCACCAACCACTGCCCTCAAGGTACCTGAGCGATGGTCAGTCGTTTATTTAATGTGTAGGTTGGCCAACCTCTGTGTTGTTTACTATCTGACGAACTGATCTGAGGTGCCACGAGTGCATGCCATTGGACATAGCACGTGATGGATGAGTTGTCCCGGAGTAAGCAAGGTAGGCTCCCTCCGGTTACAGTGAGTCACAACGATTCACCGGGCAGCTCTCTATAACGATATAATAGATGCAATCCGTCGAGTTTTCCGTCTGGTGTGGGTGAGCGATGGTCTGCTTTGATTTTCGTCTCAGGTACCTTGAGGGCAGTGGTTGGTGGTGGTCCCCACCTACTCAAAGGGGTATCAGTTGTCCGGCAGTCGTTGATGCATAACCATAACTGGGGTTAAGGTGGACTATCACTTTCAGTATCATCCACTGAATAGGGGGCTCTGCAGACTGTATGTAGAGGGAGGGTTCAGCCTCCTGAGGGGGTGAAAACTCCGACGGAACAGTGTCACATCCCATCGTTCGTTGTCCTTTCTTGCTCTCTGCCTACGGTTTACCGGGCAGTTTTTTGTTTGACGATATATATGTAAACTCACAGCCCCTCGTTTCTTGTCGTCTTCTCCCTCCCTCTCTGCCTACGGTTTACCGGGCTCCTGATGAGCTGGTGAAGGTCCAACGAAACAGTCTGTCACGGCCCCTCGTTTGTTGTCCTCTTCTCCCTCTCTGCCTACGGTTTACCGGGCAGATCTGTTTGACGATGTCATCCACGTGGCAGATCTGTACGTAAGAGGTGATGAACAGGCGGAGCTTTCCCTCCTTACTTCTTTCCTTTTTTTGTTTAGTATTTTTCCGCCTTTGCGCTCCGATTCGCAGTGACAATATACATATATGTACATATCGTCACATGAATATCAGAGCGCAAAAACGAAAAAACAGAAAAAATGAATTCGTTTTTTTAATCTATATATGTATAGATAGTCATAGAGAACTGCCTATATATGTGTGTATGTCGAGGGTTCAGCCTCCTGATGAGTTGGTGAACCGTCTGTCACAGGCCCTCGTTTGTTGTCCTCTTCCCCCTCTCTGCCTACAGTTTACCAGGCAGTTTTGTTTGATAATACGTATATATACATATACAAAACATTCAAATATGTCCACAAATGGACAGTTCTACATGGAGAATGCAGCGAGCATCCATCTTTATCGATGACCGACTTCCTCCGTCAATGCCCCTGCGCATCTTTTCTGTCTTCCCTAAATGCCCCTTCCGAACAACTGTACCGAATGCTATATGCGATTCTCGCGCTCATCTATTGGGTGATAGACCATAGATACACATGTGCGGGATCTGGATAGGTGGATGGATGAATAAGCGGATGGAGGGGAGGGAGGGAGGGGAGGGAGGGGATGGAGCGAGGGTTTTTCGTCTTTAGGAGTGTCAATCACGGAAGAAGCAGCTCATGGATGAATTTATCTCGTTGAACTCACCCGTCTGTCGTAAATCTATCCGTCAATCGATGGACTGCTTGAAGATGCTCCTCACTCACACTCCCTCCTTCCCTCCCTCTCCTCCCCGCTCCTTACCTCCCTCCTCCCTCCGTCCTCCCTCTCTTCCTTTCGGGAATGTAACTCGGAAATATTGCTATAGTTCGGGCTTTGCTGGCGTTTGACAACTATAGGGCCCATAGGAGTAGGAACGAACGCAAGGCCGCCATGGCTGATTGTGTGCAGCTTGCATTTCTTATTTTATTCCTTTGGGCGTTTACTTAACGTAGACATTCCTGGCCGCAATTTGGGCTTTTTTTTATTCGATTTCGGTGTCAGGGTTTACTGGGTTCTCGCCAGTAGGACCTGACGACAATTTGGGCTTTTTTTGATTCGATTTCGGTGTCAGGGTTTACTGGGTTCTCGCCAGTAGGACCTGACGATTTCGGGTTTTGAAAAAGCGCCGAGATTGCGGCCAGGAACGTCAAAGTTAAACGCTCTAAGGAGTATGGGCCTAGCTCCACTACTCACTGAATGTGCAAAATGAGAACGAATCTTCCGCTAGAACATGGGAAGATACACCCCCGTAGTTTTTGTTTTCTGTGCATGTGGAGAGTACTCTCGGAATGTGCAAAACGAAAGTGAATCTTCCGTTAGAACATGGAAAGATACATCGCCATGATTTCGGTCTTTTGTGCATGTCGAGAGTAGTGGAGCGAGGCACTATGTATGACTGAATTCCCGGTTTTTCTGGACACCGTCTTCTGTCCCATCTGCCATTGAAGTCTTCCAATGAAGCACGTGTTCTGACGAAGGTAGTTCTTTTTTTGTCCTTTTTTCCGAAAAACCTATTTATTGCATCGTGTGGGATTGTGGTTCTTTATCGATCTGACGAGAGGGAGAGAGAATGTGCAGAAAGAGAAACTTGCAGGCAATTGTTAGTCACATTGGAAGCCACCGTGCCAGTTACCAATTATCTAATAACCAGTTTCTGAGGACCGAGTGGAGTAGTCTCTCTCTCTCTCTCTCTCTCTCTCTTTTTCTCTCCCTCTGGCTCTCTCTTCCCCTCGTCGAAGTCCACACAGCCAAGTAATATGTTGTCTTTTTTGCGTTAGCGATGAGCGCCAGTTGGGTCCCTCCCTGTCTCTCTCTCTTTCTCTCTCTCCCTCTGGCTCTCTCTTCCACGCGTCGATGTCTACACAGTCAAGATGTAATCCGCCCGTCTGCCAAGTGTCGCCCCCCGATATGAAACGTGTTTTTTTCTCTCTCTCTCTCTCTCTCTCTCCCCCCCTCCCCTTAATCATAGAAGGCGCATTTGGTGAAAATGCCAAATATATGCCAAGCAATGTGAATGAATCGGAAGTGCGTGAACGAATGAGAATTGAATGCCGAGCAGTGTGAGCTGAACGAGCAAGGAGTAATTAATGAATCAAAAGCCATTAGTGACGGAATGTAGTAATTAGCAATGTGATCGAACGAGTGAATCTAGTCGAATGAGTGAATCTAATGCAATGAGTGGATCTGGTCCAAGGAACGAAATATCATCTTGAATGAATGTGATCGAATGAGGGAATGTAGTAGAATAAGTGAATCTAATGCAACGAGTAAATCT
This sequence comes from Chara braunii, assembly GCA_003427395.1. Taxonomy (NCBI): domain Eukaryota; kingdom Viridiplantae; phylum Streptophyta; class Charophyceae; order Charales; family Characeae; genus Chara; species Chara braunii. The sequence continues at coordinate 1,881,899 of BFEA01000169.1, read as the reverse complement.
GGTCGAAGGAATGAAATGTAATCAAAGGAATCTGCTGGTCGAATGAGTGAATCTGATCCGTCGATGCGATAATGACGTTCGAGAGAGCGGTTGGGGTGAGGGGATCCCGACGGGGAAGAAAAAGCGACTGACAGACAAACTGTGATAGTCGAAGAGGACTCAAGTAGCTTGGTGTGCAGAAGTCATTGTCTGAAACGTGGTTGTGGAATCAAGCTATGAAGCAAGTTGTTCATCGATGGACTAATCATAAATCAGTTTAAGTGAACAAAACGGCTGTGGCAAACGAGGACGAATGATGATCGATGCGCTAATCATCAATCATTTTAGAAGTGAATAATAAATTAGGAGGAATGTGCATGAAAGCTGGTGGGGGATCGACAAATAGACCACGAAGTTGTTGTTGATCGATATGCTAATCATCAATCAGGTCAGATCTCCGATCTTAATTGTAAAATATAAAACGACCTTATAATAATAAAATAGCACACGAATGCATTCCGTGTAACAAGCGTACCTTATCGAGGATTAGAAACTACTGCATCAATCAGTGAGTCAAAAAAAAGAAGTCAAAAAAAAGAAAGATAAAAAAGAGTCAGAAAAGGAAAAGAGAAAAAAAAAAGAAAAGAAATGGAGTAAAAAAGAGAAAAAAGGCGGGAAAAAAGAAAGAAAAAGAAAAGAGGACTCGGGAAGAATGAAAAAAAAAAAAGATGAGAGGGAGGAGAGGGGGAGCGGAAAGATGAGAGGGAAAAGAAGACAGAGGGGTTGTTAATACAGGTAGTGCCGAGAAAGGAAAAGAGTCGGAACAAAAAGGGAAAAAAGAAAAAGACTGGGCCCTGCGCAAGGATAACAAGCATAAATCGAGATAGAGAAAAAAAAAAAGGAGTTAGAAAAGGATGATATCTTGTATTCTCCTCCGTTCAATAAAACCCGTTAGTGTGGGATGGATGAGATCCTCCACCACTCCCTTTTATTAAACCCGTTAGCGTGGGATGGATGATATCGTCTATGACTGGGATCAGTCGGTTGATGGATGATATCGTCTATGACTGGGATCAGTCGGTTGATGGATGATATCGTCTATGACTGGGATCAGTCGGTTGATGGATGATATCGTCTACGACTGGGATCAGTCGGTTGGCAAGGGCCTTTGCGAGCAGAAATGGTCCATTTTTCTTTTTATAGACTACTGCGCAAGGATGTAACACCTAAATTGAGAAATGGTCTATTTTTCTTTTTAGAAGGGAAAAAAAAAGAGTTAGAAAATAAAAGAGAAGAACAAAGAGAAAAAAAAAGAAAGGTAAAGAGTGGGAACAAAAGAAAAGGGAAAAAAACTAGGCTACCAGAGTGGCCCGGGGGCACTTGCCCGGCCGGACCCCCCAGAAAATAAAAAAATAAAAAATAAAAATGATTTTTTAACATTTATTTTTATCTTAAATATGGTAAAGAATTTCGATGTGACCCTGAGGCAAAAGTTGTTCAGTTTATTTTTCTGCATAGCATAGTTTTTTTTCGTATTTTTATTATTATTCTTTTGCTAGGATTTCCGTGATCCTTGCACGGCCGGACCGTCCGGGAAAATAGGGTGACCCGGACGGCCCGGCTGGTAGCCTAGGAAAAAAAGGAAAAGTAAAAAATAGAAAGAAAAAATAGAAAAAAAAAAGAAAAAGAAGAAAAAGAAGAAAAAAGAAGAAAAAAGAAAAGAAAAAAGACAAAAAAGAAAAAGGAAAAGAAAAAGGAAAAAAAAAAACCAAGGAAAAGTCAAAGAAAAGAAGAACAAGAAGAAAAAGAAAAAAAAAAAGATAAATAAGAAAAAAGAAAAGAAAAAGAAACAGAAGAAACTGTCAGGATCAGTATAAGAGAGAGAAAGAAAATTGTAAAAAGTATGAAAAAAGAAAAGAAAAAAAGGAGAGGAAAAAAGGCGAAAAGAAAAGGAATGTCACTCCATGAGGTAATCATAATGTCTCAATCAGGTAAACCCGCTACGGAACGGAACTTGGGTGAGCGACCTTGTTCGTCACCACTGTGTAATAAACTTATTTTTGCATCTTCTCACTCCGGAAAGTTGTTTCCACCTCCGCTATTGATTAATATATTGTCACACTATTCATCACCTCTTACGTACAAGGCCAGCCATGTGGATGACAGGTTGAGCGCTGGCTGCCCCCATCCCCGTGTGTCACAAGGACCCACTTGCACGCAGCCAAAAGGCAAAAAAGAGGTAAAGAAAAGGAGGAGGAAACCAAACCTGACAGGGAAAGAAAGTTTATCAGTCAAACAAAGCAAATGACACATCCCACAGATAATCCAATTGTCACAAAGCAAATAACACATCCCACAGATATATAGAGTCGGCGAAACTCCGACGAAACAGTTTGTCACAGCCCCTCGTTTGTTGTCCTCTTCTCCCTCTCTGTCACAGCTCTGTTTGACGATATATGTATGTTATGAAGACCAAATAGCCTTCTTATTGGAAATATTATTTGCATATACCCCCCCCCTCTGTTTGACGAGATATATATATTATAAAGACCAAATAGTCTTTTTTGGAAAGATTATTTGCATGTACCCCCCCCCTCTCGGTTTGACGATTTTTTGAAAAGATTATTTGCATATACCCCCCCTGACGATTTTTTGAAAAGATTATTTGCATATACCCCCCCCCCCCCCCCCCCCCCCCCCCCCCCCCCCCCCCCCCCCCCCCTCTCCCCCCCCCCCCCCCCTCCCCCCCCCCCCCCCCCCCCCCCCCCCCCTTTCTGTCCTCTTCTCCCTCCCTTCTTTACCCTCAACTGCTGCTCAGCTCAGCGCGGACGCGTCGTGAGCGTCGTGATGGTGGCCTGGGGGCAGGTGAGGTAACGCTATTGTTAAAAAATGATAGTCGTGATGGTGGCCTGGGGGCGGGTGAGGTAACGCTATTGTTAAAAAATGATAATAACGCTATCTCGGTGGCAAGTTCTCTCACTGTATTCTCCCGCGCGCACTTTTTTTTTTTTTTTTTTTTTTAAGTGCGTGTGTGTATGTGGAGCGTGATAACGACAATGACAAGCAGGTCCAGATATAAGGGATGCAGCGATTTTTATTTTTTTGTTTTGGGTAATATCTCGCTTTGTTTTGCACTCACAATATCAGCCTGCAGGTCCACAGATCGATCAACATTTGGGGATGCAGAGATCTTTTTTTTTTTTTTAATAATAATTACTCGCTTTGTTTTGTTCTCACAATATCAGCCTGCACAGAAAAACTGCGCCAAAACCGCAATGTTTAAGTACGCGGATAATTTTCCTCCGCTTGACCACTCGCGAGCCTTCACCGCTTATGTCCTTTACACGCATCATTAACAATATACATTTCGCTGAGTTTCGTTCCTTTGCATTGATTGTATTACTTTTTCTAAGGAAGTGATTGTATGTCACTGCTTTACTAATGTGCTACTTCTGCACAAGTATACAACGGAAGGTGAGCTGGCCGCATATGTCATGGCATGGCAGACATCGTGCGATCGACGTGCCCGAGATGTCATGTCCGAATACAGCAAACTCACAGCGAACTCACATTTACACACACACACACACACACACACACACACACGCACACACCTCCCTCACCCCTCACAGCTCAATTGCCTGTGTCCCCTGTTCCTATCTCTTGAAATCTTACGAAGTAGGTTTTGTGGCAGTTGCCTCTGATATGGACACGCTATCACAACTTCCCTGTTCCTATCTCTCCTCCCTCTCCTCGTTCCTGAGAAAGCCAAGTGTCGCGAACGTAAGCTTCTTTAAGGAATTTGCTTGGCCTGCGAATAGACACACTTGCATGCATTCTGAAGCCTTCAGGTCAATGCCTCTGCTTTGCTCGATATCCCACCACCCACACACACACACACACACACACACACACACACACACACACACACACACACACACTCACAGATAGATAGATAGATAGATAGAGATAGATAGATAGATAGAGATAGATAGATAGATAGATAGAGAGAGAGAGAGAGTTATACACGTCCACGAAAAGGCACCGTGCCCAACACCTGCATGCAATCTGAAGCCTTCTGATCAATGCCGCTGGTTTGCTCGATATCCCACTATATATATACACACAAACACACAGCGTGAGAGAGAGAGAGAGAGAGAGAGAGAGAGAGAGTTATACACGTCCACGAAAAGGCATGACCGTGCCCAACACCTGCATGCAATCTGAAGCCTTCTGATCAATGCCGCTGGTTTGCTCGATATCCCACCATATATATACACA
>BFEA01000169.1:1866751-1877284 GCA_003427395.1 Chara braunii | reverse complement strand
AGAGAGAGAGAGAGAGAGAGAGAGAGAGAGAGAGAGAGAGAGAGAGAGAGAGAGAGAGAGAGAGAGAGAATTGTGCATGCTGGCACTTTCTCACGTGTTTTCTGTTGTCTTGTTCGCTATACACAAGTCCACAAAAAAGCATGACTGTGCCCGACGGCTTCGTCAGACTTTCATCGACTCATCAGGATTTCATCGACTCATCAGGAGGTTGAACCGACGGTCTGCCCAAACTGCATTTGACTGATTGATAAGGACTTCAGCGCGTTGTCTAGAGTTCGCGACATCCCTCAGAAGACTGATCGTCTTTACTTACACCAACCTTGCAATCCTAGCATACTGTCGGTCCAAACTCCTGACAAGAATGGCAGTAGGTCTGAGACAACTAGTCTCTGTCTGTGTGTGTTGTTATATTCGCTGAAGACAACTGCACAAGGAAAGCATGGATGTGACACACCGTTTCGTCGGACTTTCACCGACTCATCAGAAGGTTGAACCTCAACAGTCTGTCGAAGATATCTCTTTGTGTGTGTGTGTGTGTGTGTGTATTGTGTGTTCCCCATTGAAACAGTTCTATGAGATCGACAAGGCATTGGGAAAAGAAGAAATCGCTCTTACCTCTCCTCCACCTTCTGGTTCCGTGCCAAAGTGAGCAGTTCCTGTGTGATTGGACAGATCTCTACCGACTCTCTTTGACGAAAACTGACTAGCTCCATGACCCTGGGCTAAAGGCGCAAGCGTCGAAGATCGCTAATGTCAAAGTAATCCATAACGCATTTCTGCTATTCCACGTGTCGAATGGTAGGAAGGCGGGGAGACGACAGCAGTAAAATGCTCACCCCCTCATCTTTACATATCTACAACACCTACGTCTGTTCCACTTATCCAAGGGTGGGTAACCGTTGTGCCGGAAAAATGACAGATCGCCTGGAACCATTCCTAGTCCCAGTTCCAGTTCCAGTTCCAGCTCCAGATAGACCTGCTGCCACTGCATCCATGTCCCAGTTCCCATTATTCACTGCTCCGATCCCATTCCCGTTTACGGTCTTTGTTCCTGTTCCTGGTCCCTGTACATGTTCCTGTTCCTTGCTGCTGTTCCTGTTCCTGTTCCTGTTCCCTGTACATGTTCCTGTTCCTGTTCCTCGTTGTTGTTCCTGTTCCTGTTCCTGGTTCGAGGTTGACTTTCCATCCTCCCGTCCCACCCTTGCTTCATTTCCAGTTTCAATTCCCTGTTGCCGATTCTGTCCGTGTTTCAGATTTTCCCATCACCGGTCCTGTTCCATTTCACATTTCCCTCCGTTTCTCCGTTTTCCCGTTCCGCGTGTTGATTGCGATTTCCCGGTCCCGCACGTCCCCTCGAGCGCTGAAGAGGCGTATGGGGGCCTTGTACACGACGCGCAAGTCTTGCTGTCCTCACAAGCAAGCACGTGATGTGAAAAGCGCTTGTCGAAGAAGCACTTGACAAGCTGATTGTTGTGTCGATTACTGTATTGTGACTAGTGTCAGTACTCAATCCCTCTCTCTGACTCCACTGCAAGCGGGCTTCCACGTGGCAACCCACTCGTCTTCGACGTTAATTGTTGTGGCAAGTTAGTGTGGTATTAATGATCAGCCCCTTGACACCGACGCCACTGCGAGTGTGCTTCCGTGTGGCTACAAACTCGTTCAAGCTGAATGTTTTGCTGATAATCCATTGACGTTGCAGTAATAAACCCACCCCTCTCGCACTAGACTTCGCTGCAAGTGTGGTGTGGGCTTATCAAACTCAGGACGAAGCTATGACTGGGTTCATGGGAAATCTACTCATCTGCTCTTGTTGTTGTTTCGCTACCCTTCGACGTGTTGTTGTTTTGCTATCGTTCGGCTTAGGAACCCAAGCAGAGTGTTGTGTCAATTGTTATTAGTATTATTAGAGTTAATAATAATAATAATAATAACAATTATCAAGGCCTCACGGATGCAGTGCTACTGTCTTCACCCGAATACAACGCCCGGTCATTGTTCGTGCATTTGGGCCACTTTCCTGTCTAGATGCACAGCGATCATGACCGGGCGTTCTATTCAGGTGAAGGCGGTAGCGGATTGCCACGTGGAAACGGCTCCATCCGCTAGCGGATAGACAGCGTCGATCGGTGTCCTTACGTCTTTGATGATTCATCAAAAGTAATCAATCAATCAATCAATCAATCAACCTCTCGCAGACTCGACTGCAACTGAGCGGCTTCCACGTGGCACCCAGTCCTTCAACACCGTTGACGCTCTGCCAAGAGTTGCTGACGGTCGTTTCATTGAAGCTTCTTCCACCTCCTTCAAAAGATAACCGGATTGCAGCATTGTCATCCCGCCGTTTTTCCATCTGTTATAGAAGTCATGGAAAGCTCCTTTGTGGAACTGATTGATCACATTCACCACGCTGTTCTGCTTATTAATCTCTTTGGATAAGGTTCCGGCGCGCAGTGACTCCAACGCCCACTTGGTGATGTTGATAGATATGATGCTGAGCGGGAACCCGTGCGTTCCATCTAGCGACAGCCTATATATGCACCCCATGTTCTCTGCGTTGTCTTCGACTTCGTAAAGCAGCTGAAGCAGCGCCAGCATTCCGCACCCCCTCAGATCTGTAGCAGGGTCTTTGCCTTGAAATCCGATGGTTTCCCAGTGGTCCCCGCGTCGGGACACAGGCCTGACATCTCCTGTCAGTCTGACGTAAACACTGAACAGCATCCTGCGGTGCATCTCGTCCGTATCTATGAAGGGCATTTTCGCAAAACAGAAAACCTTCTTGCGCTCCTCGATCAGCCCTTCGTCCATCAGGGTCTGAACCCCGAGGCAGAAGCGCCAAAGAAACCCGAACATGCCACGTGGAGGCGGTCTCGATTCGACAACGATAGAGGACATGTAAGAGGACAGATCTAGCATGGCCAAGTAGCCGAGGGCTTGCTTCCAGACCACCAGCTTGGACAGAATCTCCCGGCTGTCAGACGCAGTCGTAACGGTCTCTAACGGCGAGATGATAACGGTCTGCCCTGTCGTCGAGATCTTGGCTGACGCAGCCTCGCGCATAACCGCGTCCCATTCCCTCGCGTGAGCGATCCGCTCTGCTTCCTCCTTATCTTGAATCGACGCATCTCCTTCCGCCACGTGGCCAGCCCTCGATGATGATGATGATGACGAGGAGGAGGAGGAGTTGACTCCATTAGTTGCTGCTGTAATTCGCTTTTTGCCGCCATCGACTTCCACCGCCTTCTTCTCATCGTTGGAAGGAGATTTCTGCTTATGTTTCTTCTTCTTTCCTTTGGGAGGCTTGCCAGTCTTTTCTCTGCTTGCATCCTTCTTTCCAGTCTTCTTTGCGGCCTTTTCTGTACGTGCCACCTTCTTTGCGTTTTTCCCACCCCTTTCTGCAAGTACTTCACCTCCGCTTCCTCCCTCCCCCTCCCCCTCCCCTCTCCGCTCCTCCTCTTCTTCCACTAGCACTTCCTCACTCACGCTGCCCAGCACTGCTCTTTGCACAACAATGGGTATCACCTGCTGCTGAGTCGGCCTCGCTGGTTTTTTACCACCCTCCACCTTCTTGTCTGCGTATGGAGCCGTCCGCGCCTCACTCTTGAACGCGTAATCGAACTCATCGTCGTCAGCACCCGTCTGAGCGGGTGCAGCATCTTCTTCTCCAGCGATCTCCGGTGCTCCTCCCTCTATGGGGATGGTTGTCATCCTCGCCCGCGGCCAGGAGGACCACCAAAGTACCTCCCTCTTCCTCTCTCTCTCTCTCTCTCTTTCTCTCTGTGCACCCACCAAAGTCTCTACCTCTCTCTCTCTGCGCACCCACCAAAGTCTCTACCTTTCTTTCTCTGTGCACCCACCAAAGCCTTTTCCTCTGTCTCTCTCTCTTTCTGCACCCACCGAGGTCTCTTCCTCTGTCTCTCTCTCTTTGCACCCACCCAAGTCTCCTTTCCCTCCAGAAAAGTAGTATCTTCCTCTCTCTCTCTAGCAAATTGTCTTCTTCCTCTCCCCCCCCTCGTGTACGGACTCCCAGAGATTGTGGGTTCCGCTTGGGGCTCGGAGAACGTCTCACCACGCGTTCCACCTCACGGCTGCAGCAGCGATCTCTAGGCTCCAACGAGAAGAAGAAGAGCTCGAGCGGCAGCAGCAGCTGAAACGAATCCTTTTTCCCGCGCATCTTCTGCTGGGCTCCCCTCTTATGAAAAACTCCCGCCTCCATTGCAGGTGGGATCAAGCGGCTGCAGCAGCGATCTCCCATGATGTGATGCTTCACGGAACTTTCATGGCGAACGAAGCACTCCCGCCGATTTGCCCTCCTACCTCGCTCCCTGTCTTCAATCTGCAGGATCGTGCGGCAGCAGCAGAAGCAGCGACAGATGGGCGACGACGGCCTCTGAGTGGAGGGGGGAAGGATTTGGCTTTGTTCTCGGCTTGGCGGGCGCACGCTGGGCGACGGACTGTTCGACTCCCCGGCGCCTTCCCGCCTGCCATTTGGCGCCAGAACATTCTGTTCTAAATATAGTAGCAGTAGTACTTAGGCAGAATATATATATTAACACACTGCAGGCGGACAAAGCTATTTGGTAGGCTTTCCCAATATGAAGAAAGAATTCTCGCTGCGGTGGTCATCCACCAGAAACGGTCCAGTCCCCCAAACACGACGTAACTCACTCGCGGTATGGTGGTGGTGATTGATTCCCAGGGGGAAGGAGGAGAAAACCGAGGGCTCGAAAGGGAAAGCAGAGGGGAAGGAGTGAAAGGAATTTTAACAAGTGGAGTGAGCGGCGGGGGGGGGGGGGGCGGGCCCAAAAAAAAAAAAAAAAAAAAAAAAAAAAAACAATTCACCATACACACAATTTGGCACCCCGAACGAGGGTTGCAACGATCGGGACATCCCGATTTGGCTACAATGACAATTTGGGTTTTGTCCCGAGCACAGCAGCAATTTCCATCTTTTTGGGGGGTAAGATAGCAAAATGACATTTCTTTTCGAAAAAAAAGGGNGGGGTGTAAATGCAAGTAAAATAAAATAAAATAGATAATTAATTTATTAATTAATTATTGACGAAGAAATAAATGAAATTTAATGAAAAAAAGAAAAACAAAATTACTCGATAAAAAGAGAAGTAATAGAAGAGTAGTAGTAGCGCCTCTCGCCGAACGCCAACGAATGTGTGTGGACAGGGCCGTGGCCCCGAGACATTCAAAATGTTGGCCTTTGCCAAGTGGTGCGGCGATCGCCGTAGTCCGCAGTCAAGATAGGTAAAAAGCAAATAAATCTAGCAAAAAAAAAAAAAAAAAAAAGCAAATAAATGAGTGTGTAATGAAATATGAAAGAAACCAAAAATTCAAAGAGAGAAAAAAAAAAAAAAGCAAATAAATGAGTGTGTAATGAAATAAGAAAGGAGCAAAAAATTCAAAAAAAAAAGGAAAAAAAAAGGGAAAAAAAGAGGAAGGGAACGAAAAACAAAACCGATGGGTAGGAATACAAACGAAGTTCTATCTTCGAGAAGAACTTAACTCTACGTGGGTGGGTGACTTGTGTTCCATGAAAGTGGATGGCACCGAAGGCTACATAGTCCCATCATCATCATCATCATCATCATCATCATCATCATCATCATTACCATCATCATTATCCTATCATATAATCATTTACAATCATCATCATCATCATCATCATGTCATAATTATGGAATCATCAACATCATTGTCATGGTCACGTATTGATCTTCATTGATGATTTTTGGCGTCATCAGATAGAGAGAAATTTTTGGTCGTCAGAGAAAGGAAATGGTCGGCAAATATCATTCTAAGTGTTTTCATATTAACCATCATGAGCGCGATGAAGAATGGTTGATGCTGGTAATAGGGCCTCGCTCCACTACTGACCAAATGTGCAAAAATCAGAATGAACATTCCGCTAGAACATGGAAAGGTACACCACTATTTTTTTTGTCTTTTGTGCATGTGCTGAGTAGTGGAGCCAGGCCCGTAGTAGTCTCTAGACTACTTCTCATTGCCAGACCGATACGCTCACGGTTATATACGCTCACTGTTATATACTCAACCTCCTCCTTTTTACCACGCAGCCTCTTCTTGTAAGGGGAGACTCGGCGGAGGTTTTTTTTTTTTTTTTTTTTTTTTCTGGACGTATTTGCGGTCAGGTACATCCAAGTAGGGGCCCTAATTACGGTCAGATTGTGCTAGTGTGAGTATGCTATAAGATGTGCGGGCGGAGACGGAGATGGTTTGGCAACCGAAAACAAGCGGCGAACGATCGCGTTAAAAAAAAGAAAAAAAAAGAAAAAGGAGGGAAAGGTAGGGAGGGGAAGAGAGGGAAGAGAGGGGGGGGGAAAAGCACCTTACCCCAATTACCCCCATTAATTGCGAAGTTGAAGAGGTTTTAGTGTGAGTATGCCGGTTCAGGATTTTTCCTTGACGGCAGATCCCAACCATTTGGGCGGGAAATCAATGACTTTTTTTTTTTTTTTTTTTTTTTTTTTTTTTTTTGGAAATCAATGTCTCGCGCGGCTACGTGGAATTATTATTATTATTATTATTTTAATATATTTGTTTTTTTTCTTACTTCGCCTGTTGTTGCCCTGCTGTTACTCTGTTATTACCCCTGCCGGTACGCTCCGTCACCCTCCGTCACCCTGCCGTTGCCTCCTTTTCCTTTGTAATTACTACCCTTCTGTTTATCACCCTTCGACGCTATTACCCTTCCGTTAACTGCACTTCCATTACCCTTCTGTTCCCCCCCTTTTACTCTGCTGTTTGGTGCTGTTATTCTTCCCCCTCCGCCCCCTTTTGCTCTGCTGTTTGGTGCTGTTATTCTTCCCCCTCCCCACCCACGCTTATGATTCCTTTCTTCTTTACAACCCTTGTGTTAACTGCCCCCCTTCAATTACCCTTCGGGTTACCCCCTGTTACCCTCGTTTTACTCTGCTGTTTAGTGCTCTTATTCTTCCCCCTCCCCAGCCACGTTTATGATTCCTTTTTCTATTTATCACCCTTCTGTTTGTCACCCTTTTACTGTATTACCCTTTCGTTAACTGTCCTTCCATGACCGTCCTGTTAACCCTTCCGTTACCCTCCGTTTACTCTGCCATTTCGTGCTGTTATTCTTCCCACCCTGTCCCCCTTCCCCGCGTCCTCCTTCTCCCCTTCCCCCCTTCCTCCGCTCCCCTCGCCTTCCCTCCTTCCTCCGCTCCCCCCGCCCTTCCCCGCCCCTCTTCCACTCTCGTAATCGCTTACAACCCGATTAATTCTTCTGATGATTCCCGATGTAATGCGGAAGCGTCAATGAAACATCGTTTTCCAGCCGCGAAAAGCGTCACGCATGTTCATTCAAGCAGCAGCGCTCACATGCATCGACTGTTTTAGTAGGCGTTAAATCAAATCAGGTTTCACTTGTTTTCTTCTTTTCGAAATGTTTCTCGATTTTGGAGTGTCATCGTTGCCCAAGGGCCATCCATACTAATCTTCTCGTCTGTGCATCGTTCCAATTTTAACTGATGTCTCGAAGGATGTTCTCCTATTCGTCTTGTCCCACATGCCCGTATGTATATATATACTGATGAGTCGGTGAAACTCCGACGAAACAGTTTGTCACAACCCCTCGTTTGTTGTCCTCTTCTCCCTCCCTCTCTGCCTACGATTCACCGGGCAGCTCTGTTTGACGATATATATATATATATATTTTATACCTCCATGCCATGAATAGACGCGTACACATGTCAATATATGTGCAGCGCTTGCGTTTTTTTTTCTCGGGAACTGTGCAGCGCGCTCCTCTCAAATGCACCTTTTATACTCTTCGATACTCTTCGAGTACCTTCTAAGGGCGTACTCACACTTAGGACCTTTTTACTGATTTATGGATGTAATTGCGGTCAGATGCATCCATGTCCGGCAATAAATAATGCGGTCGGATACATTTGAGATACAGCTAGTGTGAGTACGCCCTAAGCCTCTGTACTGGGGACCCCTGTACGTCTATATAGGCGTAGACTCTTTTTCCCAGAACAATGAAATCATTGAAGATGTGGGACAGTTATCGTCTTCCCCCGAATAGAACGCACGGTCATTATCGCTGTATCGATTTGCCCCAAATACCATTTCTCGATTTATGCGTGTCATGCTCGCGCAGGGGCCACGCTAATCTTCTCTGTCTCTTTACATTTGGAATATGACATGTGGCTACTTGTGTGAAAATAAATAAATAATTATAAGAAAAAAAGATCTTCTCTGTCTCGTTCCAATAGAGTAGCGAGAGGATGAGATACTAGATGAGATAGATGCGGAATAATGTACATAGATAGAGTGAGAGGATAATATGGATTAGTTAAAAAAAAAGAAAAAACAAAAACAGTAAAAACAAAAAAAAAAATTAACGGATGTGCCGAAGGACGATTTGCGCCTGCATTTGCGCTCTTGGGGCTTTGTCGCTACCAAATACAGCTATAACCATAGAAATATAGACAGAGAAGGTGGGGGGCGGGGGGGGGGGGGAATCAAAACAGCTATAATGACCGTACGTTCAATTCAGCGGACCACATGCTCGGATATCCTCAAACGAGGAATTTCCTGGATGTATCTGACCGCAGATACGGACGATCATGGATGTATCAGACGGCTATTACGTCCACGATATCAGTCCGAAAAGGAACTCGTGCACCTTGTGATTTCATCTCGTGGGAACTTTCTCGATTTCTGCGAGCGTGTCACCCTCCGATGTGCAGGGGCCATTCTATTCTATTCGATTCTATTCTAATCTAATCTAATCTCTCTATTGTTCCAATTTGAACCGATTTCCCGAAGGGAGGACTATCTTGTGAACTTTCTGTGAGCAGCAGTAAGTTTCTTGTGAACTTTCTGTTAAAGTTTCTGTTAGCAGCGGTAACTTTTTTATGACAGGAAAAACCGATGAATCTTCCGGGTCCTCCAAACGGACGAGTAATGAATGATACCTGAGGGCGTACTCACACTAGGACCTTTTGGTGTAATAAGCTGTGGACGCAAGTGGACGCAATTGCAGTCAGATTCGTCTGGGTCTGGCCGTAAATGCAGTCAGATACCTTTAGAAAAGTCCGCGTGTGAGTATGCCCTGAGTGTGAATTGTTTGTGAATAAAGGGACCAGCCACGCCTCCGGAGAAGAACACGCCATCCTTCCCGTCGCGTCGTTGGAGATCTCGGCGGCGGGCAGTAGTTTCTTTTTTTTTGTCGCGCCGTGTGCGCGCACGCGCGCGCGCTTTCATTTGTCGATCTGGGCCGGTTGGCACCTTTACAGACAGTTCGGGGTACGCGCCGCCCGTAGGGACGTTTAGAACAGAAAAGTGCGCGGGCGCGCGCCGCCAAAAGAAAAGAGCTATGCATGCGCCGAGTGTGAGGGCAATGCGTGCGCACACGGGGGGACCTGTATTCCCAAAATCCCAGAAAAAAGGGAAAAACGCCGGTCACACGGATCTACCAAATTCTTTTTTTTTTTTTCGATCTACCAAATTCGCAAATGTACTATTCCTGTGCCCACCAATTTGTCGGCGGCCTGAGAAGCGGCGGGGCAAGGGACCCTTGCGGTCACCTCTGGGGCCTGGGCCGACTAGCACTCGTTTTAAACGTGAGACAGTGCTGCGTGACCCGCTTTTGGCATTAAAAAAATGGATTAAAAAAATGGTTTCTGCATTTTTTTCAGATTAAAAAACCTCTCTTTCTTCTAGATAAAGAAAGCAAAATTCAGCTTAGGGTGCTCCCGTCAGCCAATGGGATGGGAGCCGTCTCTTTTTCTGGAGGCATGCTGGACTCAGCCAATGGGCTGCGTCCAGCACTTCGGACACACCACTTCGTTTTTCTCTTCTCAAGACGTGAAGTACTGTAGCAGGGATGCGTTTTCGCCCCCCCCCTCAGAAAGCTGTGAAAACGCATCGCTGCTACAGTGATTTTGAATTTAAAGAAAAAGAAGAAATCATGAAAGTGCGTAGGGTACACAGGCAAAACGTTTCCCCTTTTTCCGAATCTCTGCAAAATTCGGAACTCCGCATGATTTCCCCTCCATCGATGGCCTGTAGCCATCTAAATCTGTCACACGTGATAGAAAACCAAACGGACACGGTTTAAAACGGCGCTAGTCGGCCCTGGCCCCTGGAGGTGACCGGAAATGCCCTTTTTTGTTTTTTGCATTTTCTTCAAAAATTGGCAAAAATTCGTTCACAAAAGTTATTGCACAATTTGTGGATGGCGCTGTGTGACCAGCCAAGTACCAGTAATCGCCGTTCCTCCAGACGGCCGCGACCTTGTCCCATCTGAAAAGGTACAGCAGTGTGACGTGAACCATGCCCAAAACCTCAAATCGGCCCTTCCCAAATTTGGGGTCCCCGTTTGTGAGTATGGGTCTCGCTCCACTACTCCCGAAATGTGCAAAACGAGAGTGAATCTTCTGCTAGAACGAGGAAAGATAATACATCGCCATAAGTTTTGTCTTTTGTGCATTTCCGGAGCAGTGGAGCGACGCCCTATGCCCTGAAACGCTCCAG